>JANAVB010032220.1:6086452-6493952 GCA_029216955.1 Iris pallida | reverse complement strand
CCACTTAGACACAAATCTAATGTAGCCTAGAAGTGTCCAAATTTGGGGAAAACTCAAGGACACGGTCACAAACTCTAACTTCTCCTAGGACACTCCAAACGGACTCAAACTCGATACGAATAGGGACACAACTATGGAAATCAATCCTACATGGTCCAACCTAGATTACATGATGAAAAGAATAGATTAGAGGATAGGTTGTACCTATCGGGAGATGGATTCCCGATTCGAAAGTCCTCCGACACGGCTCCGACACAACGAATTGTTTAGGACACACCCACTTCACTTCTTGCTCCCAAAAGCTTGGAGAATCACTACTTGGGATAGAGGAAGAGTTCTATGGAAGAATATTGGAGAAAAAGGAATTATTTAGAGATGATTTCTAGGGAAAACCTATTCTAACTTTTGAGAAAAGCTTGGAGAAGAAGAAGAAGAAGAAAATTGTGATATTTTGAAGTAGAGAAGAAGAAATAAATGGGGAGGGGGTGGCTGGCCATAAAGGGAAGGGTTGGGGCACTTGAAATTACAAGTTTGCCCCTCCCTTAACTTGTATGCTAAGTTAAGTCCAAATTTGGTTTTGTGGGTTAGCTAAAATTAAATAAAAATCATAATTAAGCTTAAATACTCATGTGGGATTAGTCCAAACTCCTAAACCTAAAAGTTAAGTTTGGGTGGGCCATGGCTAATTAACATGCTAATCACAACTCAAGTCGAAATTCCCCGGAGTCCCGAATTAACTCGGAATGCCATGAAATTCGAACCCGACTCCTATAATCATTAAATATTAATATTCATGAAATAAAATTCCCAAAAATATTATAAAATAGAAAATTACTATTTTAACCCTAACTTGGAAAAGTGAGGGTGACAAGTCTATCCACCTTAAAAAAATTTCGTCCTCGAAATTAAAACCAAACAATTGTAAAATATCAAAATCACATGTCATGGCTTAAAATTTAAAATCATTAAAATCTCAAAAATCAAAGCATGAATTAAATGACTAAAATTATAAAATTTAAAATTACTCTCAAATAGAAACTAGGTGCTATAAGTCTATCCACCTTAAAAGAATCATCCTCAAAAATTAAAACAAGTAAACACAAAAATCATGCAAATCGATAATCGTATGCGTCTGTCCAATTATCATGATACTCAGAATCTCCGTCATGCCAGTGAGCAAGGCTACGATAATCACAGAGTCCTCAACTACGGTACATACATATAGAATTATGGTATTTAAAATTTTTGCATTGCCGTATGCTTGGCAGCGAAAACCTTAAATTCCCACACCCGAGAAATACGACCATAATCCGACTATATGTCGTCACTATGCCTGCTAGCATGACTCTAGAGTATTCTAAAATCTCATAATCGAGGCGACCTAGCCCATACGACTTATCTTAGAAGGAATCACGTCACAAGAACAATTTTCATCCAACGATCAAAGAACAGATAGAATCGAAGTTCAAGACAGTTTATAAGAAGGCAAATACGGAAAGGAGATTCGAATATCGGAACCTGCTATCTGCTCTGCTACTGCCTGAGTGGGCTCAACTGTCATGGCGAAAGCACGCCCCTGCTGGCAACCTCTAGCCTGCTGTACTTTGTCCTGGTCTCTTCGGATTCCACTAGCATGGCAATCCCTCAGCTTGTGGTCAGGCGCCCTACAGTATAGACAGACGCCCAACCTCTTCCTACAAGCCTCTCTAGTGTGCCCCGGCTTCCCGCAGAAGCCGCACGGGGTAGCCGATCTCTGGCCCTGTCCCTGATGCTGCTGGGCACGCGCTGGTGCCTGCTGAATCTGTAAAAGAGGCTGCTGCTGAAATGGCCTCTGCTGAGGCTGAAAATAGGGGCACTTGGATGGTCCTGCACTGGAACTCGCCTCCATGGTATCGCCGCTCCTCTTCGGCTTGAGGCCGAAGTCCTCTGCAATCTGCACGTCCATCAATATCTGATCGAATGTTGCGTCACGATGACCCGAGGTGCGGGTGCGCACTACATGAATAAGTCCCCTACGAAACTTACGAGCCTTCTGCCCGTCATCCTGGATCATATCGGGAGCGAACCTGCTAAGGCGGAAGAACTCTGCTGCATACTCGTCCACCGACGAGTTCCCCTGCACTAGACCCACGAACTGGCCCTCCAATGCTGTAAGAGCCACATCCGGGAAGAACTTCTCCTTGAAGAGCCTCCGGAAGTCCTCCCATGATAATTCTCTCATCGACGCATGAGGATCCGTGCGGTACCATGTCAGCGCGATGTCGAAGAATCGGCTGGCTGCGGCTGAAACCCAAAGTCCTCTAGGAAGCTTTGCCAGCTCCATGCTCCGCTGCACATCCTCTAGCCAGTCGTCTACATAAAGGATGCCCTCCATGCCCGTGAAGTCCCTGGAGCTCATCTTCCTAAAGTCTATTACTGTCCCTGGCCTGGACTGCTGCTGGTACGACTGCTGGCCAGTAGGGCCCTGCACCGTACCCGGTGCTACTCTCTCCACGGCTGCTAGTACAAGCTGATACGAGTTCTCCATGCTCTGCCTCAGCATCTCAATCTGACGGTATGATGCCTCCGTCTGGCGCTATGACGCCTCTGCCTGGGCTCGCTGTGTCTCCATCATCTGCTGAAGGAGAAGGAACAGATGGTGTGTATCCGTCGGTATCGGGGGTGGTGGCGGCAGTATCTCTGGAACGGCGACCGAAACCCTCTGGGGTGGAGGTGGTATACCTCCCTGTGTAACTACCAGGGCCTCTGGGATAGTGGAATCACTGGGGGCAGTCTCGTGAACCTCCTCCTCAGCCTGGTCTGATCTCTCTGGCAAGCCACTCGATCCAGTGGCCAGCGGGTGCGTCTTCGTCATCCTGGAGACGAATTGAAGCAAAGAGATCAATATAGCACATGAGAAGACATTATCAAAGAAGGACAGTTAATTTAATACAAGGGGAGTAATCATGATAATCAAAAGATCAAAAATTTTCCTAGGTGTGATTGAGAAACTCCTATTATATCCTAGGTCCTACGTCCTAATCGCAGGCTCGTAATTAGTACTCCAAGTCGAGCACCATTACGAGATCGCACTAATTACGACACGAGACCTGCATGGGCCACCACAAAAACGTGTCACGACCCGTACCCTTATGAGGGGCACGAGCACGTGGGTACGTCCAGCCTACGCCGCAGTATCGACGGTAGAACGTTGTATATAACGTCTGTAAATACTACGACTAATAATATAAAGGTACCTGTACAGTATATACACTCCGAATGGAGGTGACATAGCAATACAGTCTCAATCACAGAATAAAACTAAGGTAGAGAGCACAGAAGGAAACATATGATAGATAAAAAAAAGGAATAAGTCCAGAGTCCAACACAAGCCCAGATATATACAACATCACAGGGTCTCAAAATATAACGTAGAAGCTATAGTCTGATAATACTAGCTGGATCGCAGTCCAGTCAAACCTAGCTAATCTACACTACTCTGGAAGTACAAAGTCTAGTAGCTCTACTATAAGGCCACGGTCCTGGACTACTCCATCTAACTCGAGCCCATAATAGGTCAAGCAGTCAGCCTCAGAGTCATCTGTAATATATCATAACAGTATCCTGTCAGAAAAATGGCAAGTACAAGCATTAACAGCAGTTCCATGTGAATTGACAAATTCTATAAGAGACAGTATAATGAACTACAAGACAAAGATATATGAAGAATTGGGAACCGTTCGGAAGCTGAGCTACAACCCTTAAACCAAACAAGGACCGGGATTGTAACCCTTCTCCCGAGCAGAACTTAGTCTCCAATGAAGGTACAATATAAAGGCATGTAGAACATGTGAGTAACTGAATATCATAGCATGGTGAGAAAGTACTGAATGTAGAACAGAACAGGATATATGATAAGATAAGTAAATATAAAATATGCCTTGAATTATTAGAGCATCATGTGATCGACAAGGGAATCATGGTAGGGTTATCCACTTGGCCCGACAATCCGCGGTGACCTCAACGGAAAGTCATGCCGGCCAACCTGGATAACATGGACATGGAGGTATCTGCTACACCCTACGTGAGGTGAGAGTAGCACAAGCAAAATAGTGACACGGGGCTTTGATCATATAACCCCTAATAATTCCCCATCCCCGAGTTGTATAATGGACCTGGACATGACACGTCATGACACGGGATTTCCTAAGAGGATAGCTACTCCCTCTCAGGAATCGGTGTCTATACAAGTACAGGAAACAAGACAGGAAATGTACATATATACCAAGAAAATCCAGGAACAACATCTCATGTCATGATCCAACGTATACTAGTCCGTGAACTATCGTGACTGGAATCGAGTAAGACACTACAACTGAATCGGATATAGCAGATATCAAGACAATAAAAACTATCAGTAAATGTACTCGCCTGCTGTCCTGAGCTGTAGGGTATATCAATGCTCAGAGTGGAAATTAGAGACCTAAAGATGAGATATCGCATGTTAATTTAGGTTTAACAAAGTTAAGAATGATTCACAATGAATGATATGAAATCTAGGTCAAACTAGGTCTCACTGAGTCACACTAAGTCCTGTCAAGTCAACCTAGGTCAAATCAAGTTATATCAAGTCAATCTAAGTCAGACCAAGTCAACCCTAGGTCATACCAGTCATCGCAAGACAAAACAAGTCAAAGCAAATCAAACGGGGTCAAGAGTTGGTATATGGTTGACTTTTGGTCAACTGGTCAACCTTGGTCAACTCTGGTCAACTCTAGGTCAATCCTAGGTCAAACTGGTCAAATGTTGACCAACAGTTGACTTTTGGTCAACTGGTCAACTCTAGTTTGGATTTGGTTAAATCAAGACAAAGTGTTGACTTACGGTTGACTTTTGAGTAAAAAGTCAACTCTGGGTCAACCGAGCCAAAATCGGTTCAAATATGACATTTGTAGGGTGTACCCAACAAGCCACCCAAGTTTCAAGTCAATTCGAATACCCGAACCCCGTATTTTGAATTTACCCGATTACCCCTTTAATACACTTACCCTTAAACCATTCTAACTCGACGCCAAGTGGCCTTCCCTTAGGAATTCCACTCCGGGCTTCTAGGGTAGTAGGGTACTAGCCTATACAACCATTACCTACCATGTTCTCTAGGGTAAGTGGACATCCAGTCCATCTTATGGTCCGTATCGTCCGTTTACCCGTTATCTTGAATATCTCAAGATACTCGATGGTACGGAGCGATACCACTCTCCTAATCCCACATGCAATCCCGATTTTCACCTAGGAGCCTACCCGTAAACTCTATTTCACATTTGCTAAGTCCCCTCCAAGTTTCGACGCGTTTCGAAACACGGATATCAAAATCACCCCTTCACCAAATCTAATTCAACCATTTACTCACTCACTCAACTCTCTCTTTTCACACTCTCTTAGGACTAGTTTAAGGGGTTAGTTTTATGGGCTAAATAGGTAAATATATATAGCTAATATATAGGGATATATATATGTATATATATAGGTATATAGTAGAGGTTTTGGGGGCCTAAAGGGGGGGTGAAATGCAGCTGCTGCTGCTGCTAAAGTTGCTGTTCCTGCTGCTACTGTTGCTGAAATTTCAGCAGCTATTGCTGCTGTATTGGGGGGGGGGGGGGCAGCAGCCCCTTGGCCCTCCCTAGCTGCTGTTGCTTGCCCTCCTCTTCTCCCCTCTTCTTTTCTCTAAATCCCTCCTATTCTCCTATCTAAATCTCTTCTAAACTCCTCTCTAAATCTCTTCTAAATATATAAATTTCCTTCTCTAAACTCTCATATATATAAATCTCATTCCCTCCCCACTCTATACATACAAATACATACGCATATATATATATATATATATATATATATATATATATATATATATATATATATATATATATATATATATATATATGATCACAACACACACACACACACACAAACACACACACACACACACACACACATATATATATATATATATATATATATATATATATATATATATATATATATATATATATATATATATATATATATATATATATATATATATATATGGACACACACACTCCCACACATGGACACACACACACACATATACATATGAACACACTCACACACACACACACACATAAAAATGAAGTTTAAGAGGGCCTAACCACTTAGACACAAATCTAATTTAGCCTAGAAGTGTCCAAATTTGGGGGAAACTCAAGGACACGGTCACAAACTCTAACTTCTTCTAGGACACTTCAAACGGACTCAAACTCGATACGAATAGGGACACAACTATGGAAATCAATCCTACATGGTCCAACCTAGATTACATGATGAAAAGAATAGATTAGAGGATAGGTTGTACCTATCGGGAGATGGATTCTCGATTCGAAAGTCCTCCGACACGGCTCCGACACAACGAATTGTTTAGGACACACCCACTTCACTTCTTGCTCCCAAAAGCTTGGAGAATCACTACTTGGGATAGAGGAAGAGTTCTATGAAAGAATATTGGAGAAAAAGGAATTATTTAGAGATGATTTCTAGGGAAAACCTATTCTAACTTTTGAGAAAAGCTTGGAGAAGAAGAAGAAGAAGAAAATTGTGATATTTTGAAGTAGAGAAGAAGAAATAAATGGGGAGGGGGTGGCTGGCCATAAAGGGAAGGGTTGGGGCACTTGAAATTACAAGTTTGCCCCTCCCTTAACTTCTATGCTAAGTTAAGTCCAAATTTGGTTTTGTGGGTTAGCTAAAATTAAATAAAAATCATAATTAAGCTTAAATACTCATGTGGGATTAGTCCAAACTCCTAAACCTAAAAGTTAAGTTTGGGTGGGCCATGGCTAATTAACATGCTAATCATAACTCAAGTCGAAATTCCCCGGAGTCCCGAATTAACTCGGAATGCGATGAAATTCGAACCCGACTCCTATAATCATTAAATATTAATATTCATGAAATAAAATTCCCAAAAATATTATAAAATAGAAAATTACCATTTTACCCCTAACTTGGAAAAGTGAGGATGACATAACTAAAACAAAAGCTCAAGAAAACACAACCATCTCCATAAAATGTAGCATGGCATATAAGTAAATAGAGGCAACTGTAATATAAATAAATGCGTAAGCAATAACACAAGCACAATCAAGAAGGGCTGGAGGCATACGAATAGATATGTCTCCTGAGACAGTTGAGTCGGGACCAACGTCCTCGCTGGCCTACGCTGACTCCAAAATGGATAAAGGTCAAGTCTTAAAGTAAGTCAGTACCAATGACTTAGTCTAAGACAGGACTCTACCCAGGACGTATCGTCGTAGTCGATACCGATGAAGTTATCACATGCATCGACTTCGAAGACAGAAGAGTTGGGGACGAGAAACTCGCATTCACTCACCGAATAAATCAAGCTGGCCACTGTACTCCATACGTGGATAGAATACAAGGTCGCCTGCAAAAACCTAAGATATATCTCGACTCTTCGTCTGAATGCTGAGACTGATCTCCACAACTGGCCTGACAGAAGATTGCTGACCTGCCATTTGCAGAACCCAAACAAGGTAATCGAAAGGATTAGGAACAGTGTTCCAGAAAGTTAAAGGACACAAGGATCAAATCGAGGAAACATGAGTGTCACACCCCAGAACCAGAATACTGGCAAGTAGGGACGGACAAGGCCAGCTATGCAATCCCAAAGTACACCAGTACACTGAAATTACGTATAAGCTGTCAAGACATGGGGGTTACTTCTACAAGCTAACAGTCGATCCTAGGTTAAACAATCCTAGGTATCTCAATCACAGGCAATTATACAAAGTACAAGAAGTATGATCATCAGACATACAATAGTAAAGCGTCCAAACCATTTACACATGGATGATCATGAAGCTAGTAATACAAAAGAGAGAACTAGCCAGAGTAATAGTCATACATGATAAGCTCTAGCTATAGTCTAGAATACGCACATCATGTTTTGGCCAGTAGACTAAATATCAAGAACCAAAATACGAGCTAAACACGTGCTCGGAGGCTAAACGCCACAAAAGAATAATGTACATATCAAGTGGGAGAACGAAACAAGAAACCAACTCAGGTACTCTGGTGCTCTGGATGGTCACCGTCGAGTAGATGGTGCGAAAGATCCTCTGGGCTCCTCTATCAGATCTGGCCAAACAAAACCAGTGGGGTCAGACCCCCAATATCAAGTACCACAAAGGAGGCCAAACTACGAACTAAAACCAGCAATCACTAATATCAACAATTGGAGATACAAATGAGTAAGAGCAGATCGAAACTCGTGCACTACCAATGCACTTATTCCGAACATAGAAAGACAATAAGTAAGCATCTTGGAGCATAAAGTAATTAACATGTGACATAATGTAAGTGTAGACATGTTAAGTAAACAGAAGCTTGAGAACATTTAAAATTAACTGGTCATGTAAGCATGTGAGATAGACGGGTCATACGAACATGGTAACCCAGCGTAGGGATCATGTATAGCTTGATAGAGAACTGAACATGTGAGCATGTGAGATAACTGAACATGTGAGCATGTTAGAACAAAAATAGAATGATAATGATAGGATGACTTAGGAACTATTTCGGAAGTCAAGTTACAATCCTTAAACCAAACAAGGACCGGGATTGTAACCCTTCTCCAGAACAAAACTTAGCCTCCGATCATTCATTGACAAAAGTAAAGCATAAACCATAGTGCACTGAAATAAACATACGGACGCTGCTTAGACAAAATAAGACTGGACTGACTCCATCCATCAATCACGGCCAAGCAATGAGTACGGCTTGATACTTTAACTAACTAGGGTTATCACAAGCCTAGTTACTAACAAGATGCAATGAGATTTCCAAGTCCAGTTACCCGCCTGCTGCTACCTGAGTGACCCCAGCAAAAAAAAAAATAAGTATAGCAGACACACTGCAGTAAGATACATGTTTCCTAAGGAGGTGCCCTACTCGACGGCGAGCTGGAAGTGTGCTCATCATGACAGATAGCTCCAAATCCCATGTATATATATAAGACCGGGATCAAAGGAGCAACAGGTAAGTGAGAAAGTCTCTTCATTAACTACTTGATCAATCTAGTCATTAATCCTAGCCAGATTCAGTATGAATCCCTGACCGTGGTAATCAGGAATTCATGTCCTAGACATGATGCAAGACGTGACATGTAGCTTGTACATGCATACACAATACATTCAACCACGGTGTCCAAAAGAGATGTATTAGCAAGAAGAATAGCCGTCGCAACAACATCTTGATTATGCATATCATGTTAGGTTTACTTGTCATATCAAGAGTGCGCCACAACGGACCACTATCAAGAGTTATCATGTTAAGATTGCTTGTTAAGAGTGCACCACGATGGGCCACTATCATGTTATCATGCAAAGACATGTTCAAGAGTGCACCACGACGGGTCACTATCATGTAAAGCAGAGAAAGACATGTTCAAGAGTGCACCACAACGGGTCACTATCATGTAAAGCAAAGAAAAGATATAAATCATGAGTGCACCACAACGGGTCACTATAAAGAAATTCTAATCATGGTATAGATTGTAAGGTACAATAAATCCGGAAAAGCATGGAAACACATATCATATCACATAAGAATTATTCGAAGGGAAGGACATATCCTGACATGTGAGAGGGGATAAGTAAAAGCAACTAATTGGCATAAAATAATAATTAATTTTGTGCTAGTGTTAAGAATGTAAGGGGGTAAAATTATTCTCTAACTGTACAATATTATCAAATCATGTTAAGAAATTCATTTTTTAAATCATATTAAGAAATTCATTTATTTAAAAAATTTAATAAATGAAAAACAATTTCAAAATTATCCCAAATTGATTCCATTATATTCTAAATATTTTTCTATTAATTTTAGAATTTTTCTGTAATTTATTTGGAGTCGTTTGGACGTCATTTGAATTTTTTGTAATTAAATAACTGCTACCGTAAAAACTGCATTTCTCTCCGTTTTGGCAAAACGGTAAAAATTTAACCCTAGGGTCAAGTTAGTAATTAACCATGGTTAGGTTGCCCTAATTAAATTTTTTTATAAATAGGCACACATTCCAAGAAATAAATCATAATTTCTAAATCAATTTTAATTAATGATAAATTAAATCCTCAAATTTAATCTCTTTAAAATTTCTTCTCTGATACGTTCTGATACGTGTGTGCCGCCGGCCGGCCATACTCCGGCGACCCCCCTGTTCTTCGTGCCCCGATGCCGTCGACCCCCGCCGAGGACACTATCGCGTCGAGCACGACGAGCCCGACTCGAAGATCACCTCCGCCGTCGACCCCGACCGCCGTAGCGCCAACGTCGTCGCCCGCCCGACCGACCAAGTAAGCCAACTTCTCCATTTTTCTTCCATACTTTGATTTCTTTCTTCTGTTGAGTTCGTCTTGGCACGGCGAGTCCATCGCCCCTATTTGTGTCACACCCCGACACAATGACGCAGAGAAATTCCAAACCCTAGTTCGGACACGACACGGAATCGCGTTGTGGTGACACGAGAATGATACCATCGCGTAGAGAATCACTTGGCGAACACGTTCATGTGTTTCCACTACCAGAATAGGTCATATTAGCGACGCCAAAAAATATCGCTAAAATGACAAAAAGCTTCGCTAATCGTATTTACCGACGTTTTTAGGGACATTTTTTTGTGGTCGCGGAAAGCCATGTCGTCGACAGGAAAAACATCGGTAATCGTCGCCATTACTGACGCTTACCGACGCTAAATAAACGTCGCTAATCACCGACGTTCACCGATACCACGTCGGAAAAATAGCGACGTCTCTCTGATGTCGGTCAACATCGGTGAATTTAGCGACGTATGCTACTTTTTACCGACGTTTACCGACTCTGTAGAAGAGGGAAAATGGGTCGGTAAACGTCGCTATACCTGGTAATTTAGCGACGTTTACTGACGTTTTGCGACGCAGATAGACGTCGGTAAACGTCGCTAGAATGCAAAAAAATAAAAATAAATAAATTACAGAATGTCCACAGAATCATATTTTCTTCCTGCAATTTAATAAATAACAATAAATACACAGAAGAACATTTTCATCCTGGGTTCGCCGACCCCTTCGGTGGGACACTCAACACTGGTACATCACAATATACATATGTATCAACACAAACAAGAGTAAAAGTCTAAAAGAGTAAAATATCCAAAGTCGGTAATCGTCGATCCAAAGTATACAACCAATATCCACATGAATCCACAACCAATAATGAAAGTCTACACAAACAAATAATCCACAACCAATACTGAAACAACATAAACAAGCACTAAAAAAAAGTCCTAACTCGGACTACTGCGGATCTGGAGGAGAGGCACTGCCGCGCCTCAAGGATAGGAACATCTCGTACTCCTCCCGTGAAATCGTCATCGATGAAGAAGGTAGTAACGTCGGTGGAGTCGGAGGTAGTGACGCCGGCGGAGTCGACGACGATGAAGGCGCACCCGGAGGACAATAACGCTCCAACGCTGCTAGTCGCTCGTGGTAGAAATGTATGGTAGATAACAGCCTCGTACTGCTATCAACCATCGAATCCTGCATCAACATGAGCCTCTTGCCCATGGACAGCTGTGATGCCTGCAGATCCATCATGCTGCGCTCTGTCGACGCTCTAAGATCAGTGACGTCCCGCTCTGTCCTCTCAGTCACATCTCTGAGCTCCATAATACTGCGTTCGAGCGTATCCAATCGTGCTATGAGTGCAGCATCGTCCGTCTGGTGCTGCTCCTGGATCCGTCGTTGCAGCTCGTCACGGACAGACTCTGTAATGCCCCGGTCCGTACGATGCATTATGATGAGTCGTTGACTCGAAGAGTTGCGTTGACCAAAGGCTATACCTTTATGCTGGATTACGGATCGTGGCATGGGCACGATAGGCCAAATCAACCGAGTAGTTCAAAGGAATGACTAAGTCCGAGAGTTAGCTATGCGACCAAGTTATGGAAGCGAGCCACATCAACTCGGCAGAACGATAAGGCATATCGGCTTAAGGTGGGCGGGTTCTTGACTCTCTTTCCCTATTCCTTTACGTCTAATAAAATATATTATTGTATGCGTAAGATGTTATCGAGTTAGCGAGCGTGGCTCGGCAACAAAAGGTCCAAGTATGTGTCGAACCCTAAGATAGAATATTGAACAATCGAATAATTGAAGCGACGTGCATCAAGTATACGAGTCACGATAGGGCGGTGATGATAGAACATTGAAAGACCATATCGAGATGTACATCACGTGCACCCCTCCGAGAACATTGAACACTAGGCGTAGAACATTGATTACGGCGCCCAGCGTGCCCTCGTGTACGGAAGCTAAGAAATGACTAAGTCACTACGAAATTAGGCTATGTGAATAACTTACGAATGGAACGCGATGAATATGAGTACGAGATGTCTAAGCCGTTGGGCGTCGTGCATCAATACGGATGTGTTGGGGCATAATACCGTCGGAACTTGAGATAGAGAGAACGGATTATGTTTACGGAATATGAATATGTTTATGGAGCATGAATATGTTTATGGAACGTAAGATTGGTTGGAATGATATGACTTGTATGCTATGGCACGTATTGCATGGTCAATGGACTCGGATGGCCCGTGCACGGGTGCGGCTTCCCTCGGACGGTTACGACCGGGGCACCGGGACCGTTCGGCCTAGGAGGGAATTATGTATGGTATTTATGGTGCACATTATTCGGACGGTTTGCGACCGGCCAGTGCTGTGATAAGCTATGATATCAGTAAGTTTGGGATCCTTCGAATATTGGGCTCGCAACCCGTATCGAAGTGATCATAGGCTTACACATAAGAGATGCCAAGTCCATTACGGTGCGAAACACCGTGACCTTCATATAGATAGGGTCGGTGGGCTGAGATGAGAGTTGGGTACAGACACAGGACCTGCCACCCTTATGTATATGTCTAAGTTTCTGGTTGGTTGGGTTGATGAATTGTATGATTGGTTATGTAAGTTCTAACCATTGCAGGCTAGACAAAAAGGGACGAAGATGTGCACGATCACTATGTTTATGTTCAGATTATGTCTAACTGTATCTGCTGCAGGAACACGGTATCGGACACATTTATAATAAGTTGTTATACGTTAAATATTGCCATAAAACCGATCCTAAGGCTAAATAGAAAGATCACCAAATTAAGATGTATGTTTCACTAAATATACTTAGTATTTGGTTTGGGTACGAGCGGATCTTGATCAGTGCGAAGCGAGGACGAAAGCACTAATCCCCCACTAGTTTGTGTGCAGGCTCAGGTTATGATCGGCTCGGGGCGGAGCTTGGCTTGGACGCGCCGAGGCATGGAGTCCTTAGCGTTTCAAAGGAAGCACCGCATAGGCGTTCGGACTTGCAACATGGAGATGTTCGGCCGAAGACTACTTGGTGGCTATAAAGAGACATAATGTATGGAACAATGTAATCCTTTGTGAGCTAGAGAGATCATGAGCGTTGTAGCCAATTGGCATATTAAGTTGGGCTATTCAGAGCCTTGTAACCTTCAGTTTATTATGAATAAAAGAGATTCTTATTGTATTCTTTGTTTTCTTTCGCTGCTTAAGTTACGAATTTGAGATAATCACTATGTGAACTGTTATCTTGCCTTGTACGAACGCAACTCCAAGCTCGTGCGGCATCCCGCCCCAGCGAGGACGATGATTCGGGTAAAATCTAGCGAGGACGAGCGATTTCTCGGATCGGGGCGTGACAAGTTGGAATCAGAGCGGTTCTATCCTTTGGACCGTACATGAATCTCTTTGACCCTCAGTTGCTTCGCTATCGAATTCAGTTGACTCTAAGTTGTTTCCGCAATCGTATGGCTCATGGATCTGCTCGATGCTACACTGGATGTTATATACAATAAGTCTATATTAAGTTGCGTACGTCTGCCACAAGTATGTCGTGACTATCACGCTATCTCCGGGTGCCATCAGAGAATGTTGGTTGCACGAAGTGCAACGGGTTACGAGATTATGGTTTCCCGAAGTGCAAGAAAGTTGTGAGTCGCTGGTCGCACGAAGTGCAACGAATATGGTAATGTTGGTTGCATGAAGTACAATGATATATGTGTTGTCGGTCATACGAAGTGCGAGGAGTTACGTGTTGTTGGTCGCACAAGGTGCGAAGAGATATGTGTTGTTGGTTGCACGAAGTGCAATGAGTCGATATGTGCGGCGATGCGTGTTATGTGGCTACACGAATGTTTATGTGTTGTTGGTTGCACAAAGTGCAGCAAGTCGTGAATAGTTCGTTGCATCGGTGCAACGAGTCGATATGATATAAAGCGTGTTGTATGGCTATACGGATGGATAGCGATATGTTGCACGAGATTGAATAAAGACCTTAAGTATCGAGAATGAGTTGTTGTACGAGTTACAACGAGTGAGATTGGGAGATCGCGGATGCGACAGTAATGAGTCGAGTTGGTCACTAAGTCGAGTGGAGTAGGCAAACGTATATGTTAGCCGAATGTTGCGGGTGTAATCGATATGATTACCAAGGTACGGTTAGACTGAATGTATGTCAAACTTGAGCGAACGATTGGGCATGTTGGTCAAGTTGTTGTGCCAACTTGAGTAAGAAGAACGCTAAAGCTGGGATCGGAAAGATCGCCATACGGGATAGTTGATTGGAAGATAGATGTCGGACCTATGCGGAGTGTAAAGTCGAGAAATGACTCAATTTTGAGTGGTATATGCAATACCACTTGTGCGATCAGTGTAGCAAAGTATTGTATCGATAATGATAGGCTCGATTCCTGAGTGGTATATGGAGTACTACTTAGTGATAGCTATATTAAGCCGGTTGGTGACTTGCGATAGGTTACGTCGAGACGATTGTATTGTTACGATATGTTTGTCCTCCACGGACGGAGTAGTACCGAGACTCGAGTGGAAATAATTTGATAAAAGTCGATGTAAGTATGCCTTGATGAATTGAGTTGAACGATTATGTGCGAGTCGTATGCATAGATAAAACGTCAAACAAAGATTTGTTAAGTATAAGTACCGAACGATAGATGGAGCATATACGAAGGAATGTTACGTTGAGGAAATAGTCAACCCGGTCGAATGTACGTGAGTTAGTACGAAGACTTGTTCGGAACGTGTTGAGTAGGTACGAAGAAATCGTGCGAACGAATTCGAGTTAGTACGATGAGTCGGTAGCAAGATTGGAAGTGCGAGTTAGGGATATGAGAATGAATATGTGAATTGAAAATTGTGTTGCGATTATGGTAGTTAGTTATAAAGGAATGAATCTTGATGTGTGCAAGACTTGATTCGTATTCGAGTTTGGATGATAACAATGATTGCAACAAATTGGAGCTTATGAGAAAGGAAGATGTTCAAGTTATGCATATCGACGATGGTATTGAGGCGTATCAAAGACGATATATAATAACTCGGGGATACTCTGATCGAATGAACGAAAATTGTGTTGAGTATTGTTGTTGGATGAATAGGATGCAAGTTAAGTTATGGCCATTGGGACGATAACGGTAGGAGTGTGTCACGACCCGCACCCGATTTTCGGACGCGAGCTCGTGAGCAAGCCAGCTACGTATCGAGCGGACTCCAGCCCGACTCGAGTACGTATAAGCGGTCAAGGTCATGGGTATTGTAATGGCCCGCTCCGCCCTAGCGGAACGCCGATTCAAACGGCATGTTCGACGACTTAAACGAGCCGTCGACTCGAAGAGTTGTGTCGACCCGATGAAGTATCGATGCGAATCGATGCAGGACTTACAATGGCTCGTCAAAGATGATTCCAGACTTAGACTATCAAAGGCGCGCTCGGAGTATCGCTCGGCCAATGCAAACATCACTAAGGTGGGTGGCTCCGATGAACCCGTCTTTGCTTAGCCTAGACACATAACAATACGGACACTATCACTGAAATCGTTAGGCGATAACACCGCGCATGCTAATAAATGACTCAACGCACCTAGCTAAGAGAATAATCCCAACTTGTATGCTTGTATAAAATATGGAAAGGAACATGGAAAAGTACGAGAACTCTCACCCGCGCTCCATGCTCGTGCTACGGCACAAGCCTACGTTTATGCTCCCTATGCGTCCAACAATGAAACAATGAATGGTTTACAACAATGAACGGGAAGGCTATCAATATAGTCGTTCCGAGTAGAGAATAGTGACACTGAAAGGCTATGGGACCGATGGGTCGCCAAGGCGACTCCCGCACGAGGAGTTGCGTAATGCTTGAATGAATAAATCAACGAATCAATGAATGAATGAATGAATACGTGAATGAATCGATAAACGAATGAACAAGTGAAAGAAAGAAAGAAAAGAAAGAATGAAGAAAAGAAAGAATGGTTAGCGACAGGTGTGACGGGCACGTGCATCGGGGATCGCTATGTGAAACCCAGCATTCTGTAGTTAGATTGTTTAATTAAAATTTTCGTATTGTTATATTAAACGTTTTTCAAATTATTATTATTACTAAATATTATTATTTATTTTTGGATGAAAAGAACTTCGAAAATATAACAAACATGGATTTTTGGATTTTGGACCCAGACCCGAGTCCGAGCCCAGACCCAGGCCTGAGCCCAACCTTCTTCCCAATTCTTTCTCTCTTCTTAAATCAAATATTTGACTTGGTTTAAAGAAAAAAATAATAATATTAGGTTGGACTGGTCCCGAAGGACCAGCATTTCCTTCCTGGAGAAGTGGTAAGCAACTACCCCTAGCTTTAGTCTCCTCCACACAAATCCTCAAACCAACTCCCTATTTTAATCCCACTCTCACCACCTCTTTCCCGTACTCACAACAGAACCCACAAAACTACTCTCAAACAAATCTCTCTCACTCTCTTCCTCTCTTCATTCAATAATCCCTCACCTCTCCCTCTCTCTCTGGAGTAGAGTTTTCCCTAACCCCTTTTCTCTACCTCTCTGGAGAACACCCGACTCCCCAGCGCCCCTCTCCCTCGCCGACGTCCGGCGACCCGCTCCCCCGCGAGCGTGCCAACTTCCCGGCGAAGCTTCCGTCGTCCGCGCCTCTCCGCGCGACCCTCCCCGGCCAGGACAGCGCCCCTTCGCGGCCTACTCCGGCGACCCCCATCTCCGGCCACACCCCCGAGCTCCGCGGCTCCTCCCCGCGGCGAGCTCCAGATCCGCGCCCTTCTGTCCCCGCGTGCCTCCCCGCCGTTTACCCGAGGCCGCCGCCGCCTACTCCGGCCTGCCACCCACGCCAAGCCGACCGGCCCCATCTCCGGTGGCCGTACCCTAGCCGCCGCTGTCCGCGCGACCCCGCGGTCCGCGCCCTTCCCGGTGGACTTCCCTGTCCAGCGCGAGCTCTCTCCGCGCAGGATCTGTCCCGGCGAGGCGTGCCCTGGCACAGCCGACCGACCTCCCTCCCGTGCGAGCCCCTCTTCTGTGCGTGGTTGAGTCTGGATATGCGACCTGCTGCCGAACTTCGTTTCGGGTTTTTCCCAAGATTTTCCCGCGGCTCTCCGCCAACGAAATTTGGTAATTTCTTGGTAATCACAGTAGTTCGTCCCTCCCGTACAGTCTATGATGAGAATCGGTCCCCGATTTCCCTTTGGGAAATTCGGTTAGCTGCGTTAGCATATTCTGTGATTTTTGTCTGCTGGGTTTTGTGTGTTGTTGGTTTGATTGCGTGATTCCCGGGTATTTCGGGAAGTTCTGTTGGTTGGGAAATTATTTCTAGTGGTTTGGAAAGTTAATTCGGTGGTTATATTTTTGGGATTATTATTGGTTGGAACAATTGCAGGTTTCTGTGGCGCATTTCCCAGTTTTGGGTTTGTCCCGAAATAGAGGAAGTGCTGCCCAAATTTTTACAAAACTATATTTAATTTGATTTCAAAATCGGTTTTCGGAAATGAATTTTTAAAACTGATTTTTCGGGCGACGACCGTACCGGTCTGTGGGCCCTGGCGAAATGCAAACGCACCGGTCCGACCGGACGTTGTGGTATTAGCTGGATTTTGATGATGGACCGAGTCTGAGACTCTTAACATTTATTTTAAATTATTTTATTTAATATTTAGGCTATTTATTATAGTTATTTATTTTACTGCATTTTATTTAGTAATTAAATCATTTCCTCTTATTTGATGTAAAAAAATAATTGTACAGGGCATAAGCCCACTTTAGGATGTTTAGCTGTGCCCTTGTATTGTGTAGCGTAGATTTTTACTTTCTTTTCTGGGTGGATATGATCTTGGGTGGTTTTGATTAGACGTTTAAATCGTAGTTAGAGCGTAATTTTATAATTAATTAAGAATTAATTAAATGGATGAAAAATTAGTAAATAACTAGTTCATGATTTATCATTAAAAGAAAACTATATTTTTATAAATATATTACAAAAACACAAAGTTTTCCAAAGTTAATTGATTCTCGTTGTTATTTCCAAATAATCCAATTAACCGGCTTAATCAAACGCACGTAGTTGCGACGTAAACGTTAGCTGTAGATTAATACAAATTAAAACCTGACTAGGACTTACTACTAGAGATTGCAACTAGCACACTTAGCCTGGTTATTCAAGGTTCTAAGTCGAGTTCTCAACTGTAGGAACTCGAAGTTACAACTGACGTTCCTCCTCGGTACCGACTCGTCCTTCCAGTCAATCTAATACAAGGCAAGTTTCGAACTGTGTATTCCTGTATTTTATTTAGTAAAGTTAAGATGCATGTTAAACCACATTGCTGGCACGGAACTCTACCGACTGTTACTGTTACTGAATCTGGGACTGGGGGAATAGTGTAAACGTTTATGACCAAAGCCCCTACTGAACTGACTGTGTTAGCTTACCTCTCTCACACACGGGGATAAGCCATATCGTATCGCTAGGATACTACTGTTTAACCCAAGCCGGTCATAGACGTTTGCATATTCAAAACACACTGAACTGTTTTAAACTGCTAAAAATATTATTTCAACTGTTTATCCTGCACTTTTCAATTACTATTTAAGATATGAGATGCATATTTCGTTCTTGCTCCCTCCTGACTGGAGACAACATTTTAGGTAATACTGAGGATGACGAGCTATACTATAATAGCTATTATGACCCGGTTCTCTACCCTGCGACGATACCGGAGCCGTCTTTGAAGGACGCTGATCCTGGGATGCTGAACCTGATGCTTAGATAGTTTCCTTTCTGCATTTTCTTTTATTTGGAGTTTGTAGTTTTATTTCCAGCATTTCCCTTCCAGTTGTATTTTTGAATATTTTATCAAATAAAGTTTCAATTCCGAATAGAACAGTTTTGACAAATGTACTTGTGTTGTTGTGAATACCTACAATGGAACAGCTTACTGCCGCCGTCTCACCACGGTGCAGGCTGGGCATGATCCGACTAGACCCAGAATATTGGGATCGGGTCGTGACATGTTTTCAGTGGCAGCCCATGCAGGTCCACAACAAACAACAACTTAGGAAAACATACCTAGAAACAATTAGAACACTAGAACATTGATTTGTCACGACATAGGTCTGATTCATATATAAATAAATATTTTTGCTTGATTATAGACCGGTAGGCTACCTTGCTTGTGTGTGTGCGTCCTAAACCTACCAGAGAATGACCGTTGACCAAACCCTGCTGGCGGTGAGGTGTTATCTCCGGATCATACCCCATCTCCTCAACCAAGCCCAGGGTCCTTTCCCTCGCGGCTGTTTGACCGTTCCCTTAGTGCACCCAGTGAAGTTTTTCCTACACTGGCGACTCCTACCTCATCTCCAACTGAGTTGCATTCCCTGGTGGATTATTCATTTTGTTGCTCCACCAGTACCAGCAATCATCTTCCAAATGGTTGTTTTATTTCAAGAAATCATGGAGTTCCAGAAAGCTCAAGATGAAGCCCAGCAGGAACAGAAGAATATCACGAGAGAAGACATGAAGAACGTCATGATGTAGCCTTAGTTATCCCCAACCAAGTTAGAGCAGAACTTTTGTCCTAGGAAGGATACCCCTGAATCTAGAAGATATTTGGGTCCCATCAAGTACTCTACTTTTCGGCAGCCTTGTCGTAAGAAGCTATGGGCTTGTAACTAATGCAAGAGGCCTGGTCATCAGGCCGTTAGTTGCCGCAAGAGATTGGGACAATGTTTGGCATGTGGATCTGCTGAACATCGGGTAAAGGACTGCCCTTATCTTTCTATCAAACCAGAGCTCATATCCCAGCAACACCTGTTAGGCCACAACCTAGGGACCCTCTTCCTATCCAGCAGACCCTGCCCTTACAATGAGGCGTGATGCATACTCGAGGTTCATAGAAAAGGAAGCAGTTGGAGACTGCTCATACAAGAGCCAGAACCATGAGGAATAGTACCTAGAACCGCTGTATAGCATCATCTTTTTGGATGTCCTTAGATCAATCATAAGAGTTTTGCTGTAATTCTCCACATGAATAGAAATTTTAGTTACACCCTTATGGCAGATGTTTTCTTTGATAGTCTCCCCGGATTATCCCAGATCTAGACATAGGATTCACCCCTGACCTAGTCCCTGGCTCTTTCCCTATTTCTAAAGGATGTTACAGAGTCAACCCGAAGGTGGCCAAAAAGATGAGGGTCCAGATCAATGAAGGCTCTAGAATTTATTCAGAGTGGAACTTCACCTTAGGGAGTATCTATCTTGTTTTTGCCCAAGAAGGTTGGAACAACGGATGTGCATCGAATACCAGACACTAAAGAACAAGTACTTTCTGTCCGGATCGAGGATCTGTTTGATCTGGTTGTGTGGAGTTAGGGTGTTTCGAAGTTTGACTTAAGATTTGACTTCCATCAAATCAAAGTCAGGAAAGAGGACATTTCCAAGACGGCGTTCAAACACCAAGTATGGGAAGTTTTCTTTGGTCAGGACGTTAGACTGACAAATGCTTCTGCTGTGTTCATGAATCTCATGAACAGAGATTTTCATGAGTATTTGAATCAGTTTATCTTATCCATAGATAACATTCTGATATATTTGAAGACTGAAGAAGAGCATGAGGAACACCTGAGGAAGTTTTGGAAACTTTGAGGAAGAAGAAGTTTTATGGTAAGTTATCTGAACGTGGATTTTTGACAAGGTGGACTTTTGGCCATGTTGTCAAGAGAAGAAATTTCGATGGAAGATAGCTGTTGTTAAAGAGTGATATACCCCAAGTTCAATTCGGAAGGTTCCTGAACTTGGCCGGCTACTATTAGAAGTTCGCGAAGGATTTCGCCAAGATTGCTGAGCCAATGACGAAGCTCACTTTGAAGAGTTCATCTGAACGAAAAGTTTGCCAGACGACATTGAGGAGCTGAAGAAGAGACTTACCACTACACCAATCCTTGCGCTACCCGTAGGAACCGGTGGGTTCTCAATTTACAGTAATGCCTCTGGAAGAGGACTGGGTTGCGTTCTTCAACAACATGGGAAAATAATTGTTTACTCATATAGGCAACTACAGACTCATGAGAAGAATTATCCCACACCTAATTTGAATTGCTGCAATTATCTTTACTTTGAAGCTGGAAGCATGATTTTTATGGAAAGGGAGTGAAAATATATACGGGCTACAAAAGTCTGAGATATATCTTCACTCAGGACGGGCTGAATGTTAGACTAAGAAGGTGGTTGAAGCAGATGAAGGATTACGACATCAACCTGCAGTACCATTCAGGTAAGGCTAATGTGGTCGCTGATGCACTCGGTCGATACTGATGGCGAAGTTCTTAACTAAGGACTAGCACCTGCTAGAAGACATCGAGAAGTTTGGACTGGAGATTATACTGCCTGGAAATGGAAGGAAGAAGCTGGATGCTGATTCAGTGTTGATGAAGTTGCAAATGAGCTCGAGTCTGATGGACAAAGTCAAGGAGACTCAGTTTCAAGACGAGACACCTTGCAAACTTGGAGATCAAGTGTTGGCAGGAACACTTAAGGGTTTCTTAAATCGCCAATAATGGAGCTCTGAAGAATGGTACGAGGCTTTGTGTACTATCTGGCGAACTGAGGATCGAACTAATACAAGAAGCGCACCAGTATTCCATACATCCTAGCAAGACATATTGGGATATGTGTACTATTGTTGGGTAGTATGGAATAAAGAAGGATGTATTCAGAATTGAGGTTAGATGTTTAACTTGTTAACAAATGAAGGCTAGCCGACAGAGACCTGCAGGACTTCTACGGTCAAAAGACATTCCGGACTGGAAGTAGGAGCACATAACGATGGACTATGTGTTAGGTTTGCCTTGATTACAAGGAGGGAAGAACACCAGTTGGATTATAGAGGACCGACTGACTAAGTCAGCACACTGTATTTTCCTTCAAAGTTGGTTTATCCACTAAGAAGTGGGCAGCATTGTACGGGAAGCACATCTACCGGATTCATGGAGTACCGCGGGACGAGCAATCAGAGAGGTCAATCCAGACGCTTGAAGATGTATTGAGATTTTGCGTCTCAGAATTTGGTAGGTCTTGGGGAGACCAAATTGCATTTGGTGAAGTTTCTCCTACCAGAGGAACAATCAGTTTTGATGGAGCTGGAAATTGAGGCCAGGAACATCAGGCCATTTGAAATTTAAGACGCGTTGGAAGTAGCATGCCAGTTAGCTCTACCAGCTAATCTTGAGAGTGTGCAACGTCTTCTACGTCACAGATCAGACATTACATTGCGGATCTGAGTCACATTTTGGATAATTCAGAACTGAAGATTGGAATCAACCTTTCAGTGCCAGAGAAACCAGTTGTAAGTCTAGTCAAAGATGAGAAGTAATCAGAATTTGAGCCATCACTTAAACTCCTATTCCTTACCCTTTTTTTTTCCGTTCTAAATTTGACTAATGCTGCTAAGTTAGCCTAGTTTTGCAAGCTATCTCTTTAATCAAGCTTGATCATGACGGTATTTTATTGGGTGCACCCACTAATATATTGTCTAATCAGGACCGGTGCATGATGGTCTGATCAACCTCGTGTACTTTGGTTCGCTTTTGTATTTTTTTTTTCTGCTGGATGATATCATAAAACTTGTCCCTAAACCGTCTCATCCACGACTGCCTTAGAAATCCTTATGGTTGGACCTGAGTTACGGGCGCAGTACCCGTACATGTTTGTCTTCCTACCTTACTTTAAATTTCGAGGACGAAATTTCCTAAGGAGGGAAGATTGTGAAACCCAGCATTCTGTAGTTAGATTGTTTAATTAAAATTTTCGTATTGTTATATTAAACGTTTTTCAAATTATTATTATTACTAAATATTATTATTTATTTTTGGATGAAAAGAACTTCGAAAATATAACAAACATGGATTTTTGGATTTTGGACCCAGACCCGAGTCCGAGCCCAGACCCAGGCCTGAGCCCAACCTTCTTCCCAATTCTTTCTCTCTTCTTAAATCAAATATTTGACTTGGTTTAAAGAAAAAAAATATATAATATTAGGTTGGACTGGTCCCGAAGGACCAGCATTTCCTTCCTGGAGAAGTGGTAAGCAACTACCCCTAGCTTTAGTCTCCTCCACACAAATCCTCAAACCAACTCCCTATTTTAATCCCACTCTCACCACCTCTTTCCCGTACTCACAACAGAACCCACAAAACTACTCTCAAACAAATCTCTCTCACTCTCTTCCTCTCTTCATTCAATAATCCCTCACCTCTCCCTCTCTCTCTGGAGTAGAGTTTTCCCTAACCCCTTTTCTCTACCTCTCTGGAGAACACCCGACTCCCCAGCGCCCCTCTCCCTCGCCGACGTCCGGCGACCCGCTCCCCCACGAGCGTGCCAACTTCCCGGCGAAGCTTCCGCCGTCCGCGCCTCTCCGTGCGACCCTCCCCGGCCAGGTCAGCGCCCCTTCGCGGCCTACTCCGGCGACCCCCATCTCCGGCCACACCCCCGAGCTCCGCGGCTCCTCCCCGCGGCGAGCTCCAGATCCGCGCCCCTCTGTCTCCGCGCGCCTCCCCGCCGTTTACCCGAGGCCGCCGCCGCCTACTCCGGCCTGCCACCCGCGCCAAGCCGACCGGCCCCATCTCCGGTGGCCGTGCCCTAGCCGCCGCTGTCCGCGCGACCCCGCGGTCCGCGCCCTTCCCGGTGGACTTCCCTGTCCAGCGCGAGCTCTCTCCGCGCAGGATCTGTCCCGGCGAGGCGTGCCCTAGCACAGCCGACCGACCTCCCTCCCGTGCGCGCCCCTCTTCTGTGCGTGGTTGAGTCTGGATCTGCGACCTGCTACCGAACTTTGTTTCGGGTTTTTCCCAAGATTTTCCCGTGGCTCCCCGCCAACGGAATTTGGTAATTTCTTGGTAATCACAGTAGTTCGTCCCTCCCGTACAGTCTATGATGAGAATCGGTCCCCGATTTCCCTTTGGGAAATTCGGTTAGCTGCGTTAGCATATTCTGTGATTTTTGTCTGCTGGGTTTTGTGTGTTGTTGGTTTGATTGCATGATTCCCGGGTATTTCGGGAAGTTCTGTTGGTTGGAAAATTATTTCTGGTGGTTTGGAAAGTTAATTCGGTGGTTATATTTTTGGGATTATTATTGGTTGGAACAATTGCAGGTTTCTGTGGCGCATTTCCCAGTTTTGGGTTTGTTCCGAAATAGAGGAAGTGCTGCCCAAATTTTTACAAAACTATATTTAATTTGATTTCAAAATCGGTTTTCGGAAATGAATTTTTAAAACTGATTTTTCGGGCGACGACCATACCGGTCTGTGGGCCCTGGCGAAATGCAAACGCACCGGTCCGACCGGGCGTTGTGGTATTAGCTGAATTTTGATGGTGGACCGAGTCTGAGACTCTTAACATTTATTTTAAATTATTTTATTTAATATTTAGGCTATTTATTATAGTTATTTATTTTACTGCATTTTATTTAGTAATTAAATCATTTCCTCTTATTTGATGTAAAAAAATAATTGTACAGGGCATAAGCCCACTCTAGGTTGTTTAGCTGTGCCCTTGTATTGTGTAGCGTAGATTTTTACTTTCTTTTCTGGGTGGATGTGATCTTGGGTGGTTTTGATTAGACGTTTAAATCGTAGTTAGAGCGTAATTTTATAATTAATTAAGAATTAATTAAATGGATAAAAAATTAGTAAATAACTAGTTCATGATTTATCATTAAAAGAAAACTATATTTTTATAAATATATTACAAAAACATAAAAGTTTTCCAAAGTTAATTGATTCTCGTTGTTATTTCCAAATAATCCAATTAACCGGCTTAATCAAACGCACGTAGTTGCGACGTAAACGTTAGCTGTAGATTAATACAAATTAAAACCTGACTAGGACTTACTACTAGAGATTGCAACTAGCACACTTAGCCTGGTTATTCAAGGTTCTAAGTCGAGTTCTCAACTGTAGGAACTCGAAGTTACAACTGACGTTCCTCCTCGGTACCGACTCGTCCTTCCAGTCAATCTAATACAAGGCAAGTTTCGAACTGTGTATTCCTGTATTTTATTTAGTAAAGTTAAGATGCATGTTAAACCACACTGCTGGCACGGAACTCTACCGACTGTTACTGTTACTGAATCTGGGACTGGGGGAATAGTGTAAACGTTTATGACCAAAGCCCCTACTGAACTGACTGTGTTAGCTTACCTCTCTCACACACGGGGATAAGCCATATCGTATCGCTAGGATACTACTGTTTAACCCAAGCCGGTCATAGACGTTTGCATATTCAAAACACACTGAACTGTTTTAAACTGCTGAAAATATTATTTCAACTGTTTATCCTGCACTTTCCAATTACTATTTAAGATATGAGATGCATATTTCGTTCTTGCTCCCTCCTGACTGGAGACAACATTTTAGGTAACACTGAGGATGACGAGCTATACTATAATAGCTATTATGATCCGGTTCTCTACCCTGCGACGGTACCGGAGCTGTCTTTGAAGGACGCTGATCCTGGGACTGCTGAACCTGATGCTTAGATAGTTTCCTTTCTGCATTTTCTTTTATTTGGAGTTTGTAGTTTTATTTTCAGCATTTCCCTTCCAGTTGTATTTTTGAATATTTTATCAAATAAAGTTTCAATTCCGAAAAGAACAGTTGTGACAAATGTACTTGTGTTGTTGTGAATACCTGCAATGGAACAGCTTACTGCCGCCGTCTCACCACGGTGCAGGCTGGGCATGATCCGACTAGACCCAGAATATTGGGATCGGGTCGTGACACGCTACCCGTGCTGCACGGACGCCAACCTGGTCGACAACGCATTATGGCTAAGGGTTAGCCTACGGCTCGGAGATAGCCGTTAAGTTAAATGACAAGATAATACGAAATGGTCGTGGACAAACGGCACAGGCGTTGTGTGGAGTATACCGTAGCCGTGGTAGTGGAAGGATTCTGTGGCACGGGCGTTGTGTGGAGTATACCGTGGCCGGCCTAGGCGGAATCAAAAAGTGGGGCTTACGGGCTGCCTGGTGCGGTCTTGGGCACCGGGAGAGGTAAGTGCGGGGTATTTCAAGAGTCTTAACGGGGTGTACCAGCCATCACCCTACGCTAAGTTGAGAAATACCAAGGGGAAATGTCCAAAATGGCTTGTCATGCCAGCGACCGGTGCATATAGATTAAGTGGGCTTTGCTGGTGGCTATCCACATGCAAGTCCTTGCATTGAAATCAAAGTAGTCTAAGTTAAATGAACAAGTGCCTACTGAACGGTTTGAAATGTATTACACCAAATGACAAAGAGTACTTCATGCAAACAAGTTAAAAGAACATACGCCTACGACGCGCTAGAATCCGAGGCAGGAACACGCCCTTTACAGTGAATGCTTACGTGTATCATGTTAAGTTAAAATATATGAACTGTTGTCTAACTTGGTTTACTTTGGACAGGGAAGGCCGGACGGTAAGTATGGGTAAGTCGTGTATGTATTTCCATACGACACTTGAATTTGGCAACACGGGATAGGTTATGACATATGCCATGAAATTGATCCTAAGGCAAGATTAGAAAGACAATGAATGATAGAGATGCACAAAAGTAAATGGAACGTGTTGGGTAATGATGGCGTTGTGGGCGAGCTAGCCTCCCCACCAGTGCATAACAATGTACTGATAATCCCACAGTCTGCTTGCAGGAAGCAGAAAACGTCGGCGGGTGCGGAGCTTTCCTCGAACGTGCTAAGGCGCGGAGCTATCTCTCGAGCCTTGGAGCGTTGCAAGGAGCGGGGCGTGACAGATTGGTATCAGAGCACGGCTTTATGTCCTTGGACATCATTTCGATTCTCTCGGTTTTGAAAAGCTCAGTTTTGAAACAAAAGAAGTGTACGCTCTCTCTCGTTGTGCCTTGGAATGTTCCATACAATAAGTCTAATATTTTCAAAAGCTCGTACATGTACTCGGTTGAAGGGATCGATAGGCGAAGGACTTTGTGCCGAACCACGACGTACTTAAGTTGGACGGAATCGATGCTAAGAGTTAGCAAACGCGAGGCGTGCTTGAATAAGCTTACGCTGACGACAGCAAACGAGTACACGAGACCCGAGTATAGTTCGAACGGGATGGTCATGCACGCAGCCTTTTGGCTAAGTTGTGCGGAGTATCGCGCACCTAGACACTTTGGTGCAAACGAGTTGCGAACAAGAATAAGTGAGCGTGCAAACTTGAATGTAGTCCGTACGGGATGGTTAAGCGGTACAACTTAGTCCGCGCATCATGCACCTCGACTTTTGGTGCAATCGAGTTGCGAGCGATATCAAGTACCGCTCGGTCGGGAACGAAGATACACTTTGAGTGTCTATCGATAGGAATGCTATCGAGTTAACGCTTAGGCGTACCCGAAAGATTTATTAGATTTTGAGGATAGTACGAACGACTTAGTACGTCGAGGCGACGTGAGCGATTACGCTAGTGATTTGTCGAACGAATCTGAAGGATGTCTTAACGCCTGACGCAAACATGATTGAGGAGTAGATCGTATGGCTTGAATCCGAGTGGTGTATGTGATAGGTTCGGAGAAGAATAAGAATGTGTGTCGACGACTAGTCGAGTGGCTCGAACCCTGAGTGGTGTATGGACGTTATAGAAATTGTTCGAGCAAGACTACAAGATATACGGATAGAACGGGTATGTCGGCGAGGCGATGCGATCGCGCAAAGCCTTAGAACGCGTCACGCTTAGTTGATCGTGACTTCGAATGTCCTGAACGAGATATCGTTCGGACAACTTGTGAGTGGGCAACGCATGTTAGAAAATGATTCGGAACGATGAATAAAAGTGAATGGTCTTGATCGAGGAAAAACTTAGAGGATCGCGCGTACGATTTGGGATTGATTCAAATGAAATGTGACTTAAGTTTTGAACAACGATCTTGAAACGAGCTTGAGGAATAGCGATCGAACTTGATCTTGAATATCGAGGAAATTTTGGAATATCCAACTCGGACAATAGCATCAGTCGCACGACTCGAAATTGGTTGCAAAGGAAGATCGTCAGGTTACGCATATCGTCGATGGTATTGAGGCGTATCAAAGATCGATATACGATAACTCGGGGGCACTCTGACTCGACGAATGACGGTCGTGCAAATGTCATTGTTTCGTTGGATGCTATACTTGAAATGTTAAAAATGTGTCGAGGAAAAGATAGATTTGGCTCGAGGACTTTCTAGTTGAACGAAATATAAATGTACTATCGATCTTGGCTTGGATAGAAAATGAAATGCTTGGATTTACTTCGTTTACAACCACAATGTTGACGTTCTTGTCTTATGCGAACGCAACTGCAGCCTCGCACATGTGTCGCGCCGGATTAGGATGATCACTCCGCGTGAGCACTGATATGGTGATTCATACAGCAGGAGTGATTGAACTTGGATGGCGTGGCAATCTGATTGCTTCGACTTGTGGTTTGACGCGAAGGTGGACTCGAAAATGAAATGGTGTGTTTGGAATTGAACTTGAGGATTGAGTAGGTCCAATCCGCGTATCGAGAATGGGTTAGTCTAAAACTCAAACAAGAGTTACGCTCCGATGAGAATGATTATTCCGCGGGAGCGTCGCATGGTGATTCATGAACCACCGTAGATAATCGGACTCGCATGAGATTGGGGCACAATGTATTGTCGAGCTGGATGACCTCGTGATCGAATACACGAATTGGTTAGAACTGGTGATTGAACGAAATTGAGTATGTGCAACGTAAGTCTTGATGCGAATTAGGTGATCATACTCGATGTTTAGAAATCTGAGTGACGCGAGCTTGGGTAGAAACTCCCGTACAAATGAACAAATGGTTTAACCATAGGATTTGGGGCGAGCGTCGTGCAACGACCTTGCACGATGAGCCACGGACTTGACGTGTAACTATGACCTTATGAGCTGACCTAGCGGATAGGCAGACGACCCTATGCTGAGTGATTGAACCTGTACGATGGCATTTACAGTATCGTCTGGATGGACGATAGACTTGTGGCAGCAAGACTTAGAGTAGGATGGAAAACAGGAGTGTGCATGAACGACGATGAGATTGGCCCCAAACGAAGGGAATAATAGGAATGGATGACGCGCAAGTAAAGTTGGGATAACGAATTGAATCGTTGATAGAAAGAAATACTCGATAATGGTGCGATACTTGGTCTTGAATCGGACGGAAATTACTTAGACTTGATCGACTCCGCTAAGAAGAAATCGTATTGATTTCGTTGACAAGAACGCTTGAGAAGCGAACCGGATCATCTCGAGGACCGAGATAAACGATAGTGAGATACACATGAGTTCGGTTTCAAATCGAAGTTAGCGAACGATCGGCAAATCGAAACTATCACGAGTAGCTTGTCCTACTTCGCTAATCGCTAAGCTTGGTTGAAATGTACGTTTTCGGGGGACGCCTTGAATATGTGCACGATCCAAACTCAGCGATGTGATGAACTCGAATGCAGCTGCAAGTGGATGTTGAGATGCGCATGAACGAGCGAGTGAGTTTGCCTCAGCCTACAACTCTCGTGTTTGAGAATTACAATGCACCTCGTACGACCGTTTCAGTCCCATGATACGTCAAAATAGCAACCAAGTCAAAGAAACACTTGAATTGAATAAGTACCATCAACTCTAAAATGAATGAAAAGTTACTCAATAAAATTGACCAAACGTATGTGACATGGAACTTGGAAAGGTATCGAGTATAATTCGGCGCCATAGAACGATAGAGCCGTTCGATAGGGATTGCCTAAGAAATACGACGACGTGAGTTGAGGAATGGTAGGATGACCTGCACTCAGGAAGTCTCGAGGACGAGACTTGTTTTGAGTGGTGTATGATGTAATGGCCCGCTCCGCCCTAGCGGAACGCCGATTCAAACGGCATGTTCGATGACTTAAACGAGCCGTCGACTCGAAGAGTTGTGTCGACCCGATGAAGTATCGATGCGAATCGATGCAGGACTTACAATGGCTCGTCAAAGATGAATCCAGACTTAGACTATCAAAGGCGCGCTCGGAGTATCGCTCGGCCAATGCAAACATCACTAAGGTGGGTGGCTCCGATGAACCCGTCTTTGCTTAGCCTAGACACATAACAATACGGACACTATCACTGAAATCGCTAGGCGATAACACCGCGCATGCTAATAAATGACTCAACGCACCTAGCTAAGGGAATAATCCCAACTTGTATGGAAAGGAACATGGAAAAGTACGAGAACTCTCGCCCGCGCTCCATGCTCGTGCTACGGCACAAGCCTACGTTTATGCTTCTTATGCGTCCAACAATGAAACAATGAATGGTTTACAACAATGAACGGGAAGGCTATCAATATAGTCGTTCCGAGTAGAGTATAGTGACACTGAAAGGCTATGGGACCGATGGGTCGCCAAGGCGACTCCCGTACGAGAAGTTGTGTAATGCTTGAATGAATAAATCAACGAATCAATGAATGAATGAATGAATACGTGAATGAATCGATAAACGAATGAACAAGTAAAAGAAAGAAAGAAAAGAAAGAATGAAGAAAAGATAAGAAAAGAAAGAATGGTTAGCGACAGGTGTGACGGGCACGTGCATCGGGGATCGCTACCCGCGCTGCACGGACGCCAACCCGGTCGATAACGCATTATGGCTAAGGGTTAGCCTACGGCTCGAAGATAGCCGTTAAGTTAAATGACAAGATAATACGAAATGGTCGTGGACAAACGGCACGGGCGTTGTGTGGAGTATACCGTAGCCGTGGTAGTGGAAGGATTCTGCGGCACGGGCATTGTGTGGAGTATACCGTGGCCGGCCTAGGCAGAATCAAAGAGTGGGGCATACGGGCTGCCTGGTGCGGGCTTGGGCACCGGAAGACGTAAGTGCGGGGTATTTCAAGATACTTAACGGGGTGTACCAGCCATCACCCTACGCTAAGTTGAGAAATACCAAGGGGAAATATCCAAAATGGCTTGTCATGCCAGCGACCGGTGCATATAGATTAAGTGAGCTTTGCTGGTGGCTATCCACATGCAAGTCCTTGCATTGAAATCAAAGTAGTCTAAGTTAAATGAACAAGTGCCTACTGAACGGTTTGAAATGTATTACACCAAATGACAAAGAGTACTTCATGCAAACAAGTTAAAAGAACACACGCCTACGACGCGCTAGAATCTGAGGCAGGAACACGTCCTTTACAGTGAATGCTTACGTGTATCATGTTAAGTTAAAATATATGAACTATTGTCTAACTTGGTTTACTTTGGACAGGAAAGGCCGGACGGTAAGTATGGGTAAGTCGTGTATGTATTTCCATGCGACACTTGAATTTGGCAACACGGGATAGGTTATGACATATGCCATGAAATTGATCCTAAGGCAAGATTAGAAAGACAATGAATGATAGAGATGCACAAAAGTAAATGGAACGTGTTGGGTAATGATGGCGTTGTGGGCGAGCTAGCCTCCCCACCAGTGCATAACAATGTACTGATAACCCTACAGTCTGCTTGCAGGAAGCAGGAAACGTCGGCGGATGCGGAGCTTTCCTCGAACGTGCTAAGGCGCGGAGCTATCTCTCGAGCCTTGGAGCGTTGCAAGGAGCGGGGCGTGACAGGTATCATGTCTAATCTAAACTGTATCTCAATCCACATGAATATTGTAAAACAAGAATGAACAAGTATGGGTCATGGTCTGCAGCCCATTAGCATATTGTTCGATTAGACTCCAAGAATGATATGAGTCTAATAAATAAGCAGAGTATATCATGGTACTGAATATAAAGCACGAGAAGATAATAAAGAAATAACACAAACAAATATCTGTATCATGCATCGCAATCCTCTACATCCCGCTCTGCTAACTAACTCCATACAATCGCTAAACCTGAAGAGATCATCAGGTCCTCAGAGGACTAGTAAGATACATAAAACATGCCTATCTAACAGTTTAATCATGCAATAATATATACTGGGTATAAATAGGAATTAGACAGAAAACTGACATGTGGCTACTGACAGGTAACTATGAACATGGACATGGGATCAAGTATGCATAAATGAACTGCTGGAAGATCAATGGAATACCAACCCTCGCCCCGAATGTGGACTCGCAGGTCAGTTTCAAGACAAGTCACCCTCGCCCCATATGTGGAATAACAGGTGCAAAGGACAACCCTCGCCCCGTGTGTGGACTCACAGGTTGTTTCAAGATAAGTCACCCTCGTCCCGTATGTGGACTCGCAGGTGCAAAGGACAACCCTCGCCCCGTGTGTGGACTCGCAGGTTGTGGGAAAGACAAAAGAATAGCAGTTCACTCACACTTACTTGTAGACACGACTCAGTCAAGACACAGGTGAAGACACGACACGACCCAATCACGATACACGAGAGAACCACTCCAATATGAACTACAAGGCTAACCATGTACAAGGACTATATCTATACTAACATGCACGATATACAAATCACATGTAAATAACCAACTAGTAAAACTGTATAATAATAGAAATATATATGTAAATAAACTGTAGAGGGAGACAAGGTATACTTGCCTGGAGGTTGCACGCAGATCGAACAAATACACAGTCAACTGGTAAGCCATACAGTCCAAGTCATCGCAACTGTCTCCGAAAGCTGAAACAAACATTGCCAACATTTTCAGAATAGTCAAATTAGCTAGGATTGTCTGTCCTTAAGTCCAATTCTGGACACAGGGGCAAAACGATATTTTTGGGCAAAAACGGTATCCACCGTTGGACCCGCTTTGCACCGAAAAGCGTGCCAGAGTCAACGGTCTCTAAAGTCGTCAAACTATATGTCTACGGATCCGGTTTTCCGATACGAACCCAACCGTATGTCCAAAGTTGTATTCCGGCGGGCCGTGCACAAAATCACCCGTTGAGTCGGACCGTGGGGCCCGCAAAACGGCGATTTTATCAACTGTCTCAGAATCGGACCAAACTTGGCATACAGGACCAGAAAAATGATACGGTCCTGTTGGCACAAGTTTCGTCTCGATCTGACGAGCGTGCACGAAGTAATTGAGAAACTTGCACAGAGACCGATACAGTGAATTTCGACGGATACGCATCAAATTCGTCGCACACACGCGACCAATTTGAATTCCGTCAATGCCCACACGACCACGAAGCCGTTACGCACCTTTCGATGCCTTCGGTTCGTGACCATGTCACCCGTATTGGCAGGACGCACGTCGTGTGGATGAGTTTTTCAACTTTTCAAAACTGTTTTTTTTAGGTTTTTTCTGATTTTTGGATTCGAATAACTCTGCCAATACTTGACGAAATCAGGAACTACAAAAAGGGGTTTAATCTTGTATATGTTGTCCAGGTCTGTCTTCAGGTAGATTTTTAGGTTCGTTCATCTGTCGTCCCAGAAATGACTTCCAAATAGGGTTCTACGAACAGTTTCGATACTCTGTTTCCTGTGGTTTTTCAACAACTTTGTGTCGATCCCCCTGATAGGTTATGCGACTACACTTAAATCTAGTTGATGGGGCCTACTCCTGGTTACGTTGTCTGTCCAACGAAATAACTGGATCGAGAAATAAAGGAGCGATGAGCAAGATACAGTACCTGTAATATGGGTGATCGCACATACTGCTACTGTCGCTTCTGTTCCGTCCGTGCACGCGAGGGCTTCGGTCGCTGTCCGGCGACTCGCGCGGCGGCACGCGGTCGCAGGAAGGCCGCCAGGGTGACTGGGGAGGTGCCCATGTACAGGGGTTTAGGTTTTAGTCGAATTTTTAGAGAACTGCTCTCTCGGGATCGTACGGCTGAACATAAATGTTCGGTTGGTAGTTCGGGTGTTCGGGTGCTGGGCTCGCTTGGGGAAGCAGCTCGATTAGCTGGGCCGACCTGGCTGTTTAGTTATCTTTGTTTTTCTTTTTGTTATTATTTACATATACATATATATATATATATATATATATATATATATATATATATATGTAAATAATAACAATATATATATATATATATATATATATATATATATATATATATATATATATATATATATATATATATATATATATATATATATATATATATATATATACGCATACACATTTACACCCATATATATATATATATATATATATATATATATATATATATATATATATATATATATATATATATATATATATATATATATATATATATATATATATATATTTTTTTTTTTTTTACACCCATATATATATTTATATATATATGTACACATATATACCTATACATATATATTTATATATACACACACATATGCACGCATATACATATATACATAATATAAATACCTACGTATATATATATATATATATATATATATATATATATATATATATATATATATATATATATATATATATATATATATATATATATATATATATATATATATATATATATATATTACCTCAATTTCTATACAGGAAATACGATATTTAAATGTACTCAATAATAATAAAATAATATTATATAGTAATAACCTCAATAGTATTGATAATAAAACAATAATAATAATAATAATAATAATAATAATAATAATAATAATAATAATAATAATAATAGTAACGAATTACAACATCCCATAATCGGCACCGCATCTACTTAAAAAAATATGTCTACATGGAATCTTTGTGTACACTGGGTGCCTACATGGGCTTGGGCTCAGTTCGGATCCAGTCCGGGCTATTTTGGTAAAACCGAAATTCCTAAAAGTCAAAATATTAATAAATAACTAATTAAACCATTTATAGCGATTGATTCGCAACTTGGCATGGTTTTCCTAGTTGGGACATCACTATGGCTCGGCCTTCCCCTACCATGACTAAACACTAGTCAAAGCACGCCACTGCACTATCCGTGCCATGATTCCTAGTCACCTTGCACTCCAAATCTAAACCATGGTAAAAATCATATACCGTAATAATTAACTAAATAATCATTTATAAAAATCTAAAAATCGCTATTTAAATCAAATAAATAAAATAAAAAATACTTCAAGAATTTTCGGGAAGGGGAGCTACATAGTGCTTCGAAAAATTTAAGAGTGGATGGATGTTACTTGAGTGAAAATGAAAGTACCTGATTGTTTCGAAGACAACCATAATGTTGACATTCTTATCTTATGCGAGTGCAACTCCAGCATCGCACATGCGTCACGTCAAATTAGGACGATCATTCCACGTGAGCACTGGGATGGTGATTCATCCAGCGGGGATGATCGAACTTGCAAGACGTGGCAAAATCGGGTTTGACTTGTGGTTTGATGCAAAAGTTGTTCGAGGATGGTTTTGATGAGTATGGAATGTGTCAGACTATGATCACGAATAGGTAAACTCAGATTTGAGGCGAGTAGATGTCATGCGACTAGCAAGGATAGTCGACGGTAATACATGAGTGATTCGAATAGTAACGGCATGCAATGTGCGTAAGTGATTCAAGTATTTAACGGTGCATACGTTGCGCGGGGGTTGATAAATTATGGATTGATATGTTGGATTGGGTAAAGTCCCATAAGAATTGTCGAAAATTGATTTGGCTCTGCGATAGGATATAGCATGGTTCGTTGTAACTGTCCCTCGTTGATGATCTTCAATTATCAAGCGTAGATTCGGGGCAGATGACCCTAGAAGACTTGACCGCCAAATTAAATGAATGTTGAAGTCCCATAGGATGACCCTAAAGAAGTCGTGTAAGAATTTTATCGAGGAAGAGGAATAATGTAGTGCATGTTGAGGATAAGTCTAAGCGATTAAGTATCGTGTTTTAGAAATTAGCGAGTAGCCTTCGACGGGATCGATATGGTTAGAAAATTTATGATCAATTGAATAAGTACGTAAGTAGACTTGGTTGGTCGACGATCGAATAGGTATTGAGGAACGTGCTTGGCATAGTGATACGATGAGGCGATTGCAAGAATTCTGCAATGCGCGAGAGAACGAGTAGTAGAACGACCCTAAGAGCTGTGTCGTAGATCGGGTTGAGTAACGGTTAGACTATGTGTGTTGAGCGTGCGATCTATGTTACAAAACGAACTAGTTGGGACTGATTCAAAGATTGAGTAAGGGATTCCTATTCGATCAAGAATCGAAGATAGGCATATCGTAAGAGACCTTGGGTCAGAAAGATTGTTGCCTTTGAGCATCATAGACTCAAGTTGACCTCTTGTGTTGGGAGAGCGCGAGCATGATGTCTGGATAAGTTACCTAGCGGGGGTAGCCCCAGACCCGATGCGTAGGTAGTTCGAGAACGTGGATCATGTCGAAATAGTTATGCGCTATGTATAAATGAACAAGTAGATGAAAGACTTGAGTTATGTGAGAGATAGAAAACGGTTGGGCGAATAGGCGTTACGGAGAATTATTGCGATCGGATGCGCAATGACTTAATGCAATGCAAATGCTAGGTGACCATCGAGAAACTTATGAGATCGAAGTTATGGTTTGGGTCAAGTTATATGCGAAGATGTTTGCGAGCAAGACTCTAGGAATATGTGTTAAGGTCTGACTAAGTCGAGTACGGACTGATTGGTGCTTGAGGAGTTAAGTTGAACTTGTTAGTTGTCCTGATATCCTACAACTAAGCTTGGCTGAAATGCATATATTGGTGGGACGCCTAAAATATGTGTATGATCCAAACTAAGTTGTATGATTCCAACGATAGTAGCACGAGATCGTGAGACGATCTAGCGAGACACTTGGATTTAAGTGTTGGTTTCGGTTCGAGGACGAACCTTGTTTTGAGTGGTATATTATGTAATGTCCCGCTCCGCACGGTACATTATGATGAGTCGTTGACTCGAAGAGTTGTATTGACCAAAGGCTATGCCTTTATGCAGGATTACGAATCGTGGCATGGGCGCGATAGGCCAAATCAACCGAGTAGTTCAAAGGAATGACTAAGTCCGAGAGTTAGCTATGCGACCAAGTTATGGAACCGAGCCGTATCAACTCGGCAGAACGACAAGGTGTATCGGCTTAAGGTGGGCGGGTTTTTGACTCTCTCTCCCTATTCCTTCATGTCTAATAAAATATATCATTGTATGCGTAAGATGTTATCGAGTTAGCGAGCGTGGCTCGGCGACGAAAGGTCCAAGTATGTGTCGAACCCTAAGATAGAACATTGAACAATCGAATAATTGAAGCGACGTACATCAAGTGTACGAGTCGCGGTAGGGCGGTGATGATAGAACAATGAAAGACAATATCGAGATGTGCATCACGTGCACGCCTCCGAGAACAATGAACACTAGGCGTAGAATATTGATTACGGCGCCGAACGTGCCCTCGTGTACGGAAGCTAGGAAATGACTAAGTCACTACGAAATTAGGCTATATAAATAACTTACGAATGGAACGCGATGAATATTAGTACGAGATGTCTAAGCCGTTGGGCGTCGTGCATCAATACAGATGTATTGGGGCATAATGCCGTCGAAACTTGAGATAGAGAGAACGGATTATGTTTACGGAACATGAATATGTTTATGGAGCATGAATATGTTTATGGAACGTAAGATTGGTTGGAATGATATAAATTTTATGCTATGGTGCGTATTGCATGGTCAATGGACTCGGATGGCCCGTACACGGGTGCGGCTTTCCTCAGACGGTTACGACCGGGGCACCGGGACCATTCGGCCTAGGAGGGAATTATGTAAAATATTTATGGTGCACATCATTCGGACGGTTTGCGACCGGCCAGTGCTGTGATAATTAAGCTATGATATCAGTAAGTTTAGGATCCTTCGGATATTGGGCTCGCAATCCGTATCGAAGTGATCATAGGCTTACACATAAGAGATGCCAAGTCCATTACGGTACGAAACACCGTGACCTTCATATAGATAGGGCCGGTGGGCTGAGATGAGAGTTAGGTACAGACACAGGGCCTGCCACCCTTATGCATATGTATAAGTTTCTGGTTGGTTGGTTTGATGAATTGTATGATTGGTTATGTAAGTTCTAACCATTGCAGGCTAGGCAAAAAGGGACGAAGATGTGCACGATCACTATGTTTATGTTCAGATTATGTCTAACTGTATCTGCTGCAGGAACACGGTATCGGAAACATTTATAATAAGTTGTTATACGTTAAATATTGCCATAAAACCGATCCTAAGGCTAAATAGAAAGATCACCAAATTAAGATGTATGTTTCACTAAATATACTTAGTGTTTGGTTTGGGTGAGAGTGGATCTTGATCAGTGCGAAGCGAGGACGAAAGCACTAATCCCCTACTAGTTTATGTACAGGCTCAGGTTATGATCGGCTCGGGGCGGAACTTGGCTTGGACACGCCGAGGCATGGAGTCCTTAGCGTTTCAAGGGAAGCACCGCATAGGCTTTCGGACTTGCAACATGGAGATATTCGGTCGAAGACTACTTGGTGGCTATAAAGAGATATAATGTATTGAACAATGTAATCCTTTGTGAGCTAGAGAGATCATGAGCGTTGTAGCCAATTGGCATATTAAATTGGGCTATTCAGAGCCTTGTAACCTTCAGTTCATTATGAATAAAAGAGATTCTTATTGTATTCTTTGTTTCCTTCCGATGCTTATGTTACGACTTTGAGATAATCACTATATGAACCGTTATCTTGTCTTGTACGAGCGCAACTCCAGGCTCGTACGGCATCACGCCCCAGCGAGGACGATGATTCGGGTAAAATCTAGCGAGGAAGAGCGATTTCCCGGATCGGGACGTGACAGACTCCACCATCTGCTGGACTCGGGCAGACTCTGGGAGGGCTGTGGGCCATGCAAACTGGCATGGGTGGCCCTAGAGCACTGTGTCACAACTAAGGCGCCATAGGATCCCGTATCTTAGTACGTACCCCTCTGGAGACCACCAGAGGCGGTCACCCACAGCTCGTCCTCCGATGGAGCTGGAGTGGGCTGCGAAGAAGTACCGACCTCTCCCACAGCAGGTGCACTAGCAGCCGCCCGCTCCTTAAGCGTTCAAACTCGGCCTAGAAAGCATGGATACTCTATAACTTCTGATGTGTAATGTACTTATTACTACTAACTACATGAATATCTATTTGTATGCATATTTACTAAGTTATATCAAAACTAACACGAAGTATTAAAATTAATAAATAGAATTGTAATACTTACATAAGCATGCTCCGCCCTCTCGTCAATAAGCTTCCCGCCCTTCCGATGTGTGACCAGGAAGACAGTCACCATATTGGCGTCATAACCCCTCCTTACCAGTAATTAAATATATCACCTTTTACTAATTTATCGGAGTTGCATAAAATAATATTTCTGAAATAAAAAAATATACCAAACGATAAAAATGTTCTGTCTTTGGAATCGACCCATCGCACCACTTTGACCCCTGCTTCCTAGCCGCCTTGGCCTTCTCAGATATTTATTTGTACCTTGGCTCGTCGAATCGAGCCTTCATCGCAGTCCACTGCTCAAGGGTGATCCAACCTTGGATCGACTTTTCGGCACGATCACGAGTCTTCTGATTATTAATAGCGTCGCGGATCAGCTTAGCAGCGACGGCAGAAAATATCCCCTCGATCATCTCGGCCCGGTACGGTGGATAGAAAAACATATCCCAGAAGAGTGAAAACCAAATATTTATCAGTTATATATAATATGCAAAATTATATGATTCATGTTAAAAGTAAATATATTTTAACCTTGAAGTGCGCAAACCAGTAGGCCTTTCTCTCGTCCGGAGCATCAGAGTAGTTTATCCAAGGACCACCATAATTAGTCCTCAAGAAGTGGCCTAGGCATCTCTGTACCGACGGAGGACGATATCTATACAGACATATTATATTCATGAGAAAAGTTTATTTATGATAAACACAGGAAAAAATGATAAACCAAAATACTTACTTTGTACCGTCGGCCCAGATCTCCGTCCTCGTCTCCTCCGGAGGTGCGCATGCATCATCTGTCTGATACTGGTCGGTCGTCGGCTCAGCCTCCTCCATCTGCTTATTTGTCTCCATCGTCGTATCAGCAGGAGGAACGCTAGATGACGGAGCAGTCTCAGGCCTGGAACTACTCATCCCGGGAGATATGCCACATAGCGTCGTGGCAAGCGGAGATACTGTTCGATACACAGGAGTACTGGGCGACGAGGATCCAGAGCCGGTACCAGTAGGAGGTACCGAAGCAGTACCCTGTCCTCTGCCAGTAGTACCCCGTTCCCCATGTCGGGACATGCGGAACGATCCGCGACGACCTATCATACCTGATAACAACATATCATGAGATACAACAAATAATAGTACATTAGAAATATAAAAGTACAACAACGACAAGATAATAACCAAGACAACATATGATGATACATTTTACAAGAAACATAGAAGTCCAGATAGTATATTCTACGAGAAACATCTAAGTTCAGATAGTACATTCTACAAGAAACATCTAAGTCCAGATAGTACATTCTAAAAGAAACATCTAAAAAATAAAAGTACATCTCTCTCAATCATCTTCATAATATTCATCTTATTCGTCTTCCTCGACCTCATCTTCCTCTTCCTCCTCCTCCTCCTCATCTTCAGTTTCATCTTCGCCTTCGTCGACTTCGCCTTTCTCTTCGGATAATTCTACATCTTCTACATTAGTCGTGTAATGCGTAACTTCCGTGGAGTCCACATCAACAATATTGGTTACAAAAGGTAGCTCGTCCTCCTGATAAGCTTTTTCGTCAACATCAAAAGTATCTCTAGCTTTAGTCTTACATACTGCCCACCAGTCAGACTTCATTGCTCCCCGTTTTGGATAAGCTGTGAAGTACACGAGCTGAGCCTGAGTTGATAGGAAAAATGGTTTGTATCCTTGATATCTACGATTGTAGTTTATATCCACAAGACCATGCTTGTCAATTTTCCAACCTTGATTTTCAATCGGATCGAACCATTCACACTTGAACAACACGATCTTTGCTAGTTCTCTGCCATAATTATATGTCAACTCCACAATCTCTTGCAAGATGCCAAAAAAATCATTTCCTGGATCGACGTCTTTGTAGTTCAAAGATTTGATACACAAACAACTATTTTTTATGGAATCAAGATCCAGGAAGCTGTCTCTGATCGGAGGATTTGTCGACTTGAACCTAAAGGCATTGATACAGTAACTTGGCCATATTTTAACAAAAGTAATTGGTCCCTTGGCAAGAGTTCTAATTAATTCAATCTCTGGTAAAATTAGACGATCGACCTGAATACCAAAGAAGAGATAGTAAGTTTTTTATTGCGCAGTTACATTAGAAGAGGCCATTAATTACCGAGTTGCTTACATATTCGCTCAACCATGACGTCTCATTTTTTGTTCTAATGCTTCGTCTGTTAGGTAGGGTCTAACCGACCTCAACTCATCATTATATATATGTGCTGAAAAATAACGAAGCAACCACCGATTAGTACAATAATATTAGCTTATACTATTACATTGAGATGACGTAAACTCATCATTAATTACTTACCCCTCTAGCTTCTCCACTTCATCCTCGTCGCAATTGAGTAATATATACAACTGAGCAGCCCTTAGCTCTTCGTCATTCAAATATCTCTTCTTTATTTTCCCCAAGCCTTTTCGGACGTATTGAATACTTTCAGTATTCCGTCATTAGATTCTTGATATGATCTGTCGTCGTTTCTCGGATCCCTCATTCTATTCGTAGCAACATGAGGTTTGAAATACGTCGAGCAGAAGTTTGTAATCTTCTCGAGAATATAGGCTTCAGAAATAGAACCCTCGACCCGAGCCTTGTTTTTCACCTTCCTTTTTAGGTGGTTTAAATGTCGCTCAAACGGGTACATCCACCGATAACCGACGGGCCCACCAACACGTGCCTCGTAGGAAAGATAAATTGGTAAATGCTCCATGGAGTCGAAGAATCCAGGAGGAAATACCTTATCGAGCTTGCACAGTATTACCGCAATATCGTTCTCATGCTTTTCTAGACGATCAACGAGCAACTTAGTAGAACAATGATCTCTGAAGAATATGCTAAGCTCGGTCAATGGATCCCAAACAACCTGGGTAAGAATTCCCAAAATACAATCAGAATTAATCTCTCCATGAATACGTGACAATCATTGCTCTTCATACCTGTCAGTTTGTTCTCCTTGAGGTCGATGCATCTTCTCAAGTTTGAAACATATCCGTCTGGAAATTTTAGACATTGAATCCACCTACAAAGTCTGACTTTATCCTCCTTCTCTAGTGAGAAAATTGCCTTAGGCTGCTTCAACTTTCCATTCTCCTCCTCTATCAAATGCAATGCAGGACGTCTACATATTTCTTCCAAGTCCAATCTAGCCTTTGGATTGTCTTTCATCTTCCCCTTTACGTCCATTACAGTATTAATTATGTTGTCAAACACATTCTTCTCGATATACATGACATCAAAGTTATGTCTAATCAGATTGGTGCTCCCATATGGCAGATCCCAGAAAATACTCCTCTTCGTTCAGTTATGAGTGCGACCAAATTCGTCACACTTGTAGCCCGTAGCAGGATCTTTAATAGCCCTTGATAAATCTTTTACCTCTTCCCATATCGTGTATCCGGGCCACCTTAGCGGAGGATTAGCCTTCTCCACAATGCCAGTACGAAAATTATTCATATTCCTCCGGTACAGATGATCCTTCGGCAGGAATTGTCGATGACAATCGAAGAAGCACGGTTTGCCTTCATGTTTCAAAGGAAAGCCTTAGTGCGGTCCATGCAATACGGACATGAAAGGCGACCATGCGTGCTCCATCCAGATAACATACCATAGGCCAGAAAGTCATTGATGGTCCACATAAGTGCTGTCCGCATCTAAAAATTTTATTTTTTAGATACATCGTACGTGTTGGAACCTACTTCCCACAGCTGATTTAACTCATTAATCAATGGCTGTAAATACACATCGATGTTTCTTTTCAGATTGTTCAGACCTGAGATAATAATGGTGAGAAACATATACGGAGTCTTCATGCACATCCAAGGCGGTAGATTATACAGAGTGACGATCACAGGCCAACACGAATATTGGGATCCCAAAAGTCTGAATGGGGTAAAACCTTCGGAGCAGAATCTGACATTACGCGGATCAGAAGCAAAATCTGGATACTCTCGATCAAAGTGCTTCCATGCTTCTTCATCAGATGGGTGATCCAACCCTCCTTCGTTCTGTTCTCGCTTATCCCAACTCATGTTTTCTGCAATTTTCTTCACCATAAACAACCGTTGCAATCGCGACGTCAACGGCAAGTAGTGCATGGAATCGGTAGGCTTCCTTTCACCGACAGAATTTCCTCTACCACTGCCCTTGTAGCGATCAGCACCACAAAATCTGCAGGCGTCTTCATCCTTGTCATCTTTGTAGTACAACATGCACCCGTTGTGACATGCATCGATTTTTTCATATCCTAGCCAGAGCGATCTCACCATCCTTTTAGATCGATAAAAGTCTTTAGGCAACTTAGCACCCTCAGGCAATATTTCTATAATCAACTCCATAAGTCGGTTGTAGTAATCTTGCGACATATTAAAATCGGACTTGATGCTCAACAATCTTGTAACCACCTCCAACGGTGAATGATCCTCACAACCAGGATATAATGGAGTCCTTGTATTCTCCACCAACTCCATGAACTTTGTAGCATCGGTATTCGGTGCCTCCTCAGGTGCATCATGATTGTCCGGATCAAAACTAGGCTCCATCGCATCAAAAACTATGTTCACCAACCCATCGTCGTAAGCAGCGTGGTTGTAGACATCCACATAAGGCTCATACTCCGATGCTAAGTGTCACTTTTCGTTCCCAGAATACATATTTTAATACGTATACTGCTTGAATGTATTTATTTAATAATTATTATGTATTGTTTTGTATTTAAATTCCTTTAATTTTGTACTTGTTAATTTTCTGTATTTTACTTTCTGCTTTTGTACTCTGCTTTAGCTTTGCTTTGGGTTCGGCCTAGATTGGTTTGTTTTCGGGTTTATGATGGTTCATCATGAACCGAACCCAATACCCCCATTTAAACCCTAAACTCCTTTCTCTCTCTTCATTGCTTCTTTTTCTCGTTTACTCTTCTTCTTCCTCATACCTCTCTCCACCTACCAAACCCATAGGCAAGTACATCTTGCTTCCACATGAGAATCCATTTTTATGGTTCATTTGTCTTCCTCTCATGATCCTAAGATAGCTTAGAACTTGGCATTTTGTATTTTGAAGTCTCATTTTTAGTAGATCTAGAGATTACTATTTTTCGGGTTTCATGGGTTTTGATCTATTAAACTTCCTTATTTCCAAGTTTTGTTCATTTCAGATTGTTGAGGTGGTGTTATACGCCATTCTGACCTATGGAAATTCTATTTTTGGCTTGGACTGAAGGTTTCATAAAATTTGGAGTTCGGGAGGAGTTTTACGCTCATGTTATACGTGCCAGCGTAATATCGAACTCTACGCCCACATTTTTACGTGTTAGCGTAATATCGAGCTTTACGTCCACGATCACTCGTGTCAGCGTGAATCTGTTTTACGCAAATCGACTTGGCTTGGCGTATTACTTATACGCATACTCATCCGCGCGCAAACCTAACTCTTTACGCGTATTTGCTCTCGCGTAATATTATTCTTTTACGCATACAATGTTTTATGCGTGACCCTGTTCTTTACGCATAGCCCTGTTTTATGCGTACCCCTTGGCTTGGCATAATTTTCTTTACGCAATGTTGCTTTTACGCGTAACTTTATGTTTTACGAGTACTCTTCTGGCTTGGTGTAAGGCAAGTTTTACGCCCAACTCTTTTTACGCAGGCGAGTTTTTACGCGCCACGTCCTCTTTATGCGTACTTGCTTTACGCGCATGTTTTGCCTGAGCATAAAGTTTTGGCATGAACTCGATAATCTTAACATGTTAATATTTTAATACATATGGTTGTGTAGAATGTGCCATGTGTTCCGAGTGGTTTATGGATATCCAGTATAACTGGAACTAAACCCTGAGAGTTATAGACTCGACCATACTAAATACTAGCTGACTTCATGCCTTGTCACAACTGATAATGATTGTTGCATTGACTAATGATTGATCATGCGTTCCTAGTTGGAACTAAGAGACTGGCTAGTCGTCTTATTGAATTGAATGGATGAGACACGTTCATATGAACTATGAACTATTGCAATCGACTGGCTGATCCCAAATATTGGCATACAAGCACGTGCAGGCTTCAATTTATTTTTCTACAAAAGCAGCATGTGTACTTTATGGTCAAGGCATGATTATTTCGTGGTTAGTTTTGATTGTTGCATTACGCTATGTAAGACCTACAACCTAACCGCACGGGGATCGTTGTAGAGTTGTGCATACCGTACCCCGTACAAAAGTACTCATTCTGAATGAACATGATCCACGACATGGGATTTCACTTAACATAGAGGCTACTAAGTTAAATAAAATAATGATTGCATGGAGAGAATAGATTCTCGAGTTCTTACATGGCAGCCCTCTTTGGGACTATTAAGTGCCCGACAGGTCGGCTGGTTCTCACAGATACTGTAAATCTGCCACACGGGCAGGGAGCGGTATCTGCTTATATTATTTATTTTATATTATATATTGATGACGGGCATTCCGCTGGGACTCGTCTAATTCATGATTGGCGCAATTGATTGACTGGATAGACTAGCCTTGCTTGCTCATAGTAAGAACTGAGGAATCCTTATTGCATATTTCCAGGGTAACTTGGAACTCACAGTAGCAAGCCGTAGTAGTTACATGGCCGTTTAAGTTGACTTTTTTGTGTACTGTACTTACTCTATTAACTACTGAGATGATCAGAATGTCAGGGCATGACGGGTCAACTTATGTCCTTATTTGGTTGGAAAGTTGGTTCGAAGTGTCGTGACGATGTGTGAATTCCAGTAGCAAGCGGAGACTTATTATTATAATTCTTAACTCTTATCACTGGTTTTTAGTTCTCATGTCGTGCTTCCTTGTGGTACTTGCTATTAGAGGTCTAACCTCTCTGGTTTTGTATGGCCAGATTTAGAGCCGGTCCCCGAGGACTCAGCTTACTTCTACCTCCAAGATGGTCAATACTAGAGGGATGATCGCAGGAGGACTCGAGTGGGTTCCTTACTTCCTCGCTCGTTTTGTTACTTACTTTATACCTTGCCGTTTGGCACTGACATGTTAGTTAGATCGTCTTGTACTTACTTTTACATAATTGTAACTAAGTGTAACACCCAGTTTTTTAGATGAGGGTAATTTAGAAATTTTGTAATTATAATTATTATTATTGATAATTATTTCATATTATAATTTTTGGTAATTTTTAATCATTTTTAAACTATTTAAAATTATGACTGGTGATTGTGATATTTTACTATTATTGGTTATAATTTCGAGGAATTTGTCACCCCCAGTTTTCAGAAACAGGGGTATTTTTATCATTTTGTATTTTCTGAATATTTTTGAAATTATTTTATTATTTATAATATTGTTTTGGGGTTATTTGAGTCGGGTTCAATTTTCAGCTCAATCCGACTTGAAACGGGGGTCCGGGGTAGTTTTGACTCTAGTGGACCCACACACTAGTTAGCCATGGCCCACATGTTATTTATTTTAGTTAGTGACTAGGCTAATTTATTTGGGTTAGGATTAATTAGATTAGTGTGTTAGAATGACCAAACTAGCCCCCGACTTAAACCCCTTTTTAATGTATTGTTAATAGGCTAGAGGGGGGCATTTTTGACATTTCAAAATAGGACCATAGCAGCCCATATGGCCGGCCACATGGTGTGGATAGGGCTTTAGCCACTCATCATTTTCCCTCTTCCATTCTCTCTCTTGTTCTTCCCCAAATTGATTTGAGAGCAATCCCTAATCATTTCATCTCCAAATCCTTCTATTTCTCCACCAAATCTTCTTCCTTCCTTCTCTATTCTAGCCAAGGAAGGAGCTACCCAAGTTTGAAGAGATTCGGAGCTCATTCGTGTCCATTTGGAATCTCTACGTGTCGGTGTAGCTTCGGGAAGGCTTTTCTTCGATTCGATCTACCGGGAGGTATAAATCCCTTCTTCTTTTCATTCCTCATACATATAGGTCTATTTTGAACCCATAGGAATGACCCCCATGGTTGTGTCTCCATTTGTGTCCGTTTCGTGTCCTTTTGGAGACTTCTAGGAGTGTCCTATGTGTAGGATCGTATCCTAGTGGGAAAAATCCCTATTGGACACATGTATTTTATCATGTATGGTTTAAATGATTATTTAGATATTTAATCCCAGATTTCTATTGGTTATAGATGTGTTTTTCTAATGAATCACATTGTATCATATTCTAATATATATACCTATATCATGGTGATATGTGTATATTAATGGCTATATATATATATATGTATATATATATATATATATATATATATATATATATATATATATATATATATATATATATATATATATATATATTGTATCTTATATATATATGGATATACTATGGTGTGTATGTGTGAATTTGTGTTGGTATGGGCATGAGGATTTCGGCCAAGTGTTGGAGTATTGTGGTTGGAAAGTGTTTGAGAGAATGGAGAGTAGAGTTTTGGTATGAGATTGAGAGAGTAATAGAGAGTTTGAGGTGTGGAGAGTGGAGTGATGAAGGGGGGAACCAACTGATAATAGCAGTAGGACAGCAGCATGTGGCTGTCCCCAAGTGCCTGAAATCAGTCCACACACCTATATTGCTGTCCCCATATCAGCAGTCCCATACCTGTCCTATTTCACCCCAAAACCAAGCCTCAAATCCAGTCCACAGTAGCCTATTTGGCTGTCTTAACCAGTCCCTAACATGCCATTGACAGCTCCCATATCAGCCTTCAAAAATCAGTCCCATACCAAGCCCCCAGCTGTCTCAAACCAGTCCCTACATTTCAGTCCCACACCAGTCCATAAACCTGTCCCTTACCACCTGAAATTCTGTCTACACAAGCCTATATGGCAGCCCATAATTCAGTCCATGTTGGACCCTTGTTGGCTGTCCATTTAGCCAACATATGGCTGTCAAAAACCAGTCCATAACAGTCCATGTACACCCTCCTAAAACCCCCACATTGCTGTCTTAATATCATCACATTTCAGTCCCTAAACCAGACCATTCCAGCCCCTAAGTGGCTGTCCAAATTCACCCAAATCAGTCCCCTTAAGCCATTCATGGCTGTCCCCTAAAACCCTTACCTGCTGTCCTGCACAAGTCCCTTAGACAGTCCCATTTGGCCCCTTAATTTTAGTCCTAGACACCTATATGTCTGTCCCCAAATCTACACCAAAATAGCCCATATGTAAGCCTATATACTGTCCTAACTAAACCCCCTTGACAGTCCCATAAACAGCCCATATATTCAAGCCCCAAAACCTGTCAAAACAGTCCAAATATTAGCCTTAAACCACCCCCTTTGACAGCCTATTCAAGCCCCTAAACCTGGTACAAATCAGCCCTTAGCAACCCCTATATTTCAGTCCCAAACCACCATTTTTCAGTCCCTAATGGACAGCCTGAAATCAGCCTTAAAACAGGCCTAAACAGCCCTTTGTAGCAGTCCAATTCAGCCTTGTAGCAGTCCTTAACTAGTCCCCTAAACTCAGCCTTTAGGCAGCCCTATGAGCAGTACAAAACCAGCCCTTAATAACCCTATGACAGCCATGTATAGCCCCCATGTTCACCCTATCTAACAGTCCATAAACACTCCTTCATAGTCCACTTTTAGGACCCCAATTCAGCCCTTTCAAGCACCCTGAAACCAGCCTTGTTCACCCCTGTCACGCCCCAGAACCAGAATACTGGAGAGCGGGGGAATGACTCAGCCAGCTACGTATTACGGGTAGATGAATACCGGATAATACGATCAATGCTGTCTAACCAGACGAGGGGGTGCATACTACATAAAAGTCTCACTATGGTCATTTCGCATCTATTGTCTCAATCATTCAAATAAGAAACAGTAATACAGAACATGTAAGATAAAGCAGTAAGGCGTCCCAAACACTCAGTCAAAATGTTCTAGAAATCTGACTTTATAAAACATAGCCAGATGGTATAGTAAGGTATACACAATTGTTATCAGCTGCAGTCTGACTCAGTTACAATCATACAAAAGTAAGTATAAGACAATCCGACCAACATGTCGGTGCCAAACGGCTAAGTATAAAGTAAATGACAAAACGAGCGGTGAAGTAAGGAAACCCACTCGAGTCCTCCTGCGATCATCCCTCTAGTATTGACCATCTTGGAGGTAGAAGTAAGCTGGATCCTCGGGGACCGGCTCTAAATCTGGCAATACAAAACCAGAGAGGTTAGACCTCTAATAGCAAGTACCACAAGGAAGGACAATATGAAGGATTAAACTAGTATGTAAGAGAATATAATAATAGATCTCTGCTTCCCACTAGGATTCACATAACATCACGACACTTCGAACCAACCTCCCAACCAAACAAGGACAGAAGTTGGCCCGTCATGTCCTGACATTCTGATCATCTCAGTTAGGCAACAGAGTAGATACAGTACACAAACAAATCATCTTGCACGGCCAATCAATTCCTATGGCTTGCTAATGTAAGTTCCAAGTTATCCTGGAATTATACAAAATAGGGATTCCTCAGTTCTTACTATGTGCAAGCAAGGCTAGTCTATCCAGTCAATCAATTGCGCCAATCATGTAGTTAGACGAGTCTCAGCGGAACACCCGCCGTTATAGCATATACAATAATATAAGCAGATACTGTTCCCTGCCCGTGTGACAGATTTACAGTATCTGTGGGAACCAGCCGGCCCGTCGGGCACTTAATAGTCCCAAGGGGGCTGCCATGTAAGAACTCGGAAATCCATTCTCTTCATGCCATCATTATTTTATTTAACTTAATAGTCCCTATGTTGAGCGAAGTTCCATGCCGTGGATCATGGCCATTCAAATGAGTACTTTCGTACGGGGTACGATATGCGTAACTCTACAACGATACCCGTGCGGCTAGGTTGTAGGTTTTACATAGCGTGATGCAACAATCAAATCTAACCACGGAGTAATCATGCCTTGACCATAAGCTGTTTTTGTAAGATAAATAAATAACTAAATAATAAATACATAATTTGAAGCCTGCATGTGCCTGTATGCCAATATCCGGGATCGGCTAACCGAGTACAATAGTTCATTACATGAACGTGTCTCATTCATTCATTTCAATAAGACGACTAGCCAGTCACTTAGTTCCAACTAGGAACGCATGATCAATTATTAGTCAATGTCACAATCATTATCAATGGTGACAAGGCATGAAAGTCAATCAATATTACATGGGGTCTGGTCTATAACTCTCAGGATTAAGTTCTAGTCATACTGGGTATCCATAGATCAATCAGGACGCAAGGCGCATTCTACATAACAATCCATCTTAACAAATTTAACACATCATGATTTATCAAAAAATTCACGCAAAAAGGCATAAGGATATAATAGAAGAATTATCATGCCATCATTAAATGAATATGTTGTGGAATAAATAAAAACACCCAGGTCAGGAAGTCACGCCAACAAGTCTATGCTAAGGCCAAAAGTCATGCAAGAAGTCTATGCTAAGACTAACAAGTCACGCTAAGTCTAGCTGGGGTGAGCGTGGAAAATGGTCGTGAACAGCGAGCGTGAAAAATGATACACGCTGGCAAGCGTGAGCGTGAAAAGTCACGCAAGCAAGCACAGCGTGAGCGTGACTGAAAATACACGCACGCTCATGAGAACGTGAGCGTGACTGAAAATAGACGCATGCTCATGAGAACGTGAGCATGATTGAAAATACACGCACGCTCATGAGAACGTGAGCGTGACTGAAAATACACGCACGCTCATGAGAACGTGAGCGTGACTGAAAATACACGCACGCTCATGAGAACGTGAGCATGACTGAAAATACACGCACGCTCATGAGAACGTGAGCGTGACTGAAAATACACGCTAACATGTAAGAACATGAGCGTGTCTCAAAATCCACGCAGATACGTAGAGACGTGTGCGTGACTGAAAATACATGCACGCAAGGATGTGTGCGTGACTGGGCTGATGTTTTACGCGAGCACGTAAGAACGTGTGCGTACCACATCTTCCGAACTCTAAGTCCTATGGAGACTTCGTTCCAGTGCCAGAGGAATACACGCAAAGTTGGTGAACCAAGAACCCATAAACAGCCGAATACAAAAACTTAGATCTAGAAGAAACAAGCCAACGAAATCCAAAATACTAAGTAGTAAACTCTCTTAGAATTACAAGAGGAAGCCAAATGAACCATAAAAACATGGTTCTCAAGTAGAAGCAAGTTTGCACTTGCCTCCTGCTGCTGCTGCTGGTAGGTGGAGAAGTTATGAGAGGAAGAAGAAGAAGTAATGGTGAGAATGAGTAATGAGGAGAGAGAATGGAGAGGGTGACTTTAAATAGGGGGAGTGGTGGTAGGTGGTAGCTAATGGGCCGGGTTGTCCACCAAGAACCCGAAAACCCTCCATGGCCGAACCCAATAAGACCAAAGCAGAGAATAAAAGCAGGGAGAAAATGCAAAAAATAGAATGCAAAAAATAAAGTGCAGGAAACAATTAACATGAAAATTTAAAGAGCAGAAAATTAATTAACATGAAATTAAAAGAATTTAAATACAGGATAATACATGATAGATACTAAATATACATGAATCGTACATGTATAAAAATATGCATTCCGGAAACGGGAAGTGACAACCCCACAAAACAGCCCTTTGTAAGCTCCAGAAATCAGTCCCTTCATGAGCTTGTGTGTGTGTGTGTGTTTGTGAGAGAGATTAGTGTGTTATGAGCCTAGGTGTGTATGTGTATGTGAGCCTATATATGTATTTATATATGAGTTTAGATATGTATTTATATATATGAGTTATATATGTTTTTGTGTGTGTCTAGATATAGGAATATAGGTAAGTATATATGTATATATGTAGCTATATACCATATGTGTGTGAGCTTAGAGTTTGTGTGTATGTGTGGGTATATATATATAAGTGTCTATAGGGAGTATCCTATAGGTGAGTGAGTTGGTGTGTGTGTGAGTGTTTGGGTAAATGGAAGAATGGTATATGAGGTAAAGGTAAGGTAATGGGTAAATGGTTAACATGTGTCATAAGATAATTTAGATGACCTAGATACTAGGATTTCTTGGTAGGTAATGTTAGTATAGGATAGTATTTAACTACCCTAGGAAGCCTAGGCTAGTATCTTGGGTTTTAGCGGGGTTTTTCTTGTATTGGGCAAGGTATCGGGATTTACCTTAGTAAGGGTAATGTGGGTTTTACCTAGAAATAGGGTAGTTGAGTTTGGAGTCTAAGATAGAGTTAGAACTTGATTCCCTTGGTTGCTAATGATCAAATATAGTGCTCATAGACTAGTTTTGACGTCGGTTGACCATTTTGACCAAAAGTCAACAAAAGTCAACCGAGAGTCAAACTTAGCCTTTAAGCGACTAGATTTGACCGGAACCAAACCAGAGTTGACCAGTTGTTTGAAAGTCAACAGTTGATCAACATGTGACTAGTTTGACCTAGGGTTGACTCAGTGTTGACCAGAGTTGACCAGAGTTGACTTTTTGACCAAAGTCAACTGTAAGTCAACCCTTGACCCAAGTTGTTCTAGTTTGACTTGGATTGATTTCCTGTGACCTTGTTTGACCTTGGTTGTCCTAGTGTGACCCTGTTTGGCTCAGTATGACTTAGTATGACCTAGTTTAGCTTGGTATGACTTAGGTTTGACCTAGATTGACCTAGATTCATTTAGAATGCATTGTAATTCATCTTATTATTATTTTAGACTCATAGTGACTTGTACTATTCTATAGGAGACAGACACCACTCCTCGGACAGTATATTCTCTTCAGACACTCAGGATATCAGGCGAGTACATTCTCTGACCGTTTTATACTTGTCTGGATTTATATTCTTGCTCTAGATTACTGTACTTGATGCTGACACGATTGTTATCACGGATTGCTACTATATGGATCTTCTTTTGAGATGTTATCCCCTTGTATTCACTAAATACATATTATGATGTACGTTTTACTTACATATTGTATTTATTGAATATCCATATCCTTGTATACTCATTGTGCATATTGTACTCTCATTATCATATGAGTTCCAGGGATAGACCATTGTACACTATTGTATAACATTGTACAACTATTGTATAACATTGTACATCTATTGTATAATATTGTACATCCATTGTATAACATTGTACACTATTGTATAAGATAACGTAACTGGAGTGGATCCTTGTGTATTGATTGGAGAGGGGAAGTAGAATTGGTTATGTACTCAAATCCTATTGTACAACATTGTATAACTATTGTATATGTCTATTGTACACTCACGTACAATGGAGTTACCATTGCATTGTCCTAGACCGTTTACATAACTATATTGTACTCTAAATCACAGTTGGCTTACAGTTCTTACTTATCATATATAGATATATCCTATTATCAAATCTCTACTATTTTTTATATACATTCTTCTTTCAGCGTTTCATGTACCTTACTCTATTGCATGCTTTATACTTCCTAACTTGATATGAACTGCGTGAGATGTTTTGTGCTCACTCCCGTCCTGACTGGACCTGTTGAAAATTTTACAGAGGATGATGAGGAACCCTGTACCCTTTACTTGGAGCTTGCCTAGATGACACTTGCGACCTGGACCCCTGGGAAGGTTCAGGCAGCTGCTGAGGATGATACCCCTTGTTTAGTATAGATAGCTTAGACTCTTGTCTTTCTCATTGATACATTATTGTATATATTGGGAGTTGTTTCTTTTGGATGTTTGTGGAGATGTATCATAGACACTTAGTTTTTATCTGGATTGTACCTCTGTGGATTCCTTCTGTTCATATCTATCTATCTTTACCGTATTCCACCTTAGATGTGATTGAGATTGTATTCTGTTATGTCACCCCCATTCGGGGAGTATAACTGTGCATCACCTTATATTGTTAGATGTTGTGACCTAGGATAGCGTTCTACCGCCGACACTGCGGCGTAGGCTGGGAGTTGTTACGTTCTCGTACCCTTACAGTGGGTGCGGGTCGTGACACTAAGTCAGGCTGCAGCTGATAAACAATTGTGTATACTTTGCTACATCATCTGGCTATGTCTTGTAAAGCCAGATATCAATAACATTTTGACAGAGCGTTTGGGATGCCTTATTGCTTTATCTCACATGTTCTCTATTTACTGTTTCTTGTTTGAATGATTGAGACAATAGATATGAAGTGACCATAGTGAGACTTTTATGTCGTATGCACCCTCTCGTTTTTTAGACAGTATTGATCGTATTATACGGTATTCATCTACCCGTAATACATAGCTGGCTGAGTCATTCTCCCACTCTCTAGTATTCTGGTTCTGGGGCGTGACACTAAGGACACAAGTTCTCCGTGTGCTCTCCACTGATAGTAATTTGACGTAAAACCCTTCGAGTATAAATGATACGTGACTTCCACTTCTGGATGATATTTTAAGTTACGACATCTCACACACAGACACTTAATTTTGGTACCATCCATGTACTGAGGAAATGCCTTGGCAAACTGCAGAAACTGTTGTACACCCTCTATGAATTCATCCCGCACACCGTACATGTCATCAGGATGACAGTTGTACATCCACGAACGATTCCACAGATAGTAATTCAGCTCCATATCCATTTGAGGATAATTCTGTAAGATAGATATAAGCACATCATTGAAACACATGCATATGAATGTATCTATCCTCTTTAACCAAGAGATGAGTTAGAGGCTATTTATAGCATGTTAAAAAATAAAGTCTTGTATTGTCAAGTTAAAGGTTTAAATATAAAGACGTGATATATGTCAATATTTTTGCCAATATTAATCCTAGTCTCTTTAGCATAGTGTTTAATCAATAAATTTGGTATATTCGTGTCCATATCAAACATGGACATGGGCTTATGTATAAAGTTTAGCGAGCTCAGGCTTGGACCTTAGGGTGTAGCCCTCCGATAATGTATCACAAGAAGCTCTCAAGTCTCCATTTGAAGTCTAATAATGATTTGGATGACAACTTTAATAAGAACTTATTTAATATATACATGAGTAAGCTCAAGCACCAACTTAGTTGACAAGTGCTATGAAACAGTAAATTGTAATGTGACACTTAATGAGCAATTTATAAGGGGCAAGGTACAAAATAGAAGAACCGATAAATAAGGAACAATATATGTGATAGGGAGAACAAGTAAAAATATAAAAACAGACAGATGTGTGATAACGAGAAACCTGTCAGACAAGTATACAAACAACAAGGATACTAAGATACTAAGATACTCTATTAGAGGATACTAGGATACTAGGATACAAACAACAAGGATATAAGGATACTAGGATACTCTATTACAAGGATACTAGGATACTAGGATACAAGGATACTAGGATACTAGGATATTCGGTGTGTTAAACGTATCTATCTGATTTATATTTATAGATATCTACTATTTTGAATTACCTTAGCCATCTACCCTTTACTTACTCTCTAACGTCCTATACCATGCATGCCATACCATATGCTACACACATGCATTACTCTCTAGATTACCCATATTAAGTATACCTTCACGGTACCATATCATGATACCACACTATGCCCTTTACCCATATTTACATTTAGCCTATGCCTAAAACCTTAACACCCTTAATACCTTATACCAAGGATACTAGGATACTCTATTAGAGGCACTTACCTAAGGTATAACCCAACATCAATGGACATACCCTCTTAATCCATACTCTATATGCATACAGGATATGGTACCCATGGTTGTCTATCCATGATGTTATACCTATGTAGTCCTATAATTATCTATTTACCATAAATGCACGCATTGCTATAGGCTATACCTATGGGGTTACCCTTACACCATTTTTATATCAATGATACTCATACTATAACTATATGTTACATAGATGCATATCCCGATCATCACTATATATTTAGCTATAGCTAATACTTATAGGAATACCTTACCTTTCCTATATAGGTAAACCAAGTGCCCATCTCAAAATTACCTAATATCACTCTCTCCTATACACCAATAATCCTGCACAAACCAAGCCTTGCCCTCCTTATAATGCTAATGCCACATGCAGCCTACACACTTGTTGTATTCTTCACTCACTTTTACATACACAAGCCACACTCATACAATAACACTCTCACACTCAGACTTGTTGCTTTCCCCTACTTGAACACACACACTCATACAACATAATTAACTAATTATAACTGAAATTAAAGCAACAAAGTGTCATGTGTCAACATAATTAACTAATTAACTAAAATTATAACTAAAATTTAAAGAAATTAAAGTGTCGTGTGTCAACAAAGTGTCATGTGTCCTGGTTAATATTAAATAATTAACCAGTCGTGTCCTGTGTCAAAGTGTACTGTGTTAAAGTGTCGTGTCCGAAAGAGGGTTAGGGTTTACCTAGTCGGGGAGGAGCGGGTCGTCGAGGTGGGAGGGGGTCGTCGGTGGGGAGTTGGAGACGGTGGGAGCTGGAGACGGAGGGGAGCAGGGTCGCCGAATCGAGGGGGGAGGGTCGCCGAGGGGGGAGCAGGGTCGCCGAGCCGAGGGGGGAGGGTCGGGGGCCGAGTGGGGAGGGCCGGAGGTCTTCGAACGCCGAGGGGGGAGGGGTTTCGGTGTAATAAAAACTCAAATGGGGTTTCGAAATAATGGAGGGGAATGAAAACTCAAATGACCTATATTTTTAACTTAGCGACGTCACTAAGAGACGACGGTAAATGTCGCTATTTTTCTCTCTTAGCGACGTCATACCATATACGTCGGTACACGTCGCTATTTCTAGCCAAATTAGCGACTTTCACCGGCTTATCAGCAACGTTATTTTTTTACTTAAAAGACGTTGCGGGACGTCGCTGATCGTCGCCAACAGTGACGTCCTACGACGTTTTACTTATGCGTCGCTAATTTCCTTCATGTTAGCGACGTTTTTTATAGGCGTCGCTAATTTCGTCAGTAATATGACTTATTTTGGTAGTGCCAGTACATGTGATCGTACTGATCCTCGATCCTTGCAGGTCCCGCGAATCAAGTAGGATGTGCCAACTAGCTAGACGGCGTTCGTGATTTTTGAAACTTCGACCGCATGTCGAAGACTAGTCCCCGCGACTCCACTTTTGAAGGCTCTCGACAGTCCAAGAAAGATGGCTCAGCGTCCCTCCATTCCAGGTCACTGGAGTACGTTTGTTGTATATTGAGGGATGTGTGCAATATATGGAACGGCTATCTCATTGGCACTCTTTTGTAATTGAGTCATGTTGTAGCCCGCGTGGCACGAGTCCTGTACTGGAGTCAGTAAATGATGTTCATTATCAATAAAGATCAAGGTTTTTCTTAATTAATGTGTTATTCAATTTGTTTGCGTACTCTCTTAGATCTCGTGTCTCGGATCACCTTATGACTATGCCTTGTGTGATTGCAAATTAGGTTCGCACGACATCACGTCCGGGGGACGACTATCGATTCGACGGAATCGGGGCGTGACAATATGGCATCTATAATCCCCCATATCTATCAAACAACTAAAAATTAAATAATCAAGCAATATTATACTGTAACTTAAGAATTTTTGATAGATTCTAGATAGCACGATCGTTCGTCACTCCGAAATAGGAAGAGACAAAAATCAATGGTTCGGAAGGCAATAAAGAATAATCGAGAACAAATATGAAATTTCAAGAACGTAGAGAAATTTCTACCGATACGAAATGCTCTGACCTGTATGGGCCACCACACACACATACACACACACACACACACACACGCACACACACACACACACACACACACACACACACACACACACACACACACACACACATATATATATATGAATTGAGAAAAAAGTTGGTATGAGCGAGAAGAAGCCCGCCCGCTGCTCCTGCTTGGGGACCCCCTAGGGTCGCCCCCGACCCGCCCGCGCCGTCTAGTCCATCGCCTTCCCAGCCAGCCGGCCGATGCCTCCGCCCACCACCCCTGGCCGGCCGACTGTTTAACCATGGTTGGGCTTCCCTCGTCCTCTTCAGTCCCCCCCTCCTTCTCCCCGTCCTCTACTGTTCCCAGCCTCCTCTCGTATTCTAATGGTAACCCCGCTCCACCGGCCGGCATTCCCGAGCTCCCCGCCACCCCTTCCCTCGCGTGCTGGCAAGCGGCCCCGTCCTGCCCCCAGTACGCGTACTCCGTCGGTCACCAGGCTTCCCTCTCTTGGGACGGGAGCTCCATGGCGGGCTTTCCGAGGCAGTCGGTCTCTTTCCACCCTCTATTCAAAATTTGAACGGGTCTGCCGTCACTTCGGAATGGGAGCCCACCAGCTGTGCTGGCTTCGGGCGTCCCATCTCTAGTACCCTTGGGTACGGTGCCAGGGGCTATGCCCCCGAGGCGGTCATTCCTTTTTACGCACCAGATGGCTCGCGTAAACTCATATATTTCCCTCCGTTCTATGGTAGGCCCCTCCTAGCACAACCTGCTCAGCGTATTCCAGATCTCTCCCATTACTTGCATGGGGCCCACCTCCCTACAACTGCTTCAGTTTATGCTGGCTCTCCATCAGCAGTTTACGCTGGTTCTCATATCGAGTCCACCGCCCTCCACATACCATAACCCGCCCACTTCGCGTATTATCCCACTTCTTCTTTTTACGCGGGCGTACCAACTTCCTCCCAACTCTACGCTCCCTCTGGAGTGCCCCCCGAACCCTCGTGCCTCCACCTCCTCCCACTCCCTCACTACCCCTTACCCCCGGTTCTCAGCCGCCCCCTCAGTCAACCCCTCCTCCGTCCTCTGACGCGCCTCCTGCGCCCGCGGCGTCGCCACCACCCGGACATCCTCCTCCCGAGGCTCTTAACCCATCGTAACCGGAGGAACAGCACCCGGCGGGCGTAGCCGACCTCCGCCAGTCGACTATCAACTGTCAGCCGGAGTTATCTCTTCCCGTTTGTGGTGCGACCATCGCCCCGCTCCCCACGACCATTCCCGCTGCAGTTCCCACTTCCCCACCTACCCAGGCCATCATCTCACCAGCTACCCCCGCTACCCAGACTCCCCTGCCCGATCAGACCTTCCCCCTCCTCATCCCGGTGGAGCCTCTAGAGGATCCCCCCTTACGGAGGTGGCCAGTGTTCCTATGCCAAGCTTCGCCCGGACTTAGCGACCTCGAAAGGTCTACAATTCCCTGACATCCCCCTCCCTGACATCGAGTTTTCTCTGGACTCCCCTGTGCCGCTGGTCCCCTTTTCAGACTCAAAATTGGCCTCCCTGTCATCCTCATTCTCCCACACTTTTATTCTCAAATTTTCTACCGGATGCCCCAAACTCTCCAAGGTTCAGGAGAAGATCGCCACTTGGAAACTCTCGACGGATTACCGAGCGGCCCCCCTCGATCCCAAACATATTCTTCTCCACCTCTCCTCCGACCCCGACCACAGGACATTTTGGTCCAAAGGCACCCGCAAAGTCGACTCACACCAGATGAAAATCATTAAGTGGTCCCCAGGCTTTAGTACCAAAGAAGACTCAGCACAGGTCGCTGTTTGGGTGACCCTACCCAATTTACCCCTCATATGCTTTGTTCCGGCGGCTCTCAGACGCATCGCCAATTCGTTCGGAACGTACGTGGCGATGGCTCCAGAAACGAGCAACCTCACCAAGGCCCACTATGCCAAAATATGCGTCGAGCTCGACCTCTCTTCCGAACCTCCCAATTTTATCACCATCGAGCTCGAAAAATAGACCCACACCCAACAAATCCTCTACGATAATCATATTATGTTCTGCAATCATTGCCATTTGAGAGGTCACCTCCAGAAGCACTGCCACCGTCTTCACCCAGAACTCAAGCAAAAAAAAGCCTGGAAAGACAGCGTGCATGCAGAGGGGAGTACACCACTGCCACCCATTCTACCTCTACCAAACTCGCACACTAGATTCGACTCCGATGTCGGCAAGTCAGACAAAAGTGAGCCTACCAGCAAAGCATTGGTCCCCTTCGACTCTCATCCCCTCACGCTCTCCAACCAATTTGATGCTCTTGATTCGGGAGAGACGGAAACCCATATGGAGTCAGAATATCACCTACACGATCTCGCCCTCACCGAGATAGGCCCCAACCTCCCTATCTCGGTGGCGGTCGAGGATTCCACCGCCACCAGCGAGGACGATCATATGCGCACCATCGAAGACCAAGTTGAAGAAGCACTTGCTATCCTCGGATCCGATCAGGTTCGGAGAGGCCTACAGATCCAAGCCGCTGGCTGCCCTCTACAGCACACCTTCCAAGAGACAGGGAGCACCAGCTAATCCCTAGCCATTCCCTCTGAAGAGCCCAATCGGGACTCCGCTGGAGAATTAGTTGACCCAGTGGACGACTCCATCCTTGACTCCGCCGGGGAATCGATCGGCCAACACTCGGACCCACACGAGCAATCCTGTCGGGTCCTCTCCACCTCGACAAAAGCTGAAGCATCAACCTCGTGTGTCATCCATGACCTTCTTGGAATCACGGAGACTACAACCATCCAAACTAGATCCGCTGCCAGACGGAACAAAAAATCTCCACCCCAACTCTTTAAATGATTAACATCCTATCATGGAATGTCCGCAGTTTGGGGAACAAACCTACATTAAGGAGAGTTTCCACTCTGCGAAAAACCTACAAGATCGACATCCTTATTATCCTCGAACCCAAAATCCTCACCAAAAGACTTAAATCCATCCAATTGCAGCTGAACCTCCCCACAGCCATAGCTGGCAGATATGACATTTGGATCCTCGGCACTCAGGACGTCAACATCGGCATCATCCAGGAAACCCGGTAGGCCCTCTCCTGCTGGTTGGAACACCCCTTGCTTTCCGAGCGCGCAATTCTCTCGGCGGTCCACGGCAGCTGCGATATCACTGAGCGAAAACAACTGTGGAATGACCTACTCGACATTCATCTGCACCATATCAACTCCTCTTGGCTTTGCATCGGAGACTTCAACGCGATTACCTGCAGAGAAGAGAAAACCGGCGGCCATCCACCTCCTTTTCTGGCCATGCAAGACTTTAATAACTTTATATTAAATGCTCATCTTACCTCCCTCCAGTTTTCAGACAATGCATTCACCTGGTGTAACATGCAAGATGGTGACCGGCGCCAATATTCCCGTCTCGACAAAGCCCTTACTAACGACCTTTGGCACGGTATGGGGATCACCACCAAGCTATCCCACCTCAATTCCTCTGAATCCGACCACGCCCCGCTGCTGGTAGAAATTAAAAGCAATACCAACCCCCCAAAAAGAACTTTTAATTCCTCGAATTTTGGAGCGAGCACCCCCAATTTTTGGGTATCGTCGCGGAAGCATAGAATAGTGAGGACTCACCCGATCCCCTTGTCCGGGTGAGTAAAAAGATCAAGGCTATGAGGATAGCCCTGTCGAATTGGAGCAAACTTTCCTATGGGGACATTTTCCAAGCCGTGCGGATTGCTGAAGACGACGTCACCCGAGCAGAAGCCAGATTCGCTGCGAATCGTTCCCCGGCGGCCAGGATTGCCTTGAACCTTACCAAGGCTATGCTCAAATTCAGGCTCAAAGTGGAGACCGACTTCTGGAATAGGATAGTGACGGGGACAAAAACTCGAAATACTTTCATGATTGCGTCAACGGCCGCAGACGGAAGCTCACGATTCACCATACAACGGACGATAATGGGAACATCATCACCGACCAAAAGAGTATCCACGAAGCTGCTACAGAATTCTACTCCAAATTGTTCACCAAAGAGACAGTCCACAAAGACAACGCCTTTCTAGATCAAATCCCCTGTCTCATTGACGACACCGACAACGCCCAGCTGGAACGCCGCCCCACGGACCAGGAAGTGAAAGATGCGGTGTGGGCTCTGAACGAGCACAGCGCCCCCGGTCCCGACGGATTTTTGGGGGTCTTCTTCCTCACGTGCTGGGACATTATTGAGCAGGATATCATCGAAGCCGCAATTGCCTTCTTCGAAGGAGCCACCTACCCCAAAGCCATCTGTAACACCCAGTTTCTAAAATGAGGGTAATTTTGAAATTTTGTGTTTAATTTATTTAATTATGATATTTAATTAATAATATGATTTTTGGTAATTTTTTAATCATTTTTAAACTATTTAAAAATCATGACTTGTGATTTGATGTACAGCTAGTGAAACCGTAGAGACTGTCTGCCCTAGAGCCTAGCCATGAGATTAGGGTGTTTTATTTATCATTTTTAGTCTAGGGGTAATTTGGTCTTTTTGACTTTTTAGAATTATTGATTTATTGAATGGATTGACGATTGTTGATTTGACTTTCACTAGTTGTGACTTAAGAGACTAACCTAGATGTTGACTCTAGTTAAGGTGACTTTATTAGCATGGTGAGACCCTAATCTAACTTAAGTCAACCTAAGTTAGTCATGTAGGAATCAAGATTTGAATAGAAGGCTTAGTGATTTGGTTAATAGGCTTGATACTTAGAAATTGGTTCAATGACTAGTGCAAATAGGTCCATAGCCTATTAGACTCAACCCTAACCCTAACTATCACTTTATGACCAGCCACCTAGGGCTATTCCCCCTATAAATAATCTCTTTATTTATTGTTCTTGCCTCTTTATTGAGATTTTAACATTTTGGAGAAGGAGGTAATGTCATTTCTTCCCTAATCCCTAGACCCTTCATTTTAATTCATTTTCCACTCTAGTCTTTTGTATTAGTTCTTAATCCAGCTCTATTTCATGTCCATAGAGAGAAATTTTAGGTTTGGACCAATTTGGAGCACTTGGCCATCAAGAAGAAACCCCCCTTTCTGAAGCTTTTTTATGTAAATTGCACATATAGGTAAATCCCTATTCCCTCCACCAAATTTTGTTTTCTTTGCATGAATAGGAACCCTAGGTGTCCTCTCTCTGTTGGTATAGGTTTTCCCAAAGTTTTGTGTCCATTACGTGTCTGTATCGGACACGTATCAGCATGTATACCTAGGTGTTCGACGAAATGCCACAGTGGGCATTTCGTTCATATTTTTCGAAATGGTTTGAATAGAAAATTAGGGTTTTGTGTCGCTTACACTTTTCTAGTGTTCTGAACACATTTTGTGTTGTATCGGGGTTGTACTGGACCCGCGGACACGCTCCCGCGCGCACGCTGTTGGCTTCCCTGCTACTCGGGGGCCACAGTGCACTGTACACGTATCGTTGACACGTGAAACTTAACACATGGGTGCGGGCTGATACTGACACGAGGCTTCCAAAGTTTTGTGAGTCATCGTGTCGTGTCGGACACGTACTTGCGAGTGCATTGGTCACAAGCAGTGTTGTTTCAGCCGATATTTTGGCACGGATACGTGTGTCGTGTCACTGACACACGTATCGTGGACACGTATCAGAGTGTCAGGACCCTAGACCTAGACACCCTCGACACTGGGACACAATCTTAAGGTTTGTGTCGTATCGTGTCACGTGTACGAGGTCGGTGAACACGCGCACGAGACACTATTTTGCACTGTGTTCTGTTCTTTTTATTCAGTATTTAAATTCCATTTTAATTGTTTAAATTATGGTTTTGATTGCCAATTAATTTTTTGAACATGTGTATTAGTTCATAGTAGATTAGTTTTACTTATTAGAATAGGTTTTATGGCTCATGAATGGATTTGGCCATGTGGATTAGGACTGTTTAGTATCGACTGATACCTGTTTTAATTTCCTGTTTCCTTATGATTCATTCCATTTAACCTGATTAATTGATGTTGTTAGATGATCATGATAAACCCTACATGTTATTTAGTTTATGATTAGTTTGATTTTACATTTAGACTAGGCTTTATGGCATGAAATGAGAATTTGGCAATGAGTTAGGCTTCCAATATGTATCGGCTGATATTGATTTCACTCCAAATACTAAGAACTGATTTCCTTTAATACCATTCACTGATTTCCATTCATGTTAAACTAATTTTTGAAGTTTAGATTCATATGGATTAAATGCTTGGATTAATTAGTTAATTGATTCACTGTCTGCTCACTGTTTAAATCCAGTTCTAATGTTAACTCCCACTCATTGGATTTCTTCACTGTTCTCTATGTGAACTCTCATATTGGTATTGGTTGTTCTCATTTCTGAATTCAAATTGTGATGAGGTTGTTATATTAGAAGGGAATTCGAATGTGTTTTGAGTTTATTTATTGAACTGTCAACTAGTAGGTCCAGGATTCCAATACCTGAGAATGATTCCTTTCCTATAAACTAATTCGAAATTGTTATATGTTCACTATCATTAGTTTTCCTTAAAACTGAAATCGATTTCACTTCTTAATAACCTGAGATTGAGTTATATGCTAACTGTAAATGCATATCCAGGTTGCATTCACTGTTTAGATTATTAGATAAACTGTAAAGATCATTCCAATACCTGACATTGTTTCCAGATTTACCATTCACTATTTTTTTCATGATTAACTCACTGTTTTTATATCACTACATTGATTTCTTTTCCTTAAATCTAATTTGAATGTCAAATTGATTCATTTCCTATTCACTGTAAATAGGTTCACTGATTGTTATTGAACTGTAAATGGTTTTACTGATTTTATTGAACTGTCACATGGTTTCAAAACTAAGAATTGATTTCCATTTCCTTAATAAACTGAGAACTGGGTTCCTCTACTTAAACTAAATATTAATGTGAACTCTTACACATTGTTAGTCACTGTCATTGATTCCTTCTTGGACTGATTCGAATTGGTGTGAAAATGGTGTATTGGTTATCTAGTTAACTAGCAATTGAGTTATATTGAAACTGTCATTTATTTCCAAATAACCTTCACTGTTTTCATGTAGACTATGTCATGTATTTCCAGTTCCCTCCCTGTTTTTCCAATTACACACTGTTATATATGCACTGTTAATTTCTATTGACACTATCACTCACAAAGTACCATGTATACTCACTGTTCCAGGTTTATTACACAGATTATTCATTGTTTCCTGTTTTCCAGGATATCACACATTGACACTTGTTACACAACACTATATATCACTCCCTGTTTTTCCAGGAACACCACTCACCCTATATACAAGATCCTATAATCCCAAATGCATGTTGTAAACCATTACATACACATGGGTGAGTCCCTGTCACATGTATCCTAGCTACACCCTCACACATTTACATGCTATTCTCCATCCCACTCTCTCTCTCTCTCTCTCTCTCTCTCTCTCTCTCTCTCTCCTCTCTCTCTCTCTCTATATATATATATATATATATATTTTTTTTTTTTTTTTTTTTTTTATATATATATATATATATATATATATATATATTTTTATATATATATATATATATATATATATATATATATATATATATATATATATATATATATATATATTTTCTATATATATATATATAAAAAATATATATATATATATATATATGGCTAAATGTGTTAATGTGATAAATAGAGATTTCCTATAGTTATATACATATATGTGTATATAGATATGTATATATGTGGGTACAAGATATATAGCCTAGTGTTGAATTCTCTTTTCATATACACCTCAATGTTCACACACACATAGCTTACATGTTAGTTCATTCCTTTTTTTATATATATAATGTTGAATATACAGGAATACGATGTGCCCTTGATATGTGCTTGTGTTGGCTTGTGTAGCCTTGTGATTGGTGTATGATTGCTAGACTAGGTTTAGTTAGGCCTAGTGAGACTTATCAGACTTGTTTGGGTTAAGTTTGACTTAGTTGACCTAGTCTTGACTAGTGTGGTTGACTAGAGTTGACCAAGTGTTGACTTTAGTCTAGTTTGACCTAGACAGCATGCAGATGCATTGTAGATTACATTTATCATTTCCTGTGTACATCTTGACTTGTGTTGCTCTAACTAGGAGTCAGGTACCTCATCTCGGACAGTACATTTACTTCAGACATTCAGATACCAGGCGAGTACATTCTCTGATCACTTCATAACTTTTTTAAAAAAAACTCCCTATTGTCTCAAATAATCCTTAAGATAGACACTTAGCTTATCACGGCAATCTAGCATTTGCAGCTCAGTATTTTAACGTGCTTATCAACCATAATTTCTCCTTCTAAGTCATTGAAACATAATCCCTACTTCTTAAACCAAAATCTGAATAGATTTTTAAATCTTCAATCAATTGACATGATTCCAAATTTGAGAATTTTTTTTCTCTTCCAAAACAATCGTTTTCATATCTTTCCAATCTTTTAAATCAAATTTTAATATCATTGCTTCCACTTAAATTTGAAATTCAATAATCATATACATCGCAACTTGTACGACTCAATTTAATAGTTCAACAGCCATCCCCTTTTTTTTTATCATTATCAAACCAATCTATATACGTTCAAAGATGTATAATCATAATCCAATAATTCATGAATCACATCAATTCCTGAAATCGATTTATATAGATTCTAACTATTTTCCTCCAGTATCAAAATATAATTTTATAATCCTCTGGTGATTACTACTTAGAATCTTCAAGATAAATTTCCTTGGTGATATCCCAACTTACAAACTACTAATCATTAAATCATCATTTTAGAAAAAAGCTCTTATAACTTAGTCAAAGTCTCCGTGTATTCCAATTCCTTAATGTAATCCTTCTAGTCATGTGTTTGACCAATGAGTATATAGCAGTGTAGCCATCTTCCTAACCATTATTAAGCACAAGAAAGTAAGGGTATTGGTGAAAAGAGTTCAAACAAGATGCAAGAATCAAGGGAGAAAGGTGGATTAAAATAAGGGAAATGAAATTTAAATCGAAGATCAAAATGAGATTCTCAAGGGTCGTCCCAGGAATCTCTCAGGAAATTCTAATTGTGATTGAGTATCCTCTCATTCTAATACCTTACTTTCTATATTCTATAGCAGGCTCGTAGCAGTACAACTAAGTCGTTGTGCTAAGTAGATATCGTACTAATACGAATCTCGACCTGCATAGACCGGAGAGATGAAATCGTGTCTCCATAACTATCTTGAAGACAGATCGAACAAGGAATCAATTACTGAAAAAGAAATAAAATCATCAAGGAGGACAGTTGTTTTCAAAAGGAGACAACTACCAACAAAAATTTGATAAGAGTTTTCCTAATGTGATTGAGTACCTTAACTTATCCTACATCCTACTGCAGGCTGTAATGATACTCTAGTTCGAGTACCACTACGAATCATACTAGTTGTGATTGTGACTGACCTGCATGGGCCACCACTAAAAATGTGTCACGACCCGCACCCAGTGTAAGGGCACGAAAAGTAACGAACGCCCAGCCTATGCCGCAGTGTCGGCGATAGAACGCTGTCCTGAGTCACAGTATCTAATACAGTCTAAAATAAGCTCCGAATGGAGAGTAAATAATAAGTAACTCAATCACAATACTAAGATGGAATAGAAGAATGAATCTCGAGAGAGTCACAGATAAAAGTCTAGGTGTAAACCACCAGAATAAAACTCAAGTACAACTCATAAAGTCTCAAATAGAAATACAAATAAAGTACTAAAACACAGCTAAACTATGGGCAAGTCCTCAGCGACTGTAGGATCCTCCTGAGGGTCCACGTCGCCAGTGTCATCTAAGCCAATGCCAGAATAGGTAGGACAGTACTCCTCATCAATACCTGTAAAATTTTCAACATGCCCAGTCAGGACGGAACGAGCACATATCTCTCACAACAGTTCATAGCAGGAATGGACATATAAAGCAAGCTATAGAAAACTATACATGAATCGCTGTAAAGAGAATCAACAAGAAAGAGAGACTATAAATGAGATATAATATGATAAATAGAGAAATGTAACCTTCTACGTGATTTAGAGCATAAATTGGTTATGTAAACAGCTTGGATTGCACATGGATACAGCTAAGGAGTGCACATGGATAACAACTACTGGGGATAATGATCACATAACCAACTACACTCTCCCTGCCCCCAATCAATACACAAGGATCAATGCATGTTATGTTATTGCACATGGATAACAACTACTGTATACATGGAGCTCATATGGTCATGAGTGTACATGAATAACATATGAGTGCACATGGATAAATATGAATACATGGAGTACATGATGGCCATGATAAAGTACATGAACATGACATATTCGATGTATCCGAGAGGATAACATCGCATGGAAAGATCTAGAGGGTACTAATCCGTGTGAACATCGTGTCAGCATCAAGTATACTAGTCTATAACAAGAGAACATATCCAAAAAAGTATGAAAAAATCAGAGAATGTACTCGCCTGGCAAATCGAACTGCTGACGATGAGGTGTAACTAAACTGGGACAATGTAAACCTATTTAAAATACACGCATGTCACAATCAAGTCTACAATATCAAGAGAAATAGCTACAATGCAAGACTACATGCTTCTAGGTCCATTTTGGTCAAAGTCAACCCTCGGTCAACTCTGGTCAAACCTGGTCAACGCTGGTCAAACCTGGGTCAACTGGTCCGTCAACTAATTTCTAGGTCATACACAAAATTTCAGGTCATTCGGAGTTCGTTTGAGTTGAATTGGATCAAGTTTGACCCAAAGTTGACTTTTGTCAATTTGGTCAACTTGTCGGCCAATTCGACTAAACTAAGCTCGAAATGACAAATCAAATCTGTCCTAGGGCTCCTATAGTCATATACACAACTACAATCTAATCTAAGAGAATTAACAAGCTTAAATATATATATATATACATATAGGTGTATACACACATGTGTATATACAATACAACAAAACCCAAATCTAACAAAAAGTGGCGTGTGCGTGTGTGTGTACTGGTGCTTACTGAAATGAGGTAAATTCTGAGATTAAAACAGCAAACAAAATCATGATATATCCCAAATTAATATACTATTATATACATATATATACAATCAAGAAACTATATTATATATATATATATATATATATATATATATATATATATATATATATATATATATATATATATATATATATATATATACAATGCTCAAAAGAAAAGTAATACCAATAGTTTTTGAAATAATTTGAAGAATCAAAATCTGGAATTAAAACCATCTCGACCCATTCTCAACATGTATGTATTAGCAATGGGTTTCAACAAGGTTTTATATATATATATATATATATATATATATATATATATATATATATATATATATATATATATATATATATATAGCTTTATATAGAAAAAAAAATATATAGAAAAGCATATATACTCATAATTGATGGAAAATTATGAAAAAAAACCAAAAGTTGGTTCCCACAAATCCGAAACCTCATATATGTCCTGAAAACTCAGATTTTGTAAACTAAGAAGTTGGAAATCAAAATATCGCATTTAACTCAAAAATCGAAATATCATATAAATCTCAATTTTATCCAATTCAATGAAAACCCGATTATGCTTAGAAAAAGCAAACAAATAGGTGATGATCCCGCGGATCACTTCCCACAAGTTCTAATTATCATATATGAACTAACAATTCAGAAAATACGGACTAAAAAGTCAAGGATCAAAAAATCACATTTATATTTAAAACTTTGAACCCGAAAAACTCAATTTTGACAAAACGACTCAAAACGCAAAATACACCAAATCAACTCGCGAAACTCGGCATACACGCTGGTCTCAACCTACGTGATACGCTCGATTACTCTCGGGATCGAAATCGTGTCCGTTTCGTGTCTACAGAACGTGTATCGAAATTTCCCGATACCGCGTGAAACGCGTGCGTTCTCGCTCGTTTGAGCGCCGAATACGCAACGAAACGCCACGTGCTTGTGCACGTAGCTGGCGGGGGTCCTGGGGTAGGTCTAGGACACGATGACACGGTAACATGCTGCCCGAAATAGGGCACGCAGACCCACGTACCTGCGCGGCCTGCTGTGCGCGCGGGCGCGCCCGAGCGCCCTCGTGCGCGTGGTGCCGGCCTCGCTGCTCCCTCGTCGGGCCACGCCGCGACTTGGGGTTCGTCCTACGGGTCGTCTAGGTCTAGGTCAACATGTCTCGAGTCCTAGAATGGGTCTTCGCTGCGTCGTGTGCGCGCACGAAGTCCGTTTCCGCGACAAAAATTAGCCCGAGTGTACAGTATGGCTGACCAGTGCACGCGCGATTTCTCTGCGCTCGCTCGACGAAACATCGTAAAATTTTACAGACATGTGGGAAATGGTTGCCCCTACGTGCTCATAAAATTTCATGCAATACGAAGCTCTGTGCGTCGAGTTATGACGCACAGACTGCAAGACGTGCACGGGACCGTGCACGGGATCTCGTGCACGCGTGTCCGTGTCCGAAACATCGTTGAAAAGTCATCGATTTCCAATCCGTCTTTACGAAAGTTTATTGAAATGATATTATCTAAACATCCATGAAGTCAGAATTGAAAAACATCAACTTTCAATCCTAAGCGGCATTTCGTCGAACACGTGCCGTAAGGGACCGATACAGGCTCGATACCTCCATCAAACGGAGTCGAAATCCCACCAAATTTCGTGGGCAAGGCTAGGGCACCTATATGGATGCAAAAATGAAGAAAAAACTAGATTTTCAATGGTAGATTAGAGTTTTACCTATTGAGTGTCAAAACTCAATGATCGGGGCTTCTCAGTTGTTGTGTCGGCCGATTTCCCTCCAGCAAAACCTTCCGTCTCCACTCCAAAAATGGTCCAGCAGATCCTCCTCTCCTGGACGAGCGCAACGGAGTTTGTTTGGGAAGAAACGGACTCTGGATGAAGGAAAAAAGTGTTTTGGAGAGTTGGATCTCTTAGGGTTTCTTTGTGGAGGCTACAAACTACGAATGAATGCAACAATGGGAGGGGGTACTGCTGTTGGGCGACCAAGGGGGGTTCTCTAGGGTTAGGGTTTCACTTGGGCCAACTCTTTCTCAAGTAGAAATGGGCCCAAGTCAAAAAGCTCAAAGGCCTACATGCAAAAAGGCTAAAATAAATAAATAAAAGTCTTAAAAATAATCTAATGCATAAAATAATTTCTAAAAATGAAATAAGTATTCTAATGCATGGTTAGGCCCCTATACAAGTCCCCTAAGGTTAAACCAGTTGCTAGTACAAACAAGAGTCAACATATTCAGGAAATCACATAAAGGTCAAAATGGCTAAAAATCAATTAATCACTCTAAAAATTTACTAATAAAATCTAAATTAATTCTAATGATAATAAATCTAATTTCTAATATATCATTAAGGTTCTAGGTCATGGTTGGCTAAGGTCAAACTACTTATACTACCAAGTCACCAGTCTACAACCAAATCAAATCGCACTGCAAGCAATACAATTAATAAATAGATAAAAATTCAAATAAAATCATAAAAATTGAAATAAATCACAATTACTAAAATACCCTTGAAATTGAAAAGTGAGTGTGATAAATCTATCCTCCTTAAAATAATTTCGTCCTCGAAATTAAAATGATCCTACTCCTTCTAGGTCAAATCCCCAACAATCATGGTCTTAAGAAAACTTATCTAAATCATGCAGTTGGAAAGATATCATACATGATTATGGCAGGTAATCAGTCTGGGGTCTCATCTAGCCACTATAGTCATACTAGATCAAAAGTAGTCATAAGGTATCAAGCATACAAACATTATGGTAGGGTACAGTAATCATGAAGATAAGATAAGGTATAGGTCAAGAACTCACCTCTACTAGGTCTGGTAGCTGGAACTCTCTCCCGGAGGTAGGCCTCGACTAGGGACAAGTGTAGTAGGACAGTCTCGCATCATGTGTGCAGCTGACCCACAAAATAGGCACAATTCTAGTCTCTTCCTACAGTCCTTCCATACGTGCCCAAGCTTCTTACAGAAAGCACAGGTAGGCACCCACTCAACTAGTCTCTACTGGACAGGAATTTGAACTGGATAGGCTGGTCTAGGCTGGAAGCCTGGGTACTCCTGAGGCTCTGGGTATAAACTGCTCCTCGCTCTCTTGGAACTAGGCTCCTCCCTCGAATGCATGTAATCCCATAACAGTTGAAAACTGAGACTCTGTTCTCTCATAAGCTCAGCCTGAAGTCTCTGTACCTCCTGCACATCCTGAAGAAGTCTGTAAAGATGAGCTCCATCAGGAATGACATGGGGTACCACTCTAGGAGGCAAAGGAAGGCCCTCAGTCTCTGGCTGAACTGCAGTCCTCTCCTGAAGGATAGGAGATGGAGGAAAAAATTTCGGTGAGGCTACTAACACCTCCTGAGCAATAGAAGGGGGAAGTAAAATCTCAGTCTCATCCGAAATTGCAGCTGCGTACTGGGGGCAAACTCTGGTCATGGGTGCCATTTTGGAAAAGATAAGGAAAAATAATAAATCATTGGGCTGTAAGGCAGTCTATCATCCTACACAAATACTGGTGATAAAAAAAATAACTGAAATTATCCCTAAAGCATTACTATTCTAAAGATGATCAAAATCGAAAGTTTAAAGCATGACTGTTAATAACACTAAAATCCAAACACACTATATATATATATATATATATATATATATATATAAGAAATTTAGTCTCGATATGATCTAAGTTGATCAATTCCAGGATGAATCGAGATTTGGGCAAGATGGAGAACGAGGTCATTGAAGTCTAGGCACGAGTATCCAAGACTTGAAATCCATGTCACAATTGAATTAATTCAATTGAATAAGGTTCCAAACATTGGATGATAAGGAGAATGACCAAGTCGACTGGTTGCGATCAAGGGTTTAGAATTCAACACTATTGAAATCCTAAAGAATACTGCGAGGATATGGAAATAAGCTACTATCCTCCTTTTGATAAGAAAGCTATGCGTGATACCCTGGGTTGACCTATTAAGTACAGTGCCTTGTCTTTCTGAAATATGTGAAAGACAAAAGCAAAAAGAGTTCAAAGGCGATGCTATTGAGTACAGTACGTGGTTCATAGACGACGAAAATAATTCAAGAAGAATTGCCAAAGCTGTCGTGGATGGAACATATGCCCTAGAGTCTCATCCACGTAGAGTAATATATGAAAGCGAACCAAAGTGCACTAGGTTGATCAGACCATCATACACCGTTTCTGATTAGACAATATGTTAGTGGGTCGACCCAATAAAATATGTCATGATCAAGCTCGAAAAAGAGATAAGCTTGCAAAACTAAGGCTAAATTAGCAGCGTCAGGTAATCAAATATAAGTAAGGGAGGTAATGATGAAGAAGAAAAAATAGTCCAAGATCATTAACTAAGCTGGTCAAGCAATCAAGATAAGGTACAAGATTAAGCATTTAAGGAAACAAGAAGAACACCATCACATGTCGGGTCGAAAGAATTGAGTCATGGTTGGATCTCGAATTTAAGTCAGAAAGTGATTTAGTATCATGGTAAGGGTTCAAGAGGTGACAACTAATATAAGAATAAAGGAAATCAAGTTGAAGCATGAAATAAATTTAATTAAGAATCCAGTGAAATAATTTAGGGACACAGATCTAAAGGCGAATACTGTTAAGGAACGATCAAATACAAATGGTTAGAAAGTCACAATAAAAGATCTAGGTTTGAGGAAAGGTTGAGTAAGTCAAGATTGAGATACAGTCCCATAGTTTGGCAGACGACTAACAACACTGGAGTATATACTACTATCATAGTCATGAGTGATATGGCAATTGGTGTGGAACACTTCTATCTTATTAAGGTTACCTTGGTGGCCTACCATTACATTCCTTTAAAAAGAAATTTCAAAATAACTACCGCAATCTGTATTCACTCTAAATCATCCAATCTAATCACGACTAACATTTAAATCCTTTTCATAAATCTCATAGTAACTTTTATCACATTACTACTAACCTTTCCAAAATTTAACATTTCAATCCAACTTTAAACTCCAGAGTTAATAAATCATGAATCCATAAAATTTTATATCACTTCATAACTTTTTTAAAAAAAAACTCCCTATTGTCTCAAATAATCCTCAAGATAGACACTTAGCTTATCACGGCAATCTAGCATTTACAGCTCAGTATTTTAACGCGCTTATCAACCATAATTTCTCCTTCTAAGTCATTGAAACATAATCCCTACTTCTTAAACCAAAATCTGAATAGATTTTTAAATCTTCAATCAAAATAAGCTCTGAATGGTAGAACGCTGTCCTGAGTCACAGTATCTAATATAATCTAAAATAAGCTCCGAATGAAGAGTAATAATAAGTAACTCAATCACAATACTAAGATGGAATAGAAGAATGAATCTCGAGAGAGTCACAGATAAAAGTCTAGGTGTAAACCACCAGAATAAAACTCAAGTACAACTCATAAAGTCTCAAACAGAAATACAAATAAAGTACTAAAACACAGCTAAACTATGGGCAAGTCCTCAGCGACTGTAGGATCCTCCTGAGGGTCCACGTCGCCAGTGTCATCTAAGCCAATGCCATAATAGGTAGGACAGTACTCCTCATCAATACCTATAAAATTTTCAACATACCCAGTCAGGACGGAACGAGCACATATCTCTCACAACAGTTCATAGCAGGAATGGACATATAAAGCAAGCTATAGAAAACTATACATGAATCGCTGTAAAGAGAATCAACAAGAAAGAGAGACTATAAATGAGATATAATATGATTAATAGAGAAATGTAATCTTCTACGTGATTTAGAGCATGAATTGGTTATGTAAACAGCTTGGGTTGCACATGGATACAGCTAAGGAGTGCACATGGATAACAACTACTGGGGATAATGATCACATAACCAACTACACTCTTCCTGCCCCCAATCAATACACAAGGATCAATGTATGTTATGTTATTGCACATGGATAACAACTACTGTATACATGGAGCTCATATGGTCATGAGTGTACATGAATAACATATGAGTGCACATTGATAAATATGAATACATGGAGTACATGATGGCCATGATAAAGTACATGAACATGACATACTCGATGTATCCGAGAGGATAACATCGCATAGAAAGATCCAGAGGGTACTAATCCGTGTGAACATCGTGTCAGCATCAAGTATACTAGTCTATAACAAGAGAACATATCCAAAGAAGTATGAAAAAAAAATCAGAGAATGTACTCGCCTGGCAAATCGAACTGCTGACGATGAGGTGTAACTAAACTGGGACAATATAAACCTATTTAAAATACACACATGTCACAATCAAGTCTACAATATCAAGAGAAATAGCTACAATGCAAGACTACATGCTTCTAGGTCCATTTTGGTCAAAGTCAACCCTCGGTCAACTCTGGTCAAACCTGGTCAACGTTGGTCAAACCGCGACTTGGGGTTCGTCCTACGGGTCGTCTAGGTCTAGGTCAACATGTCCCGAGTCCTGGAACGGGTCTTCGCTGCGTCATGTGCGCGCACGAAGTCCGTTTCCGCGACAAAAATCAGCCCGAGTGCACAGTGTGGCTGACCAGTGCACGTGCGATTTCTCTGCGCTCGCTCAACGAAACGTCATGAAATTTTACGAACATGTGGGCAGTGGTTGCCCCTACGTGCTCATAAAATTTCACGCTGTACAGATCTCTGTGCATCGAGTTATGACGCACAGACTGCAGGACGTGCACGGGATCTCGTGCACGCGTGTCCGTGTCCGAAACGTCGCTGAAAAGTCATCGATTTCCAATCCATCTTCATGAAAGTTTATTGAAATAATATTATCTAAACATCCATAAAGTCAGAATCGAAAAACAGCAACTTTTAATCCTAAGCGGCATTTTGTCGAACACGTGCCGTAAGGGACCGACACAGGCTCGATACCTCCATCAAACGGAGTCAAAATCCCACCAAATTTCGTGGGCAAGGCTAGGGCACCAATATGGATGCAAAAATGAAAAAAAAAATCAGATTTGCAATGGTAGATTAGAGTTTTACCTATTGAGTGTCAAAACTCAATGATCGGGGCTCCTCGGTTGTCGTGTCGGCCGATTTCCCTCCAGCAAAACCTTCTGTCTCCACTCCAGAAATGGTGCAACAGATCCTCCTCTCCTCGACGAGCGCAACGGAGTTCGTTTGGGAAGAAACGGACTCCGGATGAAGGAAAATAGTGTTTTGGAGAGTTGGATCTCTTAGGGTTTCTTTGTGGAGGCTACAAACTACGAATGAATGCAACAATAGGAGGGGTACTGCTATTGGGCGGCCAAGGGGGGTTCTCTAGGGTTAGGATTTCACTTGGGCCAACTCTTTCTCAAGTAGAAATGGGCCCAAGTCAAAAAGCTCAAAGGCCTACATGCAAAAAGGCTAAAATAAATAAATAAAAGTCTTAAAAATAATCTAATGCATAAAAATAATTTCTAAAAATGAAATAACCATTCTAATGCATGGTTAGGCCCCTATACAAGTCCACTAAGGTTAAACCAGTTGCTAGTACAAACAAGAGTCAACATATTCAGGAAATCACATAAAGGTCAAATGGCTAAAAATTAATTAATCACTCTAAAAATTTACTAATAAAACCTAAATTAATTCTAATGATAATAAATATAATTTCTAATATAGCATTAAGGTTCTAGGTCATGGTTGGCTAAGGTCAAACTACTTATACTACCAAGTCTACAACCAAATCAAATCGCACTGCAAGCAATCCAATTAATAAATAGATAAAAATTCAAATAAAATCATAAAAATTTAAATAAATCACAATTACTAAAATACCCTTGAAATTGAAAAGTGAGTGTGACAAAGTTTTCTCTCTGTTTACATCATGTACTTTCTTTCAGTTTCATGTATCGTACTCTCTTGCATGTTTATATTCTCTAACCTGTTATGATCTACGTGAGATGTATTGTAATCGCTCCAGTCCTGACTGGACCTGTTGAAAATTTTACAGAGGATGATGAGGAACCCTGCACCCCTTACTTTGGAGCTTGCCTAGATGGCACTCGCGACCTGGACCCCTGAGGAGGTTCAGGCAGCTGCTGAGGATGATACCCTTGCTTAGTGTAGATAGCTTAGACTGTTCTTTCTTTTCATGTTTAGATGTTGTCCTTATTTTCAGAGTTGTATATTCTAGAGATGTTGAGACTGGTAGTTATTAACCTATGTTATTTCATTTCTGTTGTACCTCAGTTGATGATTTTTTTATCTATTTTATCGTGCCATATTCTATCTCTAGTTGTGATTGAGTTGTACCTTCTGTGATTAGCCTCCAATTGGAGATTATTCTATATTGTGTTAGTTATAGTTCATGACCTAAAACAGCATTCTACCGTCGACACTGCGGCGTAGGATGGGTTCTGTTACGTACTCGTACCCTCACGGTGGGTGCGGGTTGTGACACGTTTTTAGTGGTGGCCCATGCAGGTCGAGTTTGTGTAGTGGTATTCGAACTAGAGTATCACTACAGCCTGCAGTAGGATTAGGATATATTTTTGAAGGTACTCAATCACAGTTAGGATTCCTTGAGAGATTCCTGGGACAATCCTTGAGAATCTTATTTGAACTTCAATTTGAAATCATTTCCCTTGTTTTGTTCGCTCTCACGCCTTGATTATTGAATTTGATTTTGATGGATCGTTGTTGATTTTGATTTTCCTATCAAGATTAATTTTATGATCTGAGTTATGATCTTTTCTGATAACATATGTTGACGAAAATAACAGGGATGGTAAAACGTCTACTTGATTATGGAACATGTAGTTTATCGCAGCCATATTAGCTGACGTGGCGAAAACATAGAGACCTGACTTCGGATGTACGTATCTTGGTTATGAGATTTGAAATTTCTCGCAGCTATACTAGTCGGCATAGCGAGAATTCCAGACGACATGATTATAGAGGTACATGCCCCAGTTATGGAATCTATCGTTTATCGCAGCCTTGCTTACTAGTATGGCGAGGGCTCTGAGTAACATGATTTTGGACAGACGCATATGATTATCAGACTGTATCTTGAGAAGGTTTTTAAACATATCATCTCAATCGTACCCTTATGTTGTTATAAATTGTATTCCATCATTAAATAATTTAGGAGTAGGGATATTTTAGTTTTGTATAGCTTATTCATATGTAGTTCTTTCATAGTGTAATGACATGATGACTTGTAGAGTGTCTGTACCCTAGAGATGATAGTTAGCATTGGTATTAGAATAGTAACCATTGTAGATAATTTCTCTGTTATTTATACTACCTACCAGTTCCCATAGAGGATGTTAGTCTGCTCTGCAGCCTTGATGATTGTTATTATTTTCCCTTGTCCTTTCCAGTAAGGCACCCATGACCAGAGCCTGTCCTTGAGTATAGTTGTAGTTCACCTAAGACTGAGAGGTCTATATATATATGGATAGATTGCAGATGGTATTGGCATATGGGATATGGGTTGGTTGGTATCTATAGGCCATTGTTGTGTAGAATTATAGACATGTTGCTTAGCTTATATCTGGTTCAGTTTTCTATTTTAGTTAAGTTCTCCTTGAGATTAGTTCAGTCATGATAAATCAACCTTTATAGGCAGTGTGCAGACCCTTCACTAGATGTCCTGACCCTTGTTTATAAATTCAGTCTCCTTAGCATCATTTCCTTTTGCCTACATTGATGTTTCAGACCATTCATCCTTAGCCTAAATTCTGAGCATTTGTTCAGTTCCTTATAAGTTTAGTCTACTTTAACCCTTGATGATCAGTTATATATGTATGGATATATAGATGATATACTTAGGATATATATAATGGGTTGTTGTTCTTGAGCTTATGTATATATGGTATTGGGATTTGTGTGCTTAGATTATGGGTATTTAGTTATGGGTGACTTGATAAGATTGGGAAGTTAAGAGTTAGCCTATTATAGAGTTTTTCTTTTTGCTAATCTCTAGTTGCCAACACCTAGATAGCTAGCATAGGTAAAACCCTAAAAAGTTGACCAGTTGATGACCAAGTACTTGGATGTTGAGAAATTGACTAGTGGTTGACCCTTGACTATGTTTGACCTAGAAGTAGTACTACCATCTTAAATTTTGAGGACGAAATTTTTCTAAGGTGGGTAGACTTGTAACACCCAGTTTCTAAAATGAGGGTAATTTTGAAATTTTATGTTTAATTTATTTAATTATGATATTTAATAAATAATATAATTTTTGGTGATTTTTTTAATTATTTTGAAACTATTTAAAAATCATGACTTGTGATTTGATGTGCAGCTAGTGAAACCGTAGAGACTGTCTGCCCTAGAGCCTAGCCATGAGATTAGGGTGTTTTATTTATCATTTTTAGTCTAGGGATAATTTGGTCTTTTTGACATTTTAGAATTATTGATTTATTGAATGGATTGACGATTGTTGATTTGACTTTCACTAGTTGTGACTTAAGAGACTAACCTAGATGTTGACTCTAGTTAAGGTGACTTGATTAGCATGGTGAGACCCTAATCTAACTTAAGTCAACCTAAGTTAGTCATGTAGGAATCAAGACTTGAATAGAAGGCTTAGTGATTTGGTTAATAGGCTTGATACTTAGAAATTGGTTCAATGACTAGTCAAATAGGTCCATAGCCTATTAGACTCAACCCTAACCCTAACTATCACTTTATGACCAGCCACCTAGGGCTATTCCCCCTATAAATAATCTCTTCATTTATTGTTCTTGCCTCTTTATTGAGATTTTAACATTTTGGAGAATGAGGTAATGTCATTTCTTCCCTAATCCCTAGATCCTTCATTTTAATTCTTTTTCCACTCTAGTCTTTTGCATTAGTTCCTAATCCAGCTCTATTTCATCTCCATAGAGAGAAATCTCAGGTTTGGACCAATTTGGAGCACTTGGCCATCAAGAAGAAACCCCCATTTTTGAAGCTTTTTCATACAAATTGCACATATAGGTAAATCCCTATTCCCTCCACCAAATTTTGTTTTCTTTGCATGAATAGGAAGCCCTAGGTGTCCTCTCTCTGTTGGTATAGGTTTTCCCAAAGTTTCGTGTCCATTACGTGTTCGTATCGGACACGTATCAGCATGTATACCTAGGTGTTCGACGAAATGCCACAGTAGACATTTCGTTCGTATTTTTCGAAATGGTTTGAATAAAAAATTAGGGTTTTGTGTCGCTTACATGTTTCTAGTATTCTGAACACATTTCGTGTCGTGTCGGGGTCGTACTGGACCCGCGGACACGCCCTTACGCGCACGCGGTTGGCTCCCCTGCTACTCGGGGGCCACAGTGCACTGTACACGTATCGTGGACACGTGAAACTTGACACATGGGTGTGGGCTGACACTGACACGAGGCTTCCAAAGTTTTGTGAGTCCTCGTATCGTGTCGGACACGCACTTGCGAGTGCATTGGTCACACGCAGTGTTGTTTCAGCCGATATTTTGGCACTGATACGTGTGTCGTGTCACTGACACACGTATCGTGGACACGTATCAGAGTGTCAGGACCCTAGACCTAGACACCCTCGACACTGGGACACAATCTTAGGGTTTGTGTCGTGTCGTATCACGTACACGAGGTCGGTGAACACGCGTACGAGACACTGTTTTGCACTGTTTTTTGTTATTTTTATTCAGTATTTAAATTCCATTTTAATTGTTTAAATTATGGTTTTGATTGCCAATTAATTTCTTGAACATGTGTATTAGTTCATAGTAGATTAGTTTTACTTATTAGAATAGGTTTTATGGCTCATGAATGGATTTGGCCATGTGGATTGGGACTGTTTAGTATCGACTGATACCTGTTTTAATTTCATGTTTCCTTATGATTCATTCCATTTAACCTGATTAATTGATGTTGTTAGATGATCATGATAAACCCTACATGTTAGTTAGTTTATGATTAGTTCGATTTTACATTTAGACTAGGCTTTATGGCATGAAATGAGAATTTGGCAATGAGTTGGGCTTCCAATGTGTATCGGCTGATATTGATTTCACTCCAAATACTAAGAACTGATTTCCTTTAATACCATTCACTGATTTCCATTCATGTTAAACTAATTTTTGAAGTTTAGATTCATATGGATTAAATACTTGGATTAATTAGTTAATTGATTCACTGTCTGCTCACTGTTTAAATCCAGTTCTAATGTTAACTCCCACTCATTGGATTGCTTCACTGTTCTCTATGTGAACTCTCATATTGGTATTGGTTGTTCTCATTTCTGAATTCAAATTGTGATGAGGTTGTTATATTAGAAGGGAATTTGAATGTGTTTTGAGTTTATTTATTGAACTGTCAACTAGTAGGTCCAGGATTCCAATACCTGAGAATGATTCCTTTCCTATAAACTAATTCGAAATTGTTATATGTTCACTGTCATTAGTTTTCCTTAAAATTTAAATCGATTTCACTTCTTAATAACCTGAGATTGAGTTATATGCTAACTGTAAATGTATATCCAGGTTGCATTCACTGTTTGGATTATTAGATAAACTGTAAAGATCATTCCAATACCTGACATTGTTTCCAGATTTACCATTCACTGTTTTTTTCATGATTAACTCACTTTTTTCATATCACTACATTGATTTCTTTTCCTTAAATCTAATTTGAATGTCAAATTGATTCATTTCCTATTCACTGTAAATAGGTTCACTGATTGTTATTGAACTGTAAATGGTGTCACTGATTTTATTGAACTGTCACATGGTTTCAAAACTAAGAATTGATTTCCATTTCCTTAATAAACTGAGAACTGGGTTCCTCTACTTAAACTAAATATTAATGTGAACTCTTACACATTGTTAGTCACTGCCGTTGATTCCTTCTTGGACTGATTCGAATTGGTGTGAAAATGGTGGATTGGTTATCTAGTTAACTAGCAATTGAGTTATATTGAAACTGTCATTTATTTCCAAATAACCTTCACTGTTTTTATGTAGACTATGTCATATATTTCCAGTTCCCTCCCTGTTTTTCCAATTACACACTGTTCTATATGCACTGTTAATTCCTATTGACACTATCACTCACAAAGTACCATGTATACTCACTGTTCCAGGTTTATTACACAAATTATTCACTGTTTCCTGTTTTCCAGGATATCACACATTGACACTTGTTACACAACACTATATATCACTCCCTGTTTTCCCAGGAACACCACTCACCCTATATACAAGATCCTCTAATCCCAAATGCATGTTGTACACCATTACACACACATGGGTGAGTCCCTGTCACATGTATCCTAGCTACACCCTCACACATTTACATGCTCTTCTCCATCCCTTTCTCTCTCTCTCTATATATATATATATGGCTAAATGTGTTAATGTGATAAATAGAGATTTCCTATAGTTATATACATATATGTGTATATAGATATGTATATATGTGGGTACAAGATATATAGCCTAGTGTTGAATTCTCTTTTCATGTACACCTCCATGTTCACACACACATAGCTTATATGTTAGTTCCTTCCTTTTTTATATATATAATGTTGAATATGCATGAATACGATGTACCCTTGATGTGTGCTTGTGTTGGCTTGTGTAGCCTTGTGATTGGTGTGTGATTGCTAGACTAGGCTTGGTTAGGCCTAGTGAGACTTACCAGACTTGTTTGGGTTAAGTTTGACTTAGTTGACCTAGCCTTGACTAGTGTGGTTGACTAGAGTTGACCAAGTGTTGACTTTAGTCTAGTTTGATCTAGACAGCATGCAGATACATTGTAGATTACATTTATCATTCCCTGTGTACATTTTGACTTGTGTTACTCTAACTAGGAGTCAGGTACCTCATCTCGGACAGTACATTTACTTCAGACATTCAGATACCAGGCGAGTACATTCTCTGATCATTTCATAACTTGTTTAGAATTATATTCCTGCTCTAGTTTACCTTATTTGATGCTGTCACGATATTATCATGGATTGGTACTATATGGATCCCTACATTGAGATGTTATCCCCCTCGGGAGCATCGGATACATCATGTCATGTGTTTCATGTATATCATGTATTCCTCGCTCTCATGTTATTCATGTTTCTCATGTGCTTCATGCTCGTTCATGCATGCTCGTGTACTCATGTGCTTTCATGTTCGGTCATATTTTCCATGTATCTCATGTATAACCTATACTTCATGTGCACTCATTTATGAGCCTTCATGTGAATTTCATATGCACCCATTTATGGGCCCCCATGTGAACTTCATGTGCACTCATTTATGAGCTCTCATGTATACTTCATGTGCACCCATCTATGGGCTTCATGTGAAAACTATGTACGTAACATAACTTGTCTGGATCTTTGTGTATTGATTGGGGTATGGGAGAGTATAAATAGTCATGTGAACAATTCCAAAGTAGTATAGCCATGTACGCCTCTTTAGTATAGCCATGTGCAAATCAAGCCGTTAACATGTCGACTTTGTACTCTAAATCACTAGTCACTGGTAGCTCTCTACTTATAGTAGATATTTCTATTACAGTTTTCTCTCTGTTTACATCATGTACTTTCTTTCAGTTTCATGTATCGTACTCTCTTGCATGTTTATATTCTCTAACCTGTTATGATCTGCATGAGATGTATTGTACTCGCTCCCGTCCTGACTGGACCTGTTGAAAATTTTACAGAGGATGATGAGGAACCCTGTACCCCTTACTTAGGAGCTTGCCTAGATGACACTCGCGACCTGGACCCCTGGGGAGGTTCAGGCAGCTGCTAAGGAAGATACCCTTGCTTAGTGTAGATAGCTTAGACTGTTCTTTCTTTTCATGTTTAGATGTTGTCCTTATTTTCAGAGTTGTATATTCTAGAGATGTTGAGACTGGTAGTTATTAACCTATGTTATTTCATTTCTGTTGTACCTCAGTTGAGGATTTTCTTATCTATTTTATCGTGCCATATTCTATTTCTAGTTGTGATTGAGTTGTACCTTCTGTGATTAGCCTCCAGTTGGAGATTATTCTATATTGTGTTAGTTATAGTTCATGACCTAGAACAGCGTTCTACCGCCGACACTGTGGCGTAGGCTGGGCGCTGTTACGTACTCGTACCCTCACGGTGGGTGCGGGTCGTGACACGATCTCCAGCGCCAACCTCATCCTCATTCCGAAAAAAGGGAACCCGGAGTCCTTTCGCGACTTTCGGCCAATCAGTCTGTGCACTTTTACTAACAAGATTATATCCAAGATCATCGCTACCAGAATGGCGGGCCTTCTCCCCAAGATCATCTCTAATGAGCAAAGTGGGTTTGTTCGTGGGAGGAACATCCAAGACAATATCATGCTAGCCCAAGAGCTCATCATCTGTATGAAATTTTTTGTTAGAGGGGGCAACATCGCCGTTAAGATTGACATGGAAAAAGCTTATGACAGACTGGACTGGCAATTTATTATCTGGGTCTTCAGGGCATTTGGATTCTCGAAAACTTGGACCAACACCGTGTGGAGATCCATCAACAACTCGTAGTTTTCCACAGTCATTAACGGTCAAGCCGAGGGCTTCTTCAAATCTAGCCGCGGGTTTAGGCAAGACGACCCTCTATCATCCACTGTTTTCATCATTGCGGCAGATGCCCTCAGCAGGAACCCCAATAACATGATCAGCGTCCCGCACTTCCAACAATATCATACAGCAAGCGGATGCCCTACCATCACCCACCTGGCTTTTGCTGACGACTTACTCACCTTCTCATCTGGGGACGAAGGAGTGGTACAGGTGGTCCACAATACCCTGCAGCGGTACTCCATTTGCTCAGGCCAGAAATCAACCTATCCAAAAGTGTCATCTACGCCCACCACAATATCAACACCGAGCATTCCAGCAGGATTGCCAACTTAACTTCTTTCTCTGTTGATCATCCCCCATTCACCTATCTCGGATGCCCACAATACCCTGCAGCGGTACTCCATTTGCTCTGTTGATCGTTCCACTCGAATGCGACTCCCTTCTGGGTGAGGCGAGTCAGAGGCGATGCAATTTTGGCAAAATCTTTCACGAATCTACGGTAGTAGTCCGCCAAGCCGAGGAAACTTCGGATGTCGCCTGCTGAGGTAGGCCGCTTCTATTCGACTATTGCTTCAATCTTCTTTGGGTCCACCGTGACGCCTTCAGCTGAGACAACGTGCCCAAGGAATGTCACGCTGTTCATCCAGAACTCGCACTTGCTTAGCTTGGCATAGAGTTAGTGTTCGTGCAGAGTCTGTAGCACCGTCTTCAAGTGTTCCACGTGCTCGTCCTTGCTCTTCGAATATATAAGGATGTCATCGATGAATACGACGACAAATTTGTCTATGAACGGTCGGAACACCCGGTTCATTAGATCCATGAACGCGGCAGGAGCGTTGGTCAAGCCGAAGGGCATGACCAGAAATTCGTAGTGACCATATCGAGTTCGGAAGGCGGACTTCGGCACGTCCCCGGACTTGATCTTTAATTGATGATAGCATGAGCGAAGATCAATATTGGAAAATACCGTCGCCCCTTGCAGCTGGTCGAACAAATCGTCTATCCTCGGTAACGGGTACTTGTTTCGTACCGTGGCTTTGTTGAGTTCCCGATAATCGATGCACAGCCGCATCGATCTATCCTTTTTCCTCACAAACAACACTGGGGCACCCCACGGGAAGACACTAGGGCGAATATATATGCGATCTAGTAACTCTTGTAGTTGTGCTTTCAGTTCCTTCAGCTCTGCCGGTGCCATTCGATAAGGTGCTTTGGATATCGATCGGGTGTCCGGAAAGGTGTCGATGCTGAATTCTATCTCTCGGTCCGGCGGCATCCCTGGCAACTCGTCTAGGAATACATCAGGAAATTCTGCCACGACTTCAGTCTGGGCCGTGCTTGCAATCTCCGTTCTTGTGTCTCGAACTGATACTAGGTACCCGCTGCAACCAGAATGCAACATACGCCTTACCGGAATCGCCGATATCATCATTGCCGACTTTGATGCTGCTCCGCACGAATAGGAGAACTCGATTTCGCCAGGAAGGTGGAACACAACTCTCTTCTCCGCGCACTCGATCGTTGCGTGGCATGCACCCAACCAATCCATGATGAGGATTATATCGTACTCCTTGACATCGAGGACGATAACTTCCAAGGATAGATTCCTTCCTCCGATGCAGATATAACCATCCCTACAAATATGAGTGGCAGGCATGTCTACTCCCGATGGAGTGCTAACGCTAAGATTCATATCTAAAGGTTGCATAGGCAATTCATTTTCATTTACAAAGTCGGCAGATATAAAACTATGCGTAGCACCCGAATCGAACAATACTCTAGCAGGCATATTTTTATAGAGTAGTATACCTGTCACGACAGTGTCGGACGCATAGGCTTCGTCCCGAGTCAGTGCGTAGACTCGGTCTTGTGCCCCTTGGCGATTTTGTAGGTTCACGGGCACCGCATTTGCGCCATGGACGGGAGGAGCCCTGTTCTGGTTCTGGACGTCCCTTGGTGGATGTTGGTTCGCCCTCCCCATGCGACAATCTACTGCCTTGTGACCTAGCTGGCCACACTTGAAGCATCCCCCTCGGCAATCGACCGCCAGATGTTCCATCTTACCGCAGCGATGGCACCGTACGCCTGGGTGAGGCCCCCGATACTCGGACGTGTTCTGGCGCTTTGGCGCACCAGATCCTCCCGCGTCGTGAGGACGCTTGTTGAAGTTGTTGCGGACGCTTGATCCGCCCTTCTGCGACGCTCGACCGAAGACCCGCTCCATATCAAGGGTGGCGTTATATGATTCCATGTACGTCTGACATCTCTGGTTCATGACGTCCCGACGCAAATCTTCGTTCAGGCCTTGCTAGAAGCGCTCGCACCACGCCTCTGTGTTCGGCAGAAAAGCCCCGGCAAACTTCGCAAGCTTCGCGAACTTCGCATCGTAGTCTTCAACGGACAAGTTTCCTTGCTTCAAGGACATGAATTCCTCTTCCTTCTGTCGACGAAGGGCACGAGGGATGTATTGCTCGAGGAAGGCCCGTTTGAACGTCTCCCACGAGATCTTGGCGTTAGGGTTGGACTCTTGGAGTTCTTGTTTCTTCGCTTCCCATCAGTCGTAGGCCCTCAAGTTGAGCTGCAACGCTGCGCACCCGACTTTCTTGGACCCTTTGATGTTGAGGAGAGTGAACAGACTCTCAATCTTCACAAGCCACCCCATGACTTTGTCAGGCTCTGCTCGACCGTTGAATTCAGGCGGGTTCATTTTCTTGAACTTGGTCATCTTGAGCAGGGAGGAGGAGGACACATGTTTTGTCTTTTCGGCTTACACTTCTTTCTCGGACATGACGGTCGTCGAGTTCTGTTGCGTCGCTATGGTGCTCACGATCCTGGTCAGGGCGTCCATTTGTTTTTGTTGGGCGCTGACTTGGGCCTGAATCTGTTCTTGCAGCTGTCGTTGCTGCATTTCTGACTGGCGTTGTTGGAGTTCCATGAGGCGTAGTAGTCGCTCCATGGCATATTCGCTAGGCATCGCGCCTTCGGTGCTATCCGTGCTAATCAATGTGGGGACACCCAGTCTTTCCGTCATTCCTACAAAATTGAGCAAACCCGTTAGTATTCTCAAAATATCTACGGGCTTATATGTATGGAACGATTATTTCAGGCCGCATTTGTCGAAAAGCATAGTTTTTGAAAAATTCGTAACGGCATCATCTAAAGAAAGTATTTTTGAAAGGTCCGAGGTGTGAACCGTGCTCTGATACCAACTTGTCACGCCCCGACTCGCCGAATCGGTCGCCATCGCCTTGACTCGATGTAAATCGATCCCCACGGGTCGGGACGTGATGCCGTACAAGTCTCTTAAAGGACTTGCACAAGGCAAGGATATGCAATTGGAAATTCCTCTTTGACTCGACGCGTTGAAATTAAACAGTACAGAGAGTTGAAGACATAGCATAGGAAAAAATTTAGCTTTTCATTCATAAGCTTGCAAAGTATGTGCAAGATCATTTTTACATTACATATGCCGTTGCGGCTACATCTCTGAAACACAAAAGAAAAACTCTCGACAAGCTTGCCCTGAAATAATCCTTGTCGTTCCATACATTTACGCCCCTTTATACATTTTAAACAAAGCCTGCGATCTGAGTTAGGCTTCAAAATACTTCAATATAGGAGAGCTTCGTGCCGCCTCCCGTTCTTCAGCTGTCGTCTAGTCTCGAGCTCCCGCAGCGCGCTCGTTACCTGGGGAGTTGGGGGTTAGCACACTTGCTAGTGGATGGGACGAACCCACTCGTCTAAACCGACACTGCTTATTAAGGATTCTAGCATACGAAGTGATCTTTCTATTTAGAACTATATGAATTGCAGTTCATATCAAAGGCACATTTTAAACGATAACACATAACCAATTTAAAGGCATTCTTACCACGGCCGTGCTCCTTTCCTGCAATAAAATATACATGATACTTACCACCTGTACAAGACAATAGGTGAGCATGCAGTCTATCCTATATGCGGTCATTCGTGATATCGACACCATGAAGGACGATTACGTAGCCTTACGACGCGCCCTCCAGTCCAGGTAGCGAGCCTAACTGGAGGTCTCGCAATGCCTCGCGCCGAAGCGCGATTTCCATAATTTCCTCCTAGGCCGATTCGGTCCCAGGGCCCCGGGTACCGTCTCGAGGAAAGCTCACCTTGTGCACAAGTCGTCCTTGACCATGCAAATGTATGAACAGCTTAATATATATGAAGTAAATTGTATAGCGTAACCATTATCAAATTACATAATCATTCCTACTCGCGCAAGGGTCCTTTCCCCCGAAATCGTACGTTCTGATTTAGTATCCCGTAGGCACCAAATTCTCCGAGGCATGATGTACCGCCACCAAGGTTTTCATAGTTGTGTTTTGCATGGCATGAAATATATTATATCTCTTTCTTAGAACTTTATCTTTCCTCTACTTAGTGTGAACTTATCGATTCAGAGTTAACTTTTCTAGGTTGATATATATTATGCCGAGCTCTTGATCTTTGTGGCAAGCATACATCCCGTTAGCATCATCGATTTGAACGTTGAACTTTAAGAATTTAGTTGACGGGAAGGAGTAGAAAAGAAAGGGCCGAAGAACTACCCACCTAAGGAGATTGTGCCGAGAGTAGCGGAGAACGCTTCACGACGGTCAAGCGTCAGTTACACGAACTTCTGAAATGGCACGAGCATCGAATTAGAACCCTTCTTTCAATCCTTCCTTCGAAATTTCCAAAGACGCATTCAGAAAGCACACTATCAAATCCACGCAACAATTCGTTCAGAAAGCCAAGAAAACCAATAAAACCAACGGCAGACGGGTTGCGTCGCTCTCTTTAGAGTTTCTTCGCCAAGATGCCGCCTACCGCATCTAGGACTTATTCCAACAGTAGTCGTTCCATTAGTTGGGACGGTACTCATATCACTCGTCCAAATCGATTTTATTGATGCTATAGTTTTTGTATGTCAAACTCGTCGCCGAGTCAGACTAGCCATCTATGTTCCCGACCATATCTGGCCTGGCACGAGCCTATTACATAGTGCTTCGCCCCAACGGGAGCGGGGCACTACATAATATACCACTAAGAAAAAGTTTTGTCCCGAAACTTAAGAACAAGGGTCTGACCTTCGTCAGCGAAAAGTGAAGGGTACTTCTCCCTCATCTCCGCCTCTAGCTCCCACGTCGACTCCTCGACGGAATGGTTGCGCCAGAGTACGCGAACCAATGACATCGATCGGCTCCGCAGGATCTTTTCTTTACGGTCCAAAATTCGTACGGGCTCCTCCGAGTATGATAGATCGGCGCGTAGCTCCAACTGATCGAAACTAACCACGTGACTTGGGTCATGCACGTACTTCCGAAGTTGGGAGACATGGTAGACGTCGTGCACTTCGGCCAGGGCAGGAGGTAGCGCGATCCGGTAAGCAACGGTCGCCACTCTTTCGAGGATTTCGAAGGGCCCTACGAATCTTGGACTCAGCTTGCCCTTTACCCCGAATCGCATGACGCCCCGCATCGACGTCACCTTCAGAAACACATGGTCCCCAACCAAGAACTCTAACGGTCGTCGACGAGTATCTGCATAACTCTTTTGTCGACTCTGAGCAATGCGGAGCCTATCTCGAATCATGCGGACCTTCTCGACGGCTTGTTCGACTAGTTCTGGCCCGAGCACCTGTCGCTCCCCGACTTCGTCCCAGCAAATCGGAGATCGGCACTTCCTCCCGTAAAGCGCCTCGTAGGGAGCCATTTGGATGCTCGTTTGGTAACTGTTGTTGTATGCGAACTCCGCGAGCGGCAAGTACGTGTTCCAGCTAGTCTTCAAATCTATCGCGCACAGATGTAGCATATCCTCCAGGATCTGATTCACTCTTTCTGTCTGGCCATCGGTTTGCGGGTGGTACGCGGAACTAAGGTTCAACTTAGTGCCCAGCGCCGCCTGTAGACTCGTCCAGAAACGTGATAAGAATCGTCCGTCTCTGTCTAAAATAATTGTGGCAGGTACCCCGTACAGTCTGACGATCTCGTCGAGATAAATCTGGGCTAACCGATCGACGCTCCATGATGCTTTAATAGCGATGAAATGAGCGGACTTGGTCAAACGATCGACAATGACCCAAATCGCGTCATTCCCCCGCGACGTCTTCGGAAGGCCCATGATGAAATCCATAGAGATGTCGTTCTACTTCCATACTGGAATGTCGAGGTTCTGTAGCTCCCCGCCTGGTCTTTGATGCTCGGCCTTCACCCGTTGACAGGCCATACTCTGTGACACGAACGTCGCCACGTCTTTCTTCATGCCGTGCCACCAAAAGGTCGTGCGCAGGTCCTTATACATTTTGGTACTCCCGGGGTGCAACGAGTACTTCGCATAATGGGCCTCCGTCAGAATCTCCTTTCTAAGTTCAGCATGGTCCGGCACGCATATCCTTCCCTTCATCCGCGTCATTCCGCCCTCGTCCACCGCAAAGTCGGTCGCCTTTCCCGTCGAAATCAGCTCGCACATCTTCTTCAGGAATGGGTCGTCCTCCTGTGCGGTCTTTATTTTGTTGTGCAAGCTCGACTCAAGGTGCAATTGGGCCAATCGTGCTCCACGGTAACGGATTCGGAGTTCGATACCCATCTCTACCAAGTCTCGTTGTATGTTACGGTTGATAGACAAGCACCCTACAAACATTCTACTCAGAGCGTCCGCTACGACGTTACCCTTACCCGGCGTGTACTCGATAGTCAAATCATAATCTTTAATGAGTTCGAGCCAACGCCGCTGCCGTAAGTTCAGGTCCCGTTGAGTGAAGATGTACTTGAGGCTCTTGTGGTCCGTATAGATTCTGCAAGCTACACCATAAAGATAGTACCGCCATAGCTTCAACGCGAACACAATGGCCGCTAACTCCAGATCATGCATAGGATAATTCTTCTCGTGTTGCTTCAATTGTCTCGAAGCAAACGAAATTACCTTATCCCTTTGCATAAGCACGCATCCCAAACCCGTCCGCGATGCATCGCTAAATATTTGAAACCCTTCCGGCCCGTCTGGAAGTGCAAGAATCGGCGTTGAGATGAGCCGTTTCTTCAACTCTTAGAAGCTCGATTCGCAGGCGTCGTTCCACTCGAACGTGACTCCCTTCTGGGTGAGGCGAGTCAGAGGCGAAGCAATTTTGGCAAAATCTTTCACGAATCTACGGTAGTAGCCCGCCAAGCCGAAGAAACTTCGGATGTCGCCTGCTGAGGTAGGCCGCTTCTATTCGACTATTGCTTCAATCTTCTTTAGGTCCACCGTGACGGCTTCAGCTGAGACAACGTGCCCAAGGAATGTCACGCTGTTCATCCAGAACTCGCACTTGCTTAGCTTGGCATAGAGTTGATGTTCGCGCAGAGTCTGTAACACCGTCTTCAAGTGTTCCACGTGCTCGTCCTTGCTCTTCGAATATATAAGGATGTCATCGATGAATATGACGACAAATTTGTCTATGAACGGTCGGAACACCCGGTTCATTAGATCCATGAACGCGGCAGGAGAGTTGGTCAAGCCGAAGGGCATGACCAGAAATTCGTAGTAACCATATCGAGTTCGGAAGGCGGACTTCGGCACGTCCCCGGACTTGATCTTCAATTGATGATAGCCTGAGCGAAGATCAATCTTGGAAAATACCGTCGCCCCTTGCAGCTGGTCGAACAAATCGTCTATCCTCGGTAGCGGGTACTTGTTTCGTACCGTGGCTTTGTTGAGTTCCCGATAATCGATGCACAGCCGCATCGATCCATCTTTTTTCCTCACAAACAACACTGGGGCACCCCACGGGGAGACACTAGGACAAATATATCCGCGATCTAGTAACTCTTGTAGTTGTGCTTTCAGTTCCTTCAGCTCTGCCGGCGCCATTCGATAAGGTGCTTTGGATATCGGTCGGGTGTCCGGGAAGGTGTCGATGCTGAATTCTATCTCTCGGTCCGGCGGCATCCCTGGCAACTCGTCTGGGAACACATCAAGAAATTCTGCCACGACTTCAGTCTGGACCGTGCTTGCAATCTCCGTTCTCGTGTCTCGAACTGATACTAGGTACCCGCTGCAACCAGAATGCAACATACGCCTTGCCGAAATCGCCGATATCATCATTGCCGACTTTGATGCTGCTCCGTACGAATAGGAGAACTCGGTTTCGCCAGGAAGACGGAACACAACTCTCTTCTCTGCGCACTCGATCGTTGCGTGGCATGCACCCAACCAATCCATGCCGAGGATTATATCGTACTCCTTGACATCGAGGACGATAACTTCCAAGGATAGATTCCTCCTTTCGATGCAGATATAACCATCCCTACAAATATGAGTGGCAGGCATGTCTACTCCCGATGCAGTGCTAACGCTAAGATTCATATCTAAAGGTTGTATTGGTAATTCATTTTCATTTACAAAGTCGGCAGATATGAAACTATGCGTAGCACCCGAATCGAACAACACTCTAGCAGGCATATTTTTATAGAGTAGTATACCTGTCACGACAGTGTCGGACGCATAGGCTTCGTCCCGAGTCAGTGCGTAGACTCGGCCTTGCGCCCCTTGGCGATTTTGTAGGTTCACGGGCACCGCATTTGCGCCATGGACGGGAGGCGCCCTGTTCTGGTTCTGGACGTCCCTTGGTGGATGTTGGTTCGCCCTCCCCATGCGACAATCTACTGCCTTGTGACCTAGCTGGCCACACTTGAAGCATCCCCCTCGGCAATCGACCGCCAGATGTCCTATCTTACCGCAGCGATGGCACCGTACGCCTGGGTGAGGCCCCCGATACTCGGACGTGTTCTGGCGCTTTGGCGCACCAGATCCTCCTGCGTCGTGAGGACGCTTGTTGAAGTTGTTGCGGACGCTTGATCCGCCCTTCTGCGACGCTCGACCGAAGACCCGCTCCATATCAAGGGCAGCATTATATGATTCCCTGTACGTCTGGCATCTCTGGTTCATGACGTCCCGACGCAAATCTTCGTTCAGGCCTTGCTGGAAGCGCTCGCACCACGCCTCTGTGTTCGGCAGAAAAGCCCCGGCAAACTTTGCAAGCTTCACGAACTTCGCATCGTAGTCTTCAACGGACAAGTTTCCTTGCTTCAAGGACATGAATTTCTCTTCCTTCTGTCGACGAAGGGTACGATGGATGTATTGCTCGAGGAAGGCCCGTTTGAACGTCTCCCACGAGATCTTGACGTTAGGGTTGGACTCTTGGAGTTCCTGTTTCTTCGCTTCCCACCAGTCGTAGGCCCTCAAGTTGAACTGCAACGCTGCGCACCCGACTTTCTTGGACCCTTTGATGTTGAGGAGAGTGAACAGACTCTCAATCTTCACAAGCCACCCCATGACTTCGTCAGGCTCTGCTCGACCGTTGAATTCAAGCGGGTTCATTTTCTTGAACTTGGTCATCTTGAGCAGGGAGGAGGAGGACACATGTTTTGTCTTTCGGCTTGCACTTCTTCCTCGGACATGACGGTCGTCGAGTTCTGTTGCGTCGCTATGGTGCTCACGATCCTGGTCAGGGCGTCCATTTGTTTTTGTTGGGCGCTGACTTGGGCCTGAATCTGTTCTTGCAGCTGTCGTTGCTGCGTTTCTGACTGGCGTTGTTGGAGTTCCATGAGGCGTAGTAGTCGCTCCATGGCATATTCGCTAGGCGTCGCGCCTTCGGTGCTATCCGTGCTAATCAATGTGGGGACACCCAGTCTTTCCGTCATTCCTACAAAATTGAGCAAACCCGTTAGTATTCTCAAAATATCTACGGGCTTATATGTATGGAACGATTATTTCAGGCCGCATATGTCGAAAAGCATAGTTTTTGAAAAATTCGCAACGGCATCATCTAAAGAAAGTATTTTTGAAAGGTCCGAGGTGTGAACCGTGCTCTGATACCAACTTGTCACGCCCCGACTCGCCGAATCGGTCGCCATCGCCTTGACTCGATGTAAATCGATCCCCACGGGTCGGGACGTGATGCCGTGCAAGTCTCTTAAAGGACTTGCACAAGGCAAGGATATGCAATTGGAAATTTCTCTTTGACTCGACGCGTTGAAATTAAACAGTGCAGAGAGTTGAAGACATAGCATAGGAAGAAATTTAGCTTTTCATTCATAAGCTTGCAAAGTATGTGCAAGGTCATTTTTACATTACATATGCCGTTGCGGCTACATCTTTGAAACACAAAAGAAAAACTCTCGACAAGCTTGCCCTGAAATAATCCTTGTCGTTCCATACATTCACGTCCCTTTATACATTTTAAACAAAGCCTTCGATCTGAGTTGGGCTTCAAAATACTTCAAAATATGAGAGCTTCGTGCCGCCTCCCGTTCTTCAGCTGTCGTCTAGTCTCGAGCTCCCGCAGCGCGCTCGTTACCTGGGGAGTTGGGGGTTAGCACACTTGCTAGTGGATGGGACGAACCCACTCGTCTAAACCGACACTGCTTATTAAGGATTCTAGCATACGAAGTGATCTTTCTATTTAGAACTATATGAATTGCAGTTCATATCGAAGGCATATTTTAAACGATAACACATAACCAATTTAAAGGCATTCTTACCACGGTCGTGCTCCTTTCCTGCAATAAAATATACATGATACTTACCACCTGCACAAGACAATAGGTGAGCATGCAGTCTATCCTATATGCGGTCATTGGTGATATCGACACCATGAAGGACGATTACGTAGCCTTGCGACGTGCCCTCCAGTCCAGGTAGCGAGCCTAACTGGAGGTCTCGCAATGCCTCGCGCCGAAGCACGATTTCCATAATTTCCTCCTAGGCCGATTCGGTCCCAGGGCCCCGGGTACCGTCTCGAGGAAAGCTCACCTTGTGCACAAGTCGTCCTTGACCATGCGAATGTATGAACAGCTTAATATATATGAAGTAAATTGCATAGCGTAACCATTATCAAATCACATAATCATTCCTACTCGCGCAAGGGTCCTTTCCCCCAAAACCGTACGTTCTGATTTAGTATCCCGTAGGCACCAAATTCTCCGAGGCATGATGTACCGCCACCAAGGTTTTTATAGTTGTGTTTTGCATGGCATGAAATATATTCTATCTCTTTCTTAGAACTTTATCTTTCCTCTACTTAGTGTGAACTTATCGATTCAGAGTTAACTTTTCTAGGTTGATATATATTATCCCGAGCTCTTGATCTTAGTGGCAAGCATACATCCCGTTAGCATCATCGATTTGAACGTTGAACTTTAAGAATTTAGTTGACGGGAAGGAGTAGAAAAGAAGGGGCCGAAGAACCACCCACCTAAGGAGATTGCGCCAAGAGTAGGAGAATGCTTCACGACGGTCAAGCGTCAGTTACACGAACTCCTGAAATAGCACGAGCATCGAATTAGAACCCTTCCTTCAATCCTTCCTTCGAAATTCCCAAAGACGAATTCAGAAATCGACGCGAAAGCACACTATCAAATCCACGAACAATTCGTTCAGAAAGCCAAGAAAACCAATAAAACCAACGGCAGACGGGTTGCGTCGCTCTCTTTAGAGTTCCTTCGCCAAGACGCCGCCTACCGCATCTAGGACTTATTCCAACAGTAGTCGATCCATTAGTTGGAACGGTACTCATATCACTCGTCCAAATCGATTTTATTGATGCCATGGTTTTTGTATATCAAACTCGTCACCGAGTCAGACTAGCCATCTATGTTCCCGACCATGTCTGACCTGGCACGAGCCTATTACATAGTGCTTCGCCCCAACGGGAGCGGGGCACTACAGCATCAGCCTGCAATTGCTGTCCTGAACACCAGATGGAAACCATTGACCACATCTTTTGTCAGGGAATCCTGCCTAGAGGCATCTGGAGGACCCTTAACCAGCGATTCAGTATTGTTTCGAGTGGCGGATGCTTCCACGATCTAGCGGACGTTTGGGGCAGCGCCTCCCATGGGCACCAGATCGTCGCAGCGGCCGCCACGTGGGTGATTTGGAAGAATCGCAATAAAGCGAGATACGAAGGTCACATTTTTCCCGCAGACCAGCTCATTCGGGAAGTCTACCGCCAATGCCGCAAACGGAGTACCATGTGCCCACACTGCCAGAGCACATTCTGGTCTCCGCTCCTTTGCTCCATCTGACCGTGTGTGTCGCTCCCCCCTTTTTTCTTCTTTTGTGGGTTTACTTGTATAGGCGTCCTCATTTTGTGCCTTGTATACGCTTCAGGCTTCGGCATTTTGACCCTTGATTAATAAATCGGGGGGGTTCACTAATATATATATATATATATATATATATATATATATATATATATATATATATATATATATATATATATATTGAACCTCCACCGGGACTCGAACTCCCGACAACTTGGGCCACATGCATCTCCCTTAACCACTAGGCTAGAGGTCATTTGCATGGAACCAGGTAAATTATTTCTGGAATCGCTCCCTGGGATTTGAATTTATGACCACTCGGACCGCATGCATCTCTCTTAACCACTAGGCTAGAGATACCTGGTAAGAGGTGGGTGATAATGGGAAAAAAAAAAAGTTTTCGATTGGCTTATTTTCCTCCTACACTTTTTGTAATTTTGATAAATTTGAGATAATATTTGAAAGCAAATGGAGTTCGTCTTCAAACCTAAATATGGATTGTTGCTAAAAAAAAAAAATTCAAAATGTAGTTTTCCACATTAAAAAAAAAAATCAATACCGAACTATCTTTTTCTAATTCTTTGAAAAATTAGCGACACTGAATTTTTTGAAAAGTGTTTGTAAAACAATAATTGTCCAAATTAAAACAAAGAACTGAAGAAGATGATCGGCTGTCTATGGCTAGAATTGATGAGCAGAGACTCCATGCCAATAAAGTGATGTGGCTTTTTAATAAAAGCCTCATAAATATCATTATTGACCTTATTTATGTTAAAAAAAGAAGAAAAAATATTTGAATAAATTATACAAGAAGCACCATTTCGTATTAAAATATCGACACACCATGTGCGAGCGCGCGGTCAGGCCACCGCCAGCTGACGTCACTCCGATCCTTTTATTACTCCGCAGCATTTACCAATGTAACTAACTCAAACCGGATAAAAAAACGGACGTATCGTAACGGCTTGAGTTTGTTTGATAGTCAAATGTAAAAAAAAAAAAAAAAAGAGTTTCTTGATCGGACGGCCTGTGATGTCCGGTCGGTGGAATGTAGAGTCCATCCGACAGCGTAGGAATGGGTCCACAAGACGTCACCAACTGTTGATATAAAGTCAGCACTGGAATCGCTGGTTCGGCTACTTGTTTTCCCTCTCTTTTTATTCTTCACACTTTTCAGGAAAATTTATTGGGCCGTAGGACCCACACGGCTTGAATCTACTTTTTATATATATATATATATATGGGAGAAATTTATGAAATGTCCAAAAAATTGAAAAAGTTTTATGAAAGACCCACCGGACAATAACATTTCATCGCGTGTCCAGAATTAGAAAAAAAAATATATAAAGAGGGTTCCGAATGACTGTTTTGTCCTTCCTTCTAATTTATTGAAAACACCCACGAAACTACTCTTAAAAAAAAACGTTTCGATACTTCATCTTCTTCCATACGCTGCTCACTTTCGAATCTAGATTTTTTCTTCAAAAATCTTCAAAAACTCGTCGAAAAATTTCGGAAAGACCGAGACAAACGGCAAAAGTGCTAAAACGGAGGTCCAAACATCATTTTTTTTGCGATTCTAAAATTTCGGAAGGCCGTCTAACGAAAAAATTGTTAATCTCAGGCTCCTCGAATATACGCTCATTTTACGACAAACCGAACCTCGTTTCGACCTCCCAGTCAAAAGTTATGGTCCTCCAAAGTTTCAACTGACAATAAAATGTAGGAGAATGGCCATTCTCCGTGTTAGAACACGAAGAATGTTAATTTCGCATGAGGGTGATTATTCTCCGTGTTAGTAACACGGAGAATGGCATTCTCCGTCTTAATTTACACGGAGAATGGCCATTCTCTGTGTTAGTAACACGGAGAATGGCATTCTCTGTCATAATTTACACGGAGAATGACCATTCTCCGTGCTAAATTACACGAAGAATGGCCATTCTCCGTCTTAATTTACAGGAAGAATGGCCATTCTCCGTGTAATTTAGCACGGAGAATGGTTACTCCAGTGTTTAAACGCAGGAGAATGGTCATTCTCCGTGTTAGAAACACGGAGAATGCCATTCTCCGTGTTAAATAAAACGGAGAATGGCATTCTCCGTGTTAAATAAAACGGAGAATGGCCATTCTCCGTGTAATTTAGCACGGAGAATGGCCATTCCAGTGTTAAAACGCAGGAGAATGACCATTCTCCATGTTAGAAACACGGAGAATGTCATTCTCCGTGTTAAATAAAACGGAGAATGGCATTCTCCGTGTTAAAAAAAACAGAGAATGCCTTTCTCCGTGTTAATTTACACGGAGAATGGTCATTCACAGTGTTAAAACGTAGGAGAATGACCATTTTTCGTGTAATTTAGTACGGAGAATGGCATTCTTCGTTCTAAATTACACGGAGCTAAATTACACGGAGAATGACATTCTCCGGGTTAAATGACACGGAGAATGGTTATTCAAATGTTAAAATACAGGAGAATGGCCATTCTCCGTGTTAGAAATACGGAGAATGCCATTCTCCATGTTAGTAACACGGAGAATGGCATTCAACATGTTAATTTACACGGAAAATGGCATTCTCCTTGTTAAAATGCAGGAGAATGCCTACCCTTATTTTTTTATGAATGCATGCAATATCGAATGTCTGCTGTTGGTTATGTTCTACTCTCCAAATCTTGCTCTTAGTCACGCACGAGGTTTCTAATGATAGTAAACTACAACAAGAAGAACCAACATAGTGCAAGCAGTACTAATTGGGAGATTTCACCTAGCAATGGATTAGAGAAGGGTTAACTACGACTAGCGACGAAAATTTAAAAAAAAAATCTTGGTTAAGTTTCTGTCTTATACACAAATAGTATCAGAAACAGTCACTTTTTTCGCCGCTGAGGACGCTGACTTACCGACGGCTATATAAGTCGCTAGTCCGTCGAAACTCTGTCGCTATTTTTGTTGCGATTGGTCGCTCGAGTGACGGAGGAGCGATGGAAAATAAACATCGACATTTGATCCAGTAACAAAAATTTACTATTGCTGATACGTCGCTATTATTGTTTAGCGACAAAAAATAATTATATAGTGACGAATTTCTCTCTCTCTTTCTCTCTCTTTAGTTTGCATTTTCTATGTTGTAGCATAACATTAAATTGACCTAGTGAAGATATTGTCTTACTCTGACCTAAAAATAAACCTAACAATAAGCAACGATTTGATACTTTTGGTGAACTTTTGTTTGTATGAGTGCATATTAGGTAATTTTGGACTTTAGAAACGCTAACTAGTGAATTACCATCATTGTGTTGCATTGGATAAAATCCGCTACTTAAAAGTTAAAACTATCCAAAATTGAACCCTTAGAATCGGTTCTTTAAAAATACATCATAAACGCTACTTCTAACAATTGTCATGCAGACCATATTGTACTCAGTCGCTCAAATATAAACTGATCAAAGTTTCATAAAACTAACGCTCTGACATGCGACTAAATCTCAAAATTTCACCCATATTACATGTGACATATGCAAAGAAAAATAGGAGAGGATAAATGTGTTTGAGTGTGCAAACACTTGTACAGGAATTTATTTTATATTTTTTTACCAATTAATTAATGTACTGAAAAATATTTATATATCATGGTATTGATAATATTCAGACTTGAGGAACATGCCATTGACTTTTGGCAATATTTGTATAACATAAAGAAATAATAAATACCATATTTATTTACTACGAAATGTAGCACAGAGCTAGCTGGAAGCATGTTCTATAGAATGATCAATGTGATATCTTAGAAGTAATATTATTGGAAATCTTATATTCCCATTTCTCTACTTTTTAAAGAATCGAACATTCCTGTTTCTTTTTACAATCTACACTTTCTAATAACGAATGTAATATTGGAACTTCTAAACTAAGCTACAATGTGAAAGAACTCTGACTAATAGTAAAAATTTACCACAAACTTTGTTTGTACTTCTCAAACAAAATATTATATGATAGCTAAAATGATAGTTGATAAATACAAACAACTGTTTATTAGTTAAGAATGACTAATCTTGTTTTCCTGACTAATATACATTAATTACACCTCTATGCTTTTAACTTTTTGTTTTTGAGATATTTATCCCATATTTTTAGTTTTGTCTGTTATATATTATTTACACATTATTAGGCATATTTTATTATCAAATTAGTAGATTGTTTGGAAATGACACAATAGAAAAGTACTATAATATTAATTTAAGATTCATATCCGATTTGAAATGTGATATTTCTAACTCCTGCTTGTCATAATGGCAATTAATATTACGACAAAATATGTGAAATGATTTACACATAAATATTTTATATTTTTTATTAATCTTGAGTATATATGTGTTGAATGTAAGAAGAAGATGAAGAAGACGAAGAAATATTTTGTGAATAATATATTCCTCATTATATAATTTTCTTGAGTTTGAAACATGCCAAAAGATATAGCAAAATTGAATTCTAGTAAAATTTAGGAAAAAAAAAATATTGCAATGTACGGGCCCTAGTCTATCTGTCAGACAGAACACACGACACGTAACGCATCCAATAAAATTTTCATTGCTAATATCAATCCTTTTACGTACGCATCATGTGTTACAAAATAGATAAATCCAAATATTGAAACGAAGACTTCGTAATATTAGACAAGAAAATGAAAAAGGGGATTAGGTTGGGCTCAATGTGCCGATGAATTTTAATCCTATATATTTGGACCTACTTTGAATTATAGTTACATTTTATAATATTCACTTAAATGAACGTCCATCGAGTCCCCAAATAAATGACAAGTTTTAAAAAATTGTCCATCCGAAATAGAATTCGTTTGACTCGCTCGTTGCATTTTGGTATCAAGTAGAATTCCGGATGAAAATCAGTTATAATTAAATCAATGGTCCTAAATTAACCTTTTCTTCTTGACAGTGTACAATATTTGTATTTGAATGTAATAGTTAACACTTGCGTAATAGAAATCCCCTTGTCAAAATTATAGTAGATTGGAACAATCCCAGAAGAAAACAAAAAAGAGAAAAAAAAAAAAAAAAGAGTGACCAAAACAAACAATATTATCATTGTTCACATGGGCGCATGCATGTCCATATATTCAAAATAACAAATTTATTATTTGGGATCAACATAAATTGCTGCGTGTCTTATAGTGACATTGCAATATGTGTATAGACACGTGTCGATCATTTTGGTGCAGATAATTGCTACCGAAATGAAATCTCTCTCTATCCGTAACAATTATTAGGAGTAACTCCGGCTAGCTAGGATCAATATTGTAAAAACCGGACCAGACCGGCGGTTGGACCAGGTTCAACCGATTTAAACCAAAAAATTGGGACTTTTAAAGAACCATCAATTTTTTGTCAAAATCAGGTTCAACCGGTGAACCAACCGAAGCGGTTCACAATTGAACCGGCCAATTTTGTTTAATTTTTTATTGTAAAAAAATTCAAAATAAATTATTATGTAAAATTTGGACCATTTGATTCTTTATTTGATTTTAATCGACCTTATAGTTGTAAAATTAAACCGAACTAACATACTTATGACCAGACCAAACTAAACCAAGAAGTAAATATGAATATTTTACCTATTTGAACCAAATTAAACCAAGTTTATTGAACTCCAATTGAATTCCGGTTGAACCCAGTTGAACCCCGGTCTGATCTATACTAAAAAAAATTGGTTCGATCATCGGTCTGGTTTTTAAAACATTGGCTAGGATTTCTACGGCTTGTCAAGGAAGTGCCTTAACCATCACGTATCTTTGTTATGGCTAGACGGAGGAATCTCTCCCTCTTTATTTAAGTGTGTTCCTCCCCCCCTCCCCCATTCTCTCTCCATTCTTAAATCCATCCATCTCCTTCTTCTTCTCTCTTGGGTCTCCAACCCTTCCAATCATTTGTAATTGACACACATATTGTTGTTACTTAATTTCTTTTGTGTCTTGAATTCGTTCATTAGTTAGAGAGAGAGTGTGTGCATATGGCAATGGCCACCATGAACGTGACCGTGGATGAGTGCCTAGACCTCCCCCCCGGCTTCCGGTTCCACCCCACCGACGAGGAGATCATCACCCACTACCTCTCCCCGAAGGTCGCCGACCACGGCTTCACCGCCACCGCCATAGGCGACATCGACCTCAACAAGTGCGAGCCGTGGGATCTTCCAAGTATGTTTATAAGATACTCTTCACAATTAAGCATAGATTTATACACGTTTTTTTTATTGTTGTTGTTGTTGTTGTTAACGTTGTTGTTGTTGTTGTTGTTGCTGCTGCTGCAGGCAAGGCTAAGATGGGGGAGAAGGAGTGGTACTTCTTCTGCCAGAGGGACAGGAAGTACCCGACGGGCGTGAGGACGAACCGGGCCACCGAGGCCGGCTACTGGAAGGCCACGGGCAAGGACAGGGAGATCTACACCAAGGGGAGGAGGACGGCCCTCGTCGGCATGAAGAAGACCCTCGTGTTCTACCGGGGCAGGGCCCCTAGGGGCGACAAGTCCAACTGGGTCATGCACGAGTACAGGCTCCAATCCAAATCTACCATGCCAACACCAAAGGTATAGTTTTTTTTTTTCTTTCTTCTCACTAGCCGACACGTGACAACCATCCGTAACTGTTTATTGAGAAAAAGAAAATACACACTTTTGTGCAGGATGAATGGGTTGTGTGCAGAGTGTTTGACAAGAGCAACGGTGCGAAGAAGGTCGACCCAATGCCCGGCATGGATCAGTGTGCGGCTCTGCCGCCGCTCATGGACTACTCGAGGCCTCCTGGCTCCAGCGACTACTACTACAACGAGGACGTCGGCAACAACAATTTCGAAGCGACCAACTCCTCCTCTTCCTACTTCTCGTCGATGATGGCGGTCATGGACGGCGACTTCCCCAACGTCAACAACCCGCCTCCCGCCTCGTCAGCCGTGGCGCCTCCCTTCGGCTTCCGGGACCCTTATTCCGGCGCAGTCGAGTCGGGGTACCTGCACCAGGACTACTATCAGACGTCGGCCCTGAGGCAGTGCAAGGTGGAGCAGTTCACCACCAACAACAGCAGCCACCACCACCACCACCACTCCATGGGGCTCAGCGGGGACACCGGCGTGAGCACGGACAGGAACACGGAGATCTCCTCGGTCGTGTCGAGGCACGATGTGTTCGACGACCTCATCTCCGGCGTCGGCGCAGCCGACGAGCCCGGTCTGGATTTGGACTGCATGTGGAAATGCTAGCTAGCTAGCTAGCTAGCTAGCTGGCTGATCCCTTCCTATTTAATTACCGATTAATTTGGTTTGTGAAAAAATTTAGGTGGTAATTAGTGTTGATCATGTACATAGAGTGTAAGAAAAAAAAAGCCCGATTAATCATACTTTAATTTAGCATAGGGAAATTTGCTGATCATTGTACTATACTTATTCATTGGTTTGCATATTGGATCATTAGCTTCTCTTTGTACTGTGATAATTAACTTGGTTGGATTGATTGATTGATTAATTATTGCACGTTTTTTTTTTGTTTGTTGTTGGCAATAATTAGCAAATTGTTGGGGTTCATGATGTGTCATTCTCACGGATCAAGTGTCATGATGTGTACTATACACCCACCACCAAGGGAAGGAAAGACCACAATTAGCCTCCAAAGTAGTTTCAATCACTTTCGTTTGTAGAACTTGAAAAAGAGAAGGGTTGGATATTTGCTTGGTTCGTCGTATCAGTATCGACCGATATTGTAAATTATGGCAGAAACTGATAAAAAATTGTTGATGATTGAGCTTACAAGTTGTGATTTGATTTTTGTTGTTGTTGTAAAAGAGTACTAGAGGGCTATTGGTTTGGTTGCTTGCTTGCTTGATGCTTAGTTTCTTGGATTAGGGACAAGAGCTGGGAAGCAAGGCTGACTTCCTGCCACTTCCCACCTTTCATGCATCAAATTCAGGAGTGGAAGGGAATATTCTCAAGATTTCTCTTAGTTGTCATTGTTTTGCTACAGCTCAATGGAGGCGCGGCGCGCCCTAAGCTTAATTAGCTGGATGATTCCACACATTAACAAACTGAGGTTAAGCTCAACTTCACATGTATATCTACCAGAAGAACTAGAAAAGGAACAATTCCTATGTTTTTTTTTTTTTTTACTAAATGGTGTTTAGATTATGAAATTTATATCAGCTTCTGACATGTCCAATTAAAAATTTTGAATCATGATTATTTTTTTCTTTCATTATACTCTTTCGAGCCTATCTCCTACATGATAATGAAATTTTCATATATATGTTAGAGAGGGTATAATAGAAAGAATAAAAAAATCAGCATTCAAATTTTTTTAGTTGGACATATCAGGACTTAAAACTCTAAGCTGATATGAAACTCAAAGTCTAGATGCTAATTAGCATCTTTTTTGTGTGTGGCTAATTAACATTATCTTTCACTAATTTGCATTAGACTTTGTTCAGCTATCACCACTTTGTATATTACTAGTATAAACTGTTCTATTAGCTTAGTAAAGTGCTACCATAAAATTTCTTAGTTTTGTACTTATACTGTATATCCACCTTAACGTACGCTTTGTCCCAATTAATCGTTAACATAGGGTCGGTGTGCTATGAGTGTGACTAATTAATCGTTAACATAGGGTCGGTGTGCTATGAGTGTGACTAATCCCTGAGATATATAATGGTGCTCCTAAAATTACAAAATTAACAGCTCCCCTTGTTATTTTATATATATATATATATATATATATATTAGAGTCCAAGCCTCCTAGCTCCTATGTGGTTAGGAGAGGGGGCTCACTTGGGAGAGGTCCCAAATTCGAGCTCCCTCCCGGACACGAACGGTTGGGTGGTCGCGGGACGTCCACAGTCCGGTGCCGAGGGTCCAATATATATATATATATATATATATATATATATATATGGTAATTGTGGCGAACTCGTCTCTACTGGGACTCGAACTCCCGACCACTTGGACCGTATGCATCTCTCTTAACCACTAGGCTAGAGGTTATATATATATATATATATATATATAATATATATATATATATATATATATATATATGTGTGTGTGTGTGTGTGTGTGTGTGTGTGTGTGTGTGTGTGTGTGTTAGATGTTGACGGTTGCATAAACATTTCTTCTAACCCTAACGTAATAACACATCTTGCTTTGATGAGTGTAGAAGGAAGAACAAGTTCAGATCGAGCTACAAAAGGCTTGGGAAGAAGAAGAAGGATGGTGTTGGGATTTGTTTTAGGAGTAAAAACTTATTTTTCTTCCCATGATGAAGGCTAACAAAGTGGTTCTACAAAAGTCCAAATGATATAACTACAAATAAACCTTGTTTGAGACTTAGATCAAGTATCAACATAGTTAGGTTCATTTCAATTTCTAGATTCTAAATTCTGATGTAGCCCAATCAGTAGAATAATAAAGCTCAATTGCAGTCACACATGATAGTCCTATTTTAGTTGTAGGAGTTAGGGGTTGTAGCTTGGACCTGAGAATTTCGACATTCTCCCAAAATACTGTAAACATTCTTAAGCTTTTAAGAACAATTCACATTAACTATTCCTTTTACACTTATTACAGAAACTATCTCTACTTTGAAACTAATTACACGGATCATCCATATAGTATATATTTTCTAACAAACTTATAACATTAAGCACCCCTACGTTTTATTAAAATTATAAAGCAGTGAGATGGTTAGTGTTATTATTTTCGAAATAGAGAGATAGTCTTTGTAATATTCATGAAACATAAGAAGGATCAGTATATACAATTTTTTTTTAATATAGTACAACTATAGTCTGAGTTGTAGCCTAGGCTATGATGTCAACACATATACTACGTCCGTTCAATCAATTTCAACAATCCACACAGCCCAATCCATCTAGATTTTATTATTATTATTATTATAAATTTGTGTTTCAAGATATATTTTTCAGTCATCTATTAGAGATACTCTTAGAGTGACGGATCTTCATTCAATATTCTTATTTATATTGTATATTTTTCTTACTTAGTTGTATACTTTGTCATCCTAAAATTTGTCTATGTTTAGCTACAGGAGACAACAAAATTTGAGAAGTGTCCAATTTTAGTAGATTTCAAGTACAAATAAACCTTTTTTCTTCTTAGGTGTGTGTCTCTTGTATGTAAAATTCTCACAACTTAACTACTTAGTATGCTTAGCTTTTATCTAAGTATAGTCGCAATTACATGTCCAATTGCAGGGGTCAACCTCACAAAAACCAACCCCAAAAAAGGAAGAACTGATGTGCTTGAACTGCAGCTACTGAAATAAGCCATAGCCAAAGTCTAATTTTGCTACTTTTGTTTTGCTGGCAACCAAACTATCCCCATTTGTCAACTGCGCTGGAACCCTTCATAATCCATATAAAATCTATCATAGAATGTGAACTAAATTAACAAGCAAAAAAAAAAAGTGCATATATTGGACTTGAAAAGCTTACAAAAATTAGGCAAGAACACTTGCGTGGACCAATAACGACTGCACATTTGTTAGCTCGAGTATGAACATTTTTTTCCCTTGACCAATTCAATTACATCAAGCTTGACTAAAGAATCAATCAGCAATCATGATCAAGTAGACGAAAGAGGGACACTAATCCAAACAATGATTTACTTTGGACTGATTAACGTTTAGATTCTAGATTTTATGCCAGTTTAGAGTTCCAGTCCCGACTTTTGGACCCTCAGTTTTTATTTTTTATTTTTTAATTAAATTTTCAATTGGACATGTAAGTACTTAAACTCTAAATTGATATAAAATTTAGAATTCTAAACACTAAATAATCCTTTATATATTTTTTTTACATAAAAGTTTTTGAGAGAACGCGTATGACGAGAATAACTGCGTGTGCGCACGTTGGAGCTCCACGCAATGACACGGTAGGCTCATAGTCCCCGCGGGACGATGTGACATGCACCATGGGCTTCGTTGTCTCCCTGGAAAAGTTCGAGTGATCGTTGCACCATTAGACACAAGTGGTCAAGCTAATCACTCTATTAATTGTTCGCTCTTTCTAATTTCCAAACGTCGGTTAAGAATCGTCCTAGGCGTCTCGGTCACGAGTTTCCGTGGAGGGACTGTGTCTCGACTGTAGCCTACAGGAGCCTCTCAAAGGGATTTGCTAAATTAATCAAACTTGTCATTGATAGCAACTTAAGTTGATTAATTACATATCATTAATTAAACTAATATTAATTAGGACTTTGAGGGTCTTCCCACCGACTCTCAAGTGGTATGGTGCTTTCACATCTATATAATAAGAAAAGAAAAATAAGAAAGAGAGAGAGAGAGAGATGGTAGGTTTAGGAACCTCACAAGTTTACCAAACCTTATCAACTTTGAGAGAGAAAGCCACAAATGAATGAATCAATGGTGTACTTGGAAGTAATATTTATGCCCTCGTATCCAAAATTCCCTTTTTCAAGCCAAACCAGGGCCCAATAGTAGCACCTGAACATTGAAAATTGAATATTCCATAAACTTAGAAACATTCCATCACGAGATGGCTCGATGGTTGGGGCTGATATAAATTATAGAAGAGGTTCTAGATTCGAGTATTAGTTTAAACGCAAAAGAAATTATACAAGGAGAATAAATCACTTTGGATCCTAAGTATTTTTTTAGAAGAGGATACATGTATTTTTTTAAAAAAATTAGTATGTACGTACGACATAAAAGACTTTGTTCTTGTAGTTGTTGTTGTATGAGGACCTTCCTATTCATATGGGTACTGTATAAATCACTTTGGATCCTACGTGTTTATCGCCCAGACATCATCGATGTAAAAACATTGTCGTGTTAAATACGTATCAGATACGAATGAATATAGACAAAGATGTACTCTCCTAAAGGGGGAAGAGAGTATCTACTTAGAACAATGTTATTTGGTGATTGAGCTAAAACCAAAGGAATGTACGATTGGTTCTATCATCAACGTTTTGAATGCATTCACAGTAGATACTTTTTTGCTTTGTTGAATGCCTTTTAAATAAAGCTATTATTGTTCAGTTTCTTTTGTATGTAATGTAACAATGTTGCAATGCTTTCTTAAATTAATATATATATTTCACTTTCGCCCTTTGCGGCCGTATCCATCCCTTTTGGAGCACTACTAGGATAGGCCTACTACCACCAGGTGGTGGGAGAATTATGACGTCGGCTTACCCCTCCAATCGTAACAGAAGCGCGTCACCATGATAGGGTTATTTTAGGAATTTTTTTTTTATAATATTCAAAATTTACGTTTTGTGTTTGACTTGAAATAAACGTTAAGAGTTTATTTAGGCCTCCATAGTATTTATATTTAATTTTAGAATATTGCATAATATTCAAAATTTTCGGTTGCTAAAGAAGCGAGAAAAATGGAAATTGAATCAAGATCATATAGAGAGAAACGATGTTTCACTTCTATATGAAATGATTTTTCTCTCTCACCAATCCATACAGATACCAAGTTTTATAAGGACCATAAGAAAACCAAAAATTCTTGATATATACTTCATTTACCCACCTTTTCAAAAGTTATCTATCAATAAAGTTTCCAAAAATTCTAAACCGTCATCTTGAGTAAAAAGTTTTTGTTATCCAACGCGTAATCAGCGACAGTATGTAACAAATAATCGCAAATGTTAAGAAAACTACAATAATTACTAGACAACAATACACTTTTGACAAAATTGCCAAAATTCTGAGTGTCTTGGGAATAAAGCGAGTCCTCGAGATGCACATTACTACCAAAAGTATTTTGTCCGATAGTAATTGTTGTAGCGCCCTTAACATTTGCCCAAATAATTGAGGGACTTCAAACCAGAATAACCATGTAAAATAAAGATGGATCGAGAATCGTAAGCAACCTGGAAGTAGCACAACCTGCTTTTACAACTCGATTATTATTTTTTTACGCAGGGTGCTGTCTCAACCCTAACGACACGCTTACAATTGCTTCCCAAATCCCCAGAATACTACATAGATGTCTATTATTCTCTATCCTCGGAGCTTCACCAACAAACCAATTACTCCAGCACCAATTTAGGAAGCTGAGATTATGGTCTTAAGTTGTATGACAAGGGTAAAAAATTTGTAAAAATAAGCACTAGGCAAACTAAAACCGAGTTAAGAGAGACAGAGTTGGCAACCGAGATCCCCGAACAGCCTAACCAATCATCTTGGTGTGGTGTCCAGTGTCCGAACATTTGCGCCTGCCATCCCTTCAACCTTGTCCTTGGTTACCTCCACAAAGCGTCCAATCATTTCATGGAACTGCTTCAGCCCAGACAAGGGAAGGATGATGGATGAGCGATCGGGCCCTGTAACCTGCAGTTCAACGATAGGTTAAAGCAAAATTAGGCATGACTGTAGCTTGAATAAAAGTTTGAAACTTGCAATTCAATGATACCTCTGATATCCTCAAGAAATGGCCCCTATTGTTGCTACCTAGATCAAAGAAAAACCTTTTCTGATCCACCCTGATCACTTTAGACATCCCCATCCCTCCAACATCATCTGGAGAGTGGAATTCAACCAAGCGGTCGTTGACAATCAAGTCAGGCCCAGGGGCAGGTTGGTTGCTGTGGCCTGATATGAATCCAGCACCCACATCATCTGAAAGTCCAGGAAGATGTTCGGAAGGTTCAACATGTTGCTGTTTTGACAAATAGACACTTGGAAGTGAGAATCGGAGATACACTCCCAAACTATTGGGATACATCTATACAAGAGTAACTTTTCAGATTACCTGATTTGATGCAATAAATAATCGTGAAGCCTCTTCATTGATCTCAAGCAAAATGTTCCTGAATGCTGTCCATCCTTCTTCGCCGGAGCTTCCTGCAGGAACAATAATTGTACTCCGGTTTCTGCTAACAGATGCTTCAGAAACCTATTGAAGATAATTTGTTAGCCTCCAAAGATATGTATGCCTAGCCTAGCTTGACATTCAATTCCTCTTGAAAATACTACTGCTTTTATGTTCCAAAACAGTAAGCCAAGCCAATTAACATATTCAACTCTTGAGGAGCAGATGAGCTTGGGTTTCATGTTCACTTACCTGTAAACACCAAATACATCTAGGTACATCGAACAGTGTTTTCTATTTTTCAAGCATATGAATTGAATGAGGATGAAGGTAAGAAACAGAATATTAAAAGCTCAAATACATTATTAGTTGATTCACTTGACTGAACTGCAAGCTCCCAAGAAAAAAAACAGTGTATCAATTACGTTTACAGAAATAAGAACTACAAAGCATGCAAATTAAAGACTATTGATGTAAACAGCAGAAGACTGGGCAGCCGGTCCGACTCAACTACACTACAATATTGTATTTTGGGACTGCTTAACCGCATCGGTGCAATTTAAGAATGCATATTTGATTTACTACATTAAACATAAAACCCTAGCTTCTTACAATGATAATATGATATGAGAGCCATTTATATCACACCTCGGTCAGTTAGCTCCGACTTTCTCCCTCCTCTCTTTTCTTCTCAATCCTAATCTCTCTTTAATTCTCATTGGGTATCAACCAGAAGGGTTTCAAACACTTGTTTGTTTGTTTGCTAGATCCTTATGAAAGAATATGCATGTTTTTCTTGAGTTTTGGTGTTAAAAGTTCTTGTCTATGAAAACATAAGGATCAGATTCCCAGTCAGCATAAGCTGTCAATTTATTCCCGTTTGCAGTGTCTCCATCAACAAAGTTCTAGAGAAGTTTATTTTATCATTTGTACTATTGATACTAAGTCAATAGTATGGAACCTTGTTCACCTGTGACCACTTTATTCCTATGCTTTCCACCAAAGTCAATAGTTCAACCAATGCTCAGAGGACAGTCTTGGTTGATACCAGTTGTAAAGTAAAAGTTCCACCATTTGACTGAAAAAACTCAACAACCAATTCAAAGTATTACAGATAGGAGGGGTCACGATGCTTTATTCAGACGTGGTTCTGAAACAGTATTGATGCATGCAGAGTTCCATGATCAGACATTTACGCAAGAAAACTTGTATTTAAACACGATAGGCATCAGTACAAAGCACTCAAGAAATTACAAGGAAATCTATAAATACTATTCTACTAAATGTAACCCTAAGCTTAAGATAAATAACATAAACTCTCAATTTTAATCCATCTCTTCCCAAAAAATAAGGAAACTTAAGTCCTTTACATAGCCCTACTAAACCCCCCTCTGAACTGAAACAGAACATTACACTTACCTGAACTGAAAAACTTTCAAGGAAATAACCACTTGAACTAATTCACCTTTGAATTAGATGTGTTGACTACAACTTTTTGCAGCCAACTGTTACAGGGTGTCATCCAGCCTTTGCTGACTACGACCTAGTAAACCAGCTAAAGGAACCAGTTGAGCGGATCTGTTATATCCTACTATTCCAAACTGCAACTTGCTTGGTCCTCGTTTGCAACAGCTGTGCTTAAAAGTCACTTTTGAATCAATCAAACTCAATTAAAAGGTAAATACCTAGGTTACACAGTGGATCAAATTTAAACTGCTACTAATGTCAAATGACGCCAAGAAGCAGTACCTGGAACATAGGATTGCTATAGGACTCCCAAGTAAAAACTACTCCAGGGCAAAAAGGAAATAAAAGTGAAGAAACAATGAACAAAAGGATATTTATAAAAAGGGAACAACAAAAATATTGGATATGAAACTATTGCCAGCAACATACTGCTTTCAATGCTTTATGTGACATAGACTTAAGAAAGGGAACTGGACCGTCAGGCTGCTCAGACATCGGGACATATGACAATACTGGTGTTAGCTGTTAGATTGTAGGAGAACCCTTCCGTCATCTGAGGATAAGGCAACAACAGTAGACAGCTTAAAGATTCCAGGAGAGTTGATGAGAATTTGAGATTATGGGGTTGGTGAGGATAACAACATGAGTCTATGAGAAACTATCTCAACCAGAATCAAGGATATCAACAATGCTGAAGTGTGAAAGTTGGAACTCCTTCAGGAGCAGTGGAGGCAATAAGAAAAAGGAAGCTTCTTCAGGAGTGAAGAGGCTTCACCCTGGCTTAAACTTCAGAAGAAGGGGAGGAAATGCCCCTTCATCATCAACAAGAAAGCAATGAGGTTTACTCTTGTCAAGGTGCCTGACAACAATGTGGAGGTCAAGTGAGTTCAGCGATCGCGAGATCATTAGTGATGCTGATGGAGAAGTCGTAAAAACAATTGTGGCAGAATCCTAAACGAAGAGAGGAAAAGGATTCAATACTTTGGTTCTGGGAGTGAATTAAACCACACTAAATGAACCACAAGCAAAAAGACCCGAGAAAAAACCTTTATTGAACAGGTAAGCAGATATTACAATTACAGAAGAAAGTAGAAAATATTATTCTAACCACCCTACTTTCAAATTTTTCCTCTCCCCCAAAGTATACAGCCTCTACTAAACATATTCCTAACCGAGAAAGTACATTTCTCTATCCTAAACCAACAAGAAAGAACCTTAAAATACCCCAAAACCTACATATAGTAACCTATATTTACCTTTTATTTTGGATCAACCAACTAGCCTGCAGCAAGAGGAGGTATAGGCTGAGGAGAACCCATAATTCTAGTTTTTCTATTTAATCCCATTGCTAAACTTGAAAGGCAAATTAGTCAAGGTTAAAAGCCCTTGTTAGCCTTGACGGAGCATTTTCTTTATCAGATTAAGGATTTAGTAGTCCTCACAACTAGAGGTCTTAAGAAATTAAGGGACTATAAGTCTATACGCAAACAAGATTTAGTGACTAATGTCAAAACAGGTTAGATTTGAAGGGTTTATATACCTACAAAATTCTTAAGTTTATTCTATTAAATCAAGATGTTATGCGTAAAATACATATTGTCGAGTGGTTAATCAGAAAGGTAGTATGGTAAAGTCAAGATGTCAGTTTCCAGATTCTATTTATAATCATATTGATTAAATATAATGCTTCGCATTAAGTTGGATGTATCAAGGTCAGGTCCCTTTCCTAGATGCTGACTTGATCAAATTTATGCACTATTTGACCTGCCGTCCCAAATGCTAACAGCGAACTCTCACTATAAACCATATGCCATACCCATCCGTAACAGAGGCCCCACTATTAAGGTCCAAAATACTAGAAATGGTTCCAGACCTAGATGAATAGGTACAGGACAAACATGGTCAACACTGGTGCATAAAAAGAGCTTAAGATTCCTCCTCAGAACCAACACAACCAATGCCCACTTCATGAGCTAGAAAGAAAATCAACAGGAAGGTTCCTAGAAATGGATAACTAATGTCTCATGTGTGAGCTTGGTTGGTTGAAATCTACAATTTCATTGAGAAAAAAGTCGTTAGATTAAATTTAGCACCCTTAGGTGGTACAAATTTCCTAAAAGAGCAGAAAAACACTGATCTCGCTAAAAAAAAGATAAAGTACTAGGAGGAAACAAGTCACAAATAGCTATTTGCCTTAATCTAACGGCTTTCTACTTATAATATTATATCTGTCATCTATGAAGCATGCTGCTGCACAATCAGGGAGTCTCCACCAAACAAATTTAGCATGTACAACAGAAATTAGTCGATAGAGGAGGAACAAGACTATTTAAGTGCTCAACTTTGATATCACTAATTTGCATCTTCTTAGAGTTCATCTTTACAGCTACCAAATTCAAAAATCTTCCCAATATTGGCATTTGATGCCAGCTTGGACTTGATTTAGTAGAAATTCGTGTTAATCTTTGCAGGAATTTGTTCTAAACATTCTTTCCTCTTTATACCTAAATTCACTCAAATCCAAATGATGAACATACTACCTGGATCCATCTTAGAAAGATATGCTTTCTGAAACATAAACAACACTTGCCTACTATATATTCAAGTTATGCTTCAACATATAGATACACGTTCAAGAGGTCGACAGCAGCCATCTCTACATTTTCTTGCTTCTTAATGGTACCTAACTTCACTCAAACCAAAAATCATGAATGTACTGCCTGGATCCATCTTATAAAGATATGCTTTCTGGAACATCAAGACAATTGCCTACTATATACTAAAATAAGCTTCAAGATATATATAGGTACAAAAAGACTCCCAAATGTTATTTCACCAACCTAACTTTCATTCATAGATGATAAGAAGTATATATACAAGATACTATAAAGCCTTAGAGAGAGGCCCAATGTCCAATATAGTGGGCTGGCTGGGATATATACACTTTCAAGAAGTTGACAGCAACCATCTCTGCAGTTCTTGTCAACTTTCAAGCCTTACAGGTTTTCCAAGTCTTCCATAACTTCTGCTTACTACAAGGGAAAAATAAATAGTGCAGCGGCCTGCAGTTATTGCCGACTTTCCAGTCTTACAGGTATAGGGGTGAGCAATTTTCGGATTTAAAACCGAAAACCGACCCGAACCGACCCGAAATAGAGGTTCGGGTCGGTTTTTACAAAATCGGGTCGGATATCGGTTTTAACATATACAAAAAATCGGTTATCGGGTTGACTTTCGGATTTGGATTTTAGAATCCGACCCGAACCGACAACCGATTGGATATTTACCATTTTACCCATCCATTCATATAAAAGTTAAAAAAAACCCTAAATCTTTCTCTCCTCTCATTCACTCTCCCAGCCAGCCGCCTCTCATTCACTCCCCCTACCAGCTCTTCAAGAGATCAGTGCATATCTTCAACTCTTAGAGAGATCTAAAAATGAACCTAGCCAACTCTTCCTCTCCCCATTCTCTTATTGAACATACGAGGCCGGCGGCGGGGTCGGTGGGGACGGGGTGGCCGACGGCTGGGTCGGTGGGGACGGCAAGGCCGGCGGCGGGATCGGGCGGGACGGTGAGGCCAGGCGCTCTTCTCCTCTTCCTCGCCTCTCTTCATGTGCGCCGGCGCCGAGTTCTACAACTATGTTTTTGGTAAAAATTTCTTCTCCTCTTGATTTGTTCATTTCTTTCCAAAATTAATGGTAAAATCATACATTATGTTAAAATTTATTTCATTGATGATCAAAATTAGTTTATTTTCTAGGATCCAAAATTAGTGTAAAAATTTCTACTATACTTCCTTTGTTTTCTTTCACTTTCTGTGATTAATTTTGAATACACCATGTCTCAAACCCGAACGACTTCTAAGATTTTTTTACTCCCCATCTATGTTTTTTGGGATTAATTTCTTCCCGCAATTCTCTATTTTATAGGATTTTTTACTGTTAATTATGTGTAAAATTTTGTGTTAGAAGAACACACCCACTTCTTCGGTTAAAACCGAACCGATCAATAACCGAATATTTTTTTTTTCGGTTCGGATTTATTCGGTTTGTATGAATTCGGTTCGGTTTGCGGTTTTTGAAAAGTCGGTTTTCGGTTTAATCGGTTTTAAGGTTTTCGGTTCGGTTTGAACCGAACCGTTGCTCACCCCTATACAGGTATGCCTGACATTGTAACATTTTAACTAAAATGAACTCAGGAAATAGCACAATAAACCTATGAAAGCAATAAATAATCTTAAGAAGAGAGCTGGTTAAATCTATATGAAGCATTTCACAATAAATGGCTAATTGATAACCACTCAATTGTAATGGAAACCATCAGTTCTAAGGCAGTCTAAAGTCTAAACAAGATTGAGTAAGCAGATGAAGTATAAGCTTGAAATGGTCCACAATAACTTCAACATTCAAAATTCTTGTTAATTCAACCACATTTCCATACTGTGACCCTCAACTCATACAGCAACACAATCTACTACTTGTAAATTATATGCCTGTTTAATATTCTGAATGATTTTTTGCTACTAGATTTCAGCTTAAGAGAAGCATCTTGCTAGAACCAATTAAAAGTTATATTAAAACATAAATAATCACCGTAAAAAAACTATATTTTGCTGAATTTTAATGTGACTATGAAATATTAACCGACTAGTGATCAATAAAAGTGACAATGTGATGTTTCACCAGATAGACTGCCATTGGCTCAAGACTTACCATGAACATAGGAAGAGGTATAAAACCCACATGTTTGATATATAAATATCCAATCAGATAATAACCTAACCTACTGCTTGTATAAATATATACATCTCATTCGTGCTGAATAGAAATGCAGCAGCACATGTCATGTCATTTTACTGTCACATCTTCATAGTAGAAATACTTCTTTTCTGGCTAGCCACAGTTTATACTGGAAGCAAAATAGTGTGGTGTATGTTAGGACATATGGATACAGTAAGTCGTATAAAAACAAAGAACCAAGCAGGCAGAAATAAAAATAATTAGAAAAGAAAGAAAGTAGGAGGAAAATTATCATCTTCCTTCAGTTCATCCTCATACCCTACTTTGCTTGTCAAGCTTCTAAAGCCCCATCTCCTATTGATTTTCTACTTTCCAGTCCCTTACTTTTTTAATCTTTTCGACTTGTTAATGGCGGTGGATGGATGAGGAAATCGATACGTGGGTGAGGAGAATAGAAGTCTTTCAAAACACAAATTTTACGTCAGAATCTCAAAGAAGTTAATGTTACCTTTGGCCGTATTCATGACTTTCTGATTTCTGTTATCTTTCATGTATTATTGGCTCGTCTTTGTTTGATCACTAGTAATGGGAATGTTATTTCACATATCGGGGTACTATTATCCTCTGAATTTACGATTTGATCATAATTTATATTGGCGTCCTAAAAACCCACCAGACTGTATCTTGGTGATTCCTTGTCTATCTGTGGTGAAACTATAGTTGGTCATGCCGTATTTTAAAGGTAAAAATTTTAACCTTAAAATTCTATGAGCTTAAGGAATCAAGGTTGCACCATATCTGGAGGAGTTTAGTCTAGTTGGAAACTTGAAGATCTGGCCTTTAACCATGAGAATTGGTTTTATTGAAGAGCATCTCGTCATACCAATGGTCCCATTAAGAGTAGGTTACTTATGCCTGAATAAAAGTCGCCTTATATAAAGAGTAACATAGTTTATTATTAAAGAGATGCAAGAAAATTGGGGAGTTTAATTCTACCTTATAATTAGTAACCTTCCAATTATATATTCCAATTTGAGAGGGGAGGGGGGTTCTTTGTAATTTTCAATCAAATACAATAGATCAACTTTTTTTAATCTTCCAATTTGAGGGTTTTACAACCTGTTCTACCCAGGAGCAACCATTTCATCCCAAAGTCTCCACTCCATATCAGAAGAAAGTTGGGTTACATAAAGAGTATCAAGCTTTATTACTGCAGAGACGGAAGAAAATTAGGGACTTCAGTTCAATCTCTGATAAATAGTACTTTCCCAAATTACAAATTTGAGATTCTTCTGGAATCTTCTATTCAAAGACAAAGACAATACAAAAAGTTTACTAGAAAGGCATTATTCATTTTTTGTTGCACCAACTCTTAATAGAAACACTGGTTCCGAGTGTCATGGCTTCAAAGCTATCACTTTCACACCTTCATTTCCACTACCCTTGCTGATAGTTTCAAAATGTTGGGAAGATCTTGTTTCTCATTCTGATACCCAGAAAGCTAAAGGCAACTCTAGAGGGGGATGAATAGAGTGTGTCACAATTACCCAATAAAAATAAGGCTAAAAACCAACTTAAAAATAATAACAAGAAGTATAGAAAGTAACAGAGTAAGAAGTCACAAACACAAACACCGCAATGTATACCGGTGTCCCTCGTGGAGGAATAATCCAGTCCCAGGTAATCTTGCTCGATATCAATCCACTATTGAATAAATAGTAGTACACCACGTGCTTTGATCCGAAGGGCACGCCGACTTCAGACAACCACAAGCTTTGATCCGAAGAGCTTGCCGACTTCAGACAACCACGAGTTTTGATCCGAATGACTCGCCGACTTCAACACAACGAATTGAATCGTAACTTGAAAATTCAAGCTTAACAACTCTTGTAGACTTCTAACCGAGATCACACTTGGCACTTAGAAGCTTAGAAGAGTTGTCTTGATGATGGGAAGGTTTATAGCTCAAAATGAACAAGATTTGAAAATAAGAGATAATTGAGTGAATAAGTGAATAACAATAAAGAATTCAATGTCTATTTTTAGACTTTTTTGAACCGAGTTCGGACCGAGTTTGGATAGAGTTCGGTTTCCAAACGTTCAAAAATTCGAATGTTGGAGGCTGGTCTTCAAGAAGACTAAACAAATTAGGGTTTCGGTTTTTGACTGTCCGAGTTCGGTTAGGGACCAAACTATGGCCGAGTTTTGTCCCTCAAATTCCATAATGTTGGGTTCAAAACTTTTGTGGACTTTTGGTTGGATTTTGATCTGGTTTTGGGTTAGTTTATTTGAGTGGGCTTGAGTGTCATCTAGTTGCCAAGTGCGATTCGATTTACAAACGCCCTAGACTCAGATAAATAGAAAAATACATAACAAAATGAAAAGATAATATGCAATCTTTTCTTCTTGACGTAGCAGTAGAGACTTCGTAGCAGTTTTGATTCAGATACGAGATATTGAATCAAAATATAGTTACTTATCAAAATCGAGTTGACCATGACCAATTGGAGCAACAAAAGCTAGATAAGTTACCCATAGAAATCAATGTACCATCGATATTCATTATCATTTGAATTCCCTCTAAAGGTACTAATTTCCACCCATTTTGATTGCCTTTGTTGCACTTCGGTGAAGCTTTTGACATCATCATCCCCATCACTCCGGCTATCAACCACACAACCCAGATCGATACAGACACACTGCAAAATGATTGATGCTAGAAAGTAGAAAAGCTTCAAAGGCACTTGACAGTGACTTAATAACCGCTGAAATTCCAGCCAACAACCAAATTTCCACAAGTCGTGGTCCTAGTTAATTTCACATAGCGATGTCGCCTTTATTGATTCACACAATACTACCTACTAATGTTCTTACTTCACTTCATCAAGACCATAAACATCCTTTTCTTCAAGTCTATGGAGATCTTTTTGAAGGGCACGCATCCATGATACTTGTTTACTCTGAAGCAGACAACTGAAGAATCCCTCATGAAGACCAGACATTTTAGCCGGGTTTACATAGTCAGCAGCTTTTCTTGTGATCTACAGTTTGAGCTCAAGTCCAAAGACATGTCAAAGACTAAGAAGCTTTCGAAATCAAGGAACGGCTAGGATCACATAAAGGTTTCCATGCGTGGAAGCTAGTGAAGCTTTAGTAGGCTAAAATCTGAGGATATGAATACTAACTTAATTCAAAGTCTGGTTTCAAGCATAACATCTTTGTATTTAAGTAAAGAGAATAGGCTTTGAACTACATGCCAAATTATTTTCTAATCAAGGATCAAAGTATCGGCCAATACAGATAACGGATGATTCCGATAAGTATCTGACGCATCGGATCATAATCTGCCAAAAATACTGCTGCCAAAAAATATCGGTAACGACGGAAAAATGCTTAAGTTGGCTGAATCTTGGTCGTAGTCGGCCAGTCCGGCTGGAAACCAGTTTGTATTGGCCGATATTTGGTACTTATAGGTCGATATTTGGTTTGTCGACTTGTATTAGCTGAGGCCTATTTTTTTTCATTTTTGTCGGTGGGAACAAAATTCCATAGTGAAAGAATAAGAATTTTGTTCCTAGTGACAATAATGAAGAAATCTGCTGCAGAAACCAAATATCGGACTAACGAACTGGTTTTTGGTCGATTCCGACCTAGATTCAGACAGGTTTAGCTTTTCTTTGTCGTACCGATATTTTTCGACAAGTTCAGTTGGAAAACATCAAAATCCAATCCGATACGTACCGGTATCTGCCGATACTTTGAACCTTGCTAATGAGTCTCGTCTCTCTACAATGGACCTCAAGTGACCAGGAGTAACAGTACGAGTTTTGCAACCAAACAGGCCCTTCTATGAGCTTTATGGATTTTCTCCAATACAACCATTAGCAATCACTACCTCCAATCATTAAATGCAATAGCTTAAATTGATATCTTACTTTCCTTCCTTTCCACAGACCGAGACATTTAATTAATTCATGTCACATATTTAAAATATCAGGTGGGGTGACATGTCGTATTAAATGTAAATATAGACATTAAAGTGACCTAAATAAGGTTCTCCATTTTATGGTCAATACCAAGTTATCAACAAATTGAACTGATATATTGAGTGCTACTCCATATCAAGTTATTTTGTGTTTGGACTATAACGTAATCCAACACCCTCATCTAGATCATATCAAAAGAACTTAACAGGCTAAAACTTGCTCGTGTTTTATCTACCCAGCTCTGTCTCGCGTCCCAAAGTCCTCCTCGCTGATCAGTCTTTGTCTTTCTCCAATGGACCTCAAGCAACCACAACTAACGCTTACGACCACGGATCACAAACGATACCAGCTGAATGTTCTTACCCAACAACAGCTGAAGCTGCCATGTGCATCTTTTTTCTTTAATTATATGACAACAAATCTTGCAGTATTGGCAAACACCAGTAGTCATTGTATCGCCTGCCATGGTTTTTTGAAATAACAGTCGCAAGTTTCTCTTCCAAACTTTTATTCCTCCCCATGCAGATCCTCTTTATTACTAGCTATACTATTGGCTGCCAATAACTATTTCAATTTATAGGAAGATGAAGAACATTTGCAATACTCTATTTAGATTATTTCTATTTATGTGTGGGTATATTTAAGGTGCACAACATTTGAACAAATAAGGATAGGATACATAGTCTGATATCTGCGATCTGATATGCCAAATCACATTTTGATATGAACGAGATGTTTGAAACTAGAACCTCATAATTAAGTTGTCATATAAAATCAATATCACCTTCTCAAAAACACAAAAAACAATGTAACATAATCCTTGACATCTCCTTCTCTCGAAGATTACTTCTAATATGCTTCCGTATATTAAACAAGTTATGGTAAATACCCCTACTATTATCTCACTTCTTACTAAAATTCCAATCTTTTGCCTCTTTCCTCTTCCACCATGTCTAAACCCTTGAAACTTAATTAATACCTGCCTGACTTTGTTATAAACTCATAACGTCACTTTTTTCTTCCAGTCTCACGCTCTCTCCCATCCATTCCCTGTTGCTAAAGGAAATTGAGAAATTATAGAAGTGCTTCATCATAGGGTGGAAATAAGAGAGTTTGGTTGATTACTTGTGTGTGTATGCAAGTGGTATAAGGTGACACTCACTTGATGGGCAACCCAATGGATAATCTGCATTGTTCATTATAATATCAACTGAATAAGTAAAAGAAAATGGAAATGATAAACAGAAGAAGAAATCAAGAAGCTTTATTCTTTCGACCTTACTTGGGGTCGTCCATCCTAAGTCCTCCCCCTTCCTCATTGACGTTGTCCATCTTCATCCTTTGTCTTGTTGAAGATGGCCATTGCAGCAAACAAGGCACATCCAAGTTTCAAATTTGTCATCAACTTCTACTACCAGACTCCAACCGCCTTTAAGTATTTGTCTTCTCAATTTCAGTTATCGTCCATCTATTCTATCTGGTAGTTTGCAACAGATTTCACCCTCTGTTGTACCAAACTCCATAGCCTATGTTTCGGTAGAACTAGGATATCCATGCCATTTTATTGTTAAACTCCAGCAGCTATCCCATTTCCGCGGAAGACGGTTGTAAAGAGTTCTAATGACGAAGAGCACTAATTCGATAACGATGCCATGTCAAATTCACATCTTTGTAACATATATGACACGGTTAACTTTTAGCCTAATAAAGCAACAAAAAAATGACAGCCGCGAGCACGCCGTACCTTCAAAAATCGCCCTCTTTTGTTCTCTCCGACGTCAAAGTAAAACACCTGAACGAACAAAAGAAAATTACAAAAACATTTACATTTTTTTTTTTTGGAAAAAAAGGAGTTTTCATTAGGGGAGGGGAGGGACCTTGGTGTCGAGCTTGAGCTCCTTGCTGAAGCCTTCCTGGTCGTCGCTGCTGATGTAGTAGTTGAAGAGGTCGAGGAACCAGACAATGCCGTCGACGGGGACGATGATGGTCGACCTCGTCGCCGACGTCTTCTCGGAGATCTTCAGGTACCTGCCCCTGGGGTTCTCCTTGAGGTCGAAGTAGAACAGCTTGTGCTCGAACTGGAGGGTCTTCGACACCAGCTCCACGTCGTTCCCTCCGGACCCTCCTTCCATCGTCGCGCTGGGATTAGGGTTTTGGATCGCGAGGTGACCGTGGTGGTGGTGGTGGTATTTGGTTTTAGGATTAGGGTTTCGTCTTGGATTTGGGTTTGGTTGGATGTCATTTGCTCCTTTTTTTTATTATATATAATCCCTTTTTAATCTACAGCACTCCCTTTCTTCCTGAGAAATCGCAGCATTCACATCGCTTATTTTAATTTGTTTGGTAGGTAAGTTACCACTGCAAACAGTAAAGCAAATAAAACAGTGGGAATGAAACCAAGGATTGCATTCCTGAGATTTGTTTTCCATTTGAAACGTTGGCAACCTGTGCGTACAGAAACTGCAAACGCCCAACCAAAGATAGCAACCAAACTAGTGACGTCAAAACTGATATCGGTTTTAGATCCTTCCTATGATTATCCATTTTCTGCAATCAAATTGGTTCAAGATCCTTCTTATGAATATCCATTTTCAAAATTTTCGACAGATTTCGGACTCGGCCAGCTTCAGCACGAGGAAAGGTAAACACCACACCAGTTCCTTCGTTGCATAGAAGTGTGCAGGTGCACCCAAAGTTGTGCACACAGGCAGGGCGTTTGTCATGGCCCACCTGACATAGGAATTACATGTGATCTGTTGCAAGCAGATAGCCTCATGCTACTTTATTTTTCCAACAGAAGCCAGTGCATGCTACTGCATACGTATTGTAAAACAATCTATTTAAGGAACTATAAAACAAAAGGTTGAAATCAACACCCTCACATATAATAGCAAATATGAGATTATCCACTGAATGGCTAAACGCTCCAAAATCCTTTATCAGTGACAAAATGTTCTAGATTACTCCGTGATAGCATACGGAATATTACAACAGTTGGAGTTTTATATCCAACTTCCAATCGAATATGAACTGAACTTGATGCAAAATGCTATTTCAGTAACATATGTTTCCTTTGGTCGTACATTATTAGGAAGCAAACTGAAGCCATCACACAGAAAAAATATATTAGACTTTACATCTCCCATGTGAACAGGGGTAGCCATATCCCTTGGTCGTAACCAAGGATATAAGCGTACTTGAAAGAAATCACTTCTGAAGCAAATTATGATTCCTGGGGAGCCTCAAATCTTGTAGGAGTATCGATTCCCATCATACAGCAGAGGCCTGATAGTAATATTATAAGCAGCACAATCCCCTGAAAGTTGTGAAAAAGATGCAAAAATCAGGAACACTTTTCTGACCATCAGCTTAAAAAGCATCCAAACAGAAAGAAAAAAAAGGTTAAAAAACTTTTAACAGTAACTACTGGTCTTACGTGTAAGATAAGAAATTTTGCATATATATATATATATATATATATATATATATAGAACCATTGTGTACACTTGCCTACCATATAAGTGGGGTATGTGTACTGGTGCAAGTCTATGAGCCCAAGTTCTCGGCGCTAAAGAGGAGCTTTTTTTTCTTTGTATATAAACACGGTCTTGTTGGGAGTATTGATTTTGAGGGGCAGGTGCACGCGCCCCTAATTATGATACGGAAGCAAGAGAGGACCAGATTGCTATTTAAGATGGAAATAATGACTTAGATAATTGAATCTCCAGGTTGAAATGGTGAGATGAGATCCCTATTATTAGGTTGGCCCAATCAACCACCCAAACCAATGTTCATTGCCATTTCATGATCTAAACATCTTCAAATCTATGTGGATAAAAATATCTAAATGATTTGAAAACATGCAACTTCTACATCAAGTGTTCAAAAAATGGAGGCGATGTAGTCCATCTTAAGAATCGACCACCAGTATCAACTTTATCCCAAAATGTCTTTTTCACGAAAAGACTCGCCGAGGCTGTGACAGAATGGACCACCCACCCAACCCCTTTCCTCAACTCCTGTTCTCCAATCCAATTCCACACTTATCAGTGAACACACTTTGCCAATGTGCATGAACCCACACTACTACAGATGCACATCTGAAACTGAAAGATGTACGGGTACTTGCTTCTGCCACTGACAAGACAAGGATGTGGTTAAAATGGGCTACATTGATTTTGTCATAAATTTGATAATGCTACTTCCACAACTCCCTAAGTAACAAGACGAAGAGTATATCTAGCACAATATGTCAGTATTCTGTGAAAACTTCGTCACGTTGACAAAAAGGACTCACCTGACTGTTTAGGTGACTGGGTAATATTAGAAGAGGGCGTTTGATTATAATAAGTCTTCAGCTAACCTATTTCCAGAAGTCATTTTCATTAACTAGCTTAAGATGAGGACAAAGAGTTTACAGCTCTTCACAATCTCTTATAGTTCCTCAAACTGCACAAGGATTCCCCAACTAGATCCCACCCATGTAATCCTAATATGGTCGCAAAGGTTAACAAAATTTTCAAACCTGGTCCTAATTTTTAGATTGAACTAGTCTAGCACTTCTTCAGTGTGTATCGATGAATAAAAGCTCCTTGGCTCTAGGTGCATTGGATTTGGACATTATATATAACCTACATCTGCTGATGATTGCACATAACTTTTATGAACATAATAGAGAATTATGTCCATAGCATATTACAATATAGTATACTTTTTCTAATTATCCATAATAACGATTGTCCTATACAATTGTAAGATTTTTATAAGCAAATAAGTAACTTACAAATTTGGTAAATCTTAAAAGGTATTAAGCTTTCAGATGAAAATTACAAGGTAGTAAACAGTACGATTAAGTAAAAGAAGGCCGACTTACCACAAAGATTCCTTCAAGAAGTGATGATTTGATTTGGCAAACACCATCACAAACGGTAGAATCACTGGAAGCATTTCCCTCTGCAAGGAACCTACTCAATGCCAAGCGAGGGTATTGCATTGACCTATAAGAGTCAGAAGCATAGAGAACTGTGTATGCAGCACCAGACTGTTCCAGAAAATTAACTAGTCCAGATAAAACTTTCCCTGTGGATTACATTATATCAGTGTTAAAGCACCCAACCATAATAAAGGAGATGAATAGGAATCAGAAGTACCTTCAGACTGAGCAAGGTCTGATTCCTCTGCAACCTCATCACAGAAAACAATCAGATCTGTATTCCCGCTTGCCTTTGTTTCCATCCTTGAGCCAACAAAATCCTGGAAGCTTTTAAATTTCAGGATGGTTTTAACATAGGACTTATTAAAGCATAGAATAAATACTCCTATTCAGATTACCTGAAATGATTGCAACCCATGGAGTTTCTTTAGGTTGTCACCGTTAAGAGAACAGGAATCCATGTAAGCAATATGGTTCACTCCTAACCCTTGCCCACAATTTTCCGTAAATCCAGTAATCAAAGAATTTTCCAACGTGTCCTTTCCATCTGACATGGCAACATAAGGGAATGCTATGGAAACATTGGAGCTTGTGAATGAATCCTGGTTGAGATTAGAGAAGTAAATGGCTGTGTTAATATTCTTTTCACTAAAGACAAATCATATACTGGAGGTTACTGGAAACAGAAAATTTGATTACCTTCAGCAGGTTTAATAGAGTGGAATCCGCATGTTTGGTTTTTGAAATTTCCGAAGATTGCAACTACAAGAGAAAGGCCGGTCTTATTAAGTTAGATAATGTTATTAGGTGTAAATGGAGAGCTGGAACAGAGTAGTTTCATAAACTTTACCCTGCAGAACCAAGAATTAAGTTTTGAGGTCATAACTGTCTTGTGAAGCAAATGGAACTACATCTAATAAAACTTTCCAAATGACTGAATTCAGAAGTTTGTGTTAAAAAACTAGCAACCAAAGCCATACATATATTCCACTTCTCTTTCCCATAATTTTCACTTAAATCCAGAAATACCACAACATTCCACAATGAATACAAATATAGTCATGCCCTTATATTTTATGCTTGTAATAAGATGAAGACTCACCTTTCTCCCAATATATACAAGTGCAACATCGACATCCTGCTGATCACTCTTCTCAGAACACTAGGAAGAAAATCAAGATAATTAGAACTATAGGCCTTAAAGATTTTGTAGAACAAAATAACATTTTATCATTATTGCTAACGAAAAGCAGCAGATACTCTTCAAAAAAACTTGTTACCAATAAATTCGACCAACCCCCATCAGATAGAACAGATTTTGCTAAATCCTTTGCAGAAATTGTTTGGTAGTTCACAACTTCTTTCACATCAGAATGTAATAGTCTGCAAAACAGAGTTACAACCATTACTGGATAATCTACCATCCTTTTCACAAGTGCAAAACTTCCAAGGCAGAAACATGTGTATGCAAACAAGGTAAAGAAGAGTATCTCCCATCTAGAACTATCAATAGAAGCATGAGGTTGCATGAAAATACTATGAGACCCATCCTCACACTTGGTACAAAAAATATTGGCTTTTATGGAGTAACATGAGAAGGGTTCAGATCTCTCCAAAAACTAGGCATTCAAGTTTCAAATTTGTAATGAGGTTAAGACTATGCAACTCTAAGCATATCCTATAAATGTCAAGAAGATCCCAACGAAGCCTACAATGTGCTTGAACCACTTTTGGAGACATGTCAAATCATTATTTTGACTGGCCATCGAATGGGAGCATGCAAATTGAACTGCCCCCAGTACTCATCAATACTGACAAAGAAAATACCTGTCATGGCCACTGTTCCATGGCAGCACTAGAAAGTATTGGACATTAAAAGGTCCAACACTTTTGCTTGGTAAAAGGTTTGTGTATGAGTCATTTAATACCACTTAAAGAACTAAAGTTATCAAAAAACTAAAAGCCCTCTTACAGTCTACTCAAGTTATTTACCAACATGTTAGCATGCACTGGATATTCCAACAAATTCATGACAAAGTAAAAAAAAAAATGATTTATCATATCCCCCTACTTTCTGCATTCAGTCTGAATCATCAACAAATAAGATCAAGGTGGACCTATATTGCCAATTTAGCTTCTAGATCTACTATCCCTCCCAAGTCGCATCTGATTACATCTGGATGTCACTCCGATCAAGGAGGGGTGACGGGTCAAAATAGCAAGCTTAGTAAACTTCCATTTGGAATTGACTCAGAGAGGTCTGTGAGATCGAGTTGGACGAGGACGGCTCAACTTTCCTCCCACTTTGCGCTTCTATCACCTCCCTAGCGGTCGCCTTCCCTTGGAAATGAAAACTACTATACTCAAAAAAGAAATAGTGAAAATTGAATGCATTAGGGCTACACGGACTCGAACTGTGTACCTTCTCGGTAAAAAAGATAAACTTCTGACTAGCTAAATGATTTGAATAAATAGAATCATATCAAAAGTTCAATTTCCATGCAAAACCAACAGTGATTTCCATGCAAATGTGTGTTTACATCAAAAGTTCAATTTGAACAGTGTCTCTATGCCAGCCAAGGTCCTCGATAGATAAGCCACATCAAATATCTTTGATCCGAAATGTGGTATTTGAAAATTCAGGAATTCATTCGTGTGTGCTGATGTAAAGTACCCAAACATAGCCCCTATATCTCCGACCAAACCAGACCTCCAACATAAGCCTCACCTGAGGCCAAGAGAACTCGAATATACAGATGCGTACATGCACAAACCATTGTAGCTAGAAAGGTAATGAAGCCCTGAACTAAAAATGTATACACTCACATTTCACGCCAACACTGTAAATGGAAAGTGCCAGCAAATATCACATGTCAAACTGGCTTACTAAAACCACAAAAAAGTAACTAGGACGTGAGGGACTTTAATCTTATTATGATATTATGCAAGTGCCTGATCACCATGGAAACTGGAACAATCCAGCAATTTATTATGGAACATTGGTCAACTCCAGTACTTAGTACTATTTACATCTTGAAGTAGCTTAGTTCAAGAATATATTGATGTGTTGTCAAACAGGCTATATCCAAAAAGAATGTCCAAAAACTCAAACTTATAATGTTAAGCATATTTTTTTTAAAAACTCGTTCAAGGTCATCAACTATAAAAGAATTATTGAGTAGATGTATAGCAAACAATTAGCAAAGGTATATCCCCAGGTGGCACTAAGTTCAGATTAGGTAGAGTTTCCTTTGTTAGCTTGCATTATCAACCAAAGGTGGAGTTTATAATCTTTTATCTTAGCCATCGCTGTGCATGTAGTTCCAGCCAAAGTTGCAATGCACCAATTGGGCTCAAGTAGCCTGAATCCAATCCTCATACATGCATTCATTAAAGAACTTTGATACGACCTCTTCCTGCAGGAATGGAATTAGAGGAAGATCTGGTGTTCACCACCATGGCAGTTGCAGCAATTGACTAAAGAAATCAGAGATTTGGGGAAGAAGAGGAAGCTTTCTATTCATTAATGGCTAAGTAGTTACAATTCAAGAATATTACATCAACTAACTTTCCCCTCTTTACTTCAGCTACTTATAGTATTTGAATTGCCTATACAATGACACTAATACCCTTCTTCCTCTTTACAGGATACAGCTGGTACTGGTAACTACTGAGCTAAGCTAACTGCTATTAGCTGGAGGCTAACTGCCTAACTGCTAAGTAACTATAGAAGTACTCTCCGGAGCTGAGGCTTCATGACTGGGAATGGAGCTTCATGACTGGGAATGTATCAATACCCCCTCCTTAATTTGACCTTGCCTCAAGGTCAAAATAAGGGAATGCTTTGATGAATTCCCCATAGGGAACCCAAGTAGCTTCTTCTGTGCTTTGATTCTTCCACTGGATCAACAAATCAACTGCTGCTCTGTTGCTTCTCTTGACTAGCCTTCTTTCTAGTATTTTCTCAGGCTCCTTCACTACTTCATCTGTAGTGTGAGGAATACCCTCCTGTACCAGCACCCTTTGACCAATATGTTTCTTAAGTTGTGATACATGAAAGACAGGGTGTATAGATGCTTCCTCTGGTAAGTCCAGCTTGTAAGCCACTTGACCAACCCTTGCTAAAACCTGATATGGGCCAAAGTATCTTGGAGAGAGTTTCTGGGATTTCCTCTGAGACACAGTAATCTGCCTATATGGCTGTAATTTGAGATAAACCCAGTCACCTACAGCAAATTCTCTCTCTGTCCTGTGCTTATCAGCTATCATCTTCATTTTGTCTTGGGCAAGTATTAAGTTGTCTTTAAGAATCTGGAGTGAATTATCTCTAGTAGTTAGGGCTTCTGCTACATTTGTATCCTTCACTAGTCCAGGCACATAAGTCAGCAAATCAGGGGGAGTTCTTCCATAGACTGCTTCATAGGGAGTGATCTTTGTGGCTGAATGCCAATTGGTATTAAACCAATATTCTGCCCATAACAAGTGTTTGACACACTCCTTTGGTTGATGGCTACAAAAACACCTTAGGTACCCTTCAATGATTAGTGACCTCAGTTTGCCCATCTGTTTGGGGATGGTAAGATGTGCTATAGTTAAGTTGAGAGCCTTGTAAGTTGAAAAATTCTTTCCAAAAAGCACTTGTGAAAACAGGGTCTCTGTCTGAGACTATGGTCCTTGGCATCCCATGTAACTTGAAAACCCCTTCCATAAATGTCTGAGCTACTCTGGCTGCAGTATAGGGATGTGCTAAAGGAAAAAAATGGACATACTTTGTGAGTCTGTCAACCACTACCATAATCACAGATTTGTGATGACTGAGAGGTAATCCCTCTATGAAGTCCATGGATATATCCTCCCATATTTTGTTTGGGATAGGGAGGGGTTGCAGCAGCCCTGCAGGTGAAGAATTGTCACTTTTATGGGCTTGACACACCTCACAATTTCTTATGTATTCTTGAACATCCCTTTTCATTCCTCTCCAGTAGCAAACCCTTCTAAGCCTGTGGAGTGTTTTTTGGAACCCAGAGTGTCCTGCTTGGAGAGTGTTGTGATGTTCCTTGAGCATAGTTAATGCAAATTCTGAACCTTGTTCTATAAGTAGCCTGTTCTTATAGTACAATAGGCCATCTGTAATAGTGTACTTACTGTTGTCAAGTAATCCTTCAGTCCATTTCTGCAACTGACTTTGGTAATATGGTGAAGTTTGCATTGCATCTTTGTATAATTGTACCCAATTATTCTGGACCATACTGATAGCTTGCAACTGACTTTCTTCCTTCCTAGAGAGACTATCTGCAGCCTTGTTGTCTGCCCCCTTCTTGTACTCCACTTTATAGTTGTAGCCATGCAATTTCAAGACCCATTTATATTGGGCATCTGTATATACCCTTTGTTCCAATAGGTATTTGAGGGACTGGTGATCAGTTTTGATAATAAACTGTCTGCCCCACAAATATTGGTTCCATTTCTTGACTGCTAAGAGAATAGCCAACATCTCCTTTTCATAGGTTGACAGTACAGTAGCCCTTCCTTTCAACTGTTGACTTAAGTAGGCTATAGGATGTCTTTTCTGCATAAGTACTGCTCCAATTCCACTACCTGATGCATCACATTCCAGGGTGAAAGGCTCATTAAAGTCTGGCATAGCCAAGACAGGAGGTTGAGTAAGGTTTATCTTCAGAACTTCAAAGGCCCTCTGAGCTGCATCTGTCCATTTGAAAGAATTCTTCTTGAGGAGAGAAGTCAGTGGACCAGCTATAACTCCATAGTTCTTAACAAACCTTCTGTAATACCCAGTTAGTCCCAGAAAACCTCTGAGTTCTTTGACAGTTTTAGGAATAGGCCATTCCAAAACTGATTTTATCTTGTCTTGATCAACTGATACTCCTGTTTCAGAGATAATGTGACCCAAGTACCACACTTGGTGTTGTCCAAAGTAACATTTGCTCCTTTTGACCTTCAGTTGGTGACTCTGCAACCTTTGAAAAACTTTCTCTAAATGCATACAATGGCTTTCCAAGTCTGGACTATAAACCAGTATGTCATCAAAGAACACAAGAACAAATTTTCTAAGAAAGTCTTTAAAAACTGAATTCATCAGACATTGAAAAGTAGAAGGAGCATTTGTAAGGCCAAAGGGCATGACTAAAAACTCATAGTGTCCTTCATGAGTTCTAAAGGCAGTCTTATGGACATCTTGAGGTGCCATCCTTACTTGATGGTAACCAGCCCTCAAATCCAACTTAGAAAAATATCTGGAGCCATGTAATTCATCAAAGAGTTCTTCAATAAAAGGGATAGGAAACTTATCTTTGACTGTCTGTTGGTTGAGATTCCTATAATCAATACACATTCTCCATGTGCCATCATTCTTCTTCACCAATATTACTGGGGATGCATAGGAGCTTTGGCTAGGCCTGATGATTCCAGTATTGAGCATCTCTTGGACTTGTCTCTCTATCTCATTTTTGCAAGTGTAAGGATGCCTGTATGGCCTGCTGCATACTGGCATAGACCCTGGTACTAATAGAATTTGATGGTCAAAGGGTCTTGGGGGAGGTAAACCTGAGGGTTCCTCAAAGACTTGCTGATATTTTTGAATCAAGTCTTTTACAGCTACTTCCTCCACTCCTTCTGACAGTTTGTTCTCTTCTACTCCCAAGGAACATAACTGGATGATGAAAATCTGGCTCTTCTGTCTGAAATCCTTCCTGCCAGGTTCCTGAAGTGATAAGCTAGTGTCTTTAACTCCTGTAAACTGCTGCCACACTCCTGACTCTTCATATTTCATTGTTAGCTCTTGGAAGTTCCATATGATATCTCCCAATGTGCTGAGCCAGTTAGCTCCCAACACAATCTGACATCCAGCAATAGGCAGTGCTAACAGATCTGTAATGATCTTTTTATTTTGGCATTCAATAACTACAGCCTTACAAAGACCTTGACTAACAACTTTCTCCCCATTAGCTACCTGTACCTCAAAACTTCTGCTATCAGAAATAGGTAAACCTATCCTCTTGCTGAAACCTGCATCAATAAAACTGTGGGTGGATCCAGAGTCCACTAGAATCATAACTGGTTTGTTGTATAATACTCCTCTTAGCTTCATGGTGGAGTGGTTTAAGTTCCCTGAAATGGCTTGTAAAGAGATTTCAAAGAAGCTTTGACTGTTCCCCTCCACTGGTTCTGCTACTGCCTTTTCATTAGCTTCCATTTCTGTTTCTTCATCTTCAGCCACTATCATAAAGAGTCTCTTTTCCTTACACTTGTGTCCCCTGGACCACTTCTCATCACACATATAGCATAATCCCAGATTTCTTCTCCTGTTAAGCTCTGTAGGGGAAATTGTTTGGTGTGTTCCACTGGTATTAAGGGAGGAGGCCTTCTTGGCAACTTCTGGATGGTTGGGAGCTGGTGTATTATTATTAGCAAAGTTCCTGTTAGTGTAATTCACACTCTTCTGAGTTTTTCTCCAAGCAGATTTTGCTAAAACCTTAGATTCATACAATTTGGCAACTTGTATGGCTGCAGTCATGCTGACTGGTCTTGCTACTAATACTTCAAATCTGATTTCCTCCTTTAGTCCTCCTACATAGTGGCTAACTAAGGAGGGTTCAGGCAAGCCCCTAACCTTCTTGGAAAGTTTCTGAAACTGGAGGGTATATTCCTGCACTGTCCCTTCTTGTTTGAGAAACTTAAGGTCCATATGATGGTCCACATATTGGGATGGACCATATTCTACCATAATAGCATTACAGAAATCCACCCAATGAATGTGGTCACCATTAGTTTCAACTAGCCAATCAAACCAGTAAGCTGCTGTTCCTTTTAATCTGACTGAACACAAGTTAACTTTCTCCCATTCAGGGACCCCATAGACCTTGAAATAGTGTTTGACTCTCATGAGCCACTCCACTACATCAATTTTCCCATCAAATTCAGGTATTTTGGATCTTGATATGGAAGGATGTCCCCCTTGTCCCCCTTGGAAATTTGGTTGGTGTGTTCCAAAGGTGGGAGGAGGCATAACATTCTGAGGTTGTTCTTGATATGGTACTTGTCCCTAGTACTGTGGCATTTCTACAAATCCTTGATGGATCCTTGATTGCTGAAACTGGTTTGGTTCAGTCCTCATAGCAGGATTTTGAGTACCAAAATTTGGATTCATCATGTTAACTCCAAATTGAGGTATATTGGGGTTTGTAAAAGGCATCATTGGAGAAAAATTTGGGTTTGGAGAAGGCATCATTGATCCAAACTGAGGTAAATGGCCAGAATTAATGGAAATTGGTGGCATCATCATACCTCGAGAACCTTGCTGGTTCTGTTGATTGGTTGTTCTTGCTGAAGAACCATTATGGACCTCCATAGATGAGGTTCTTGAATTCTCTTCTGGCCTTCCTCCTCCTCGTGAGAGATTCTCCATGAATTTCTCGAGCTTGTTACTGAGCTCCAGCACAGTGCCTTCCAATGATCGAAGACGAAGCCGATCCTCATCTAGGGTTTGTCGATCCCCTTCCTGGGAACCTGGTCGAACTTCTCGACTACTCGAACCTCGATCCCGACTCGACTCCATGAGGGGGTCGAGTGGCTCTGATACCACGTTGATACGACCTCTTCCTGCAGGAATGGAATTAGAGGAAGATCTGGTGTTCACCACCATGGCAGTTGCAGCAATCGACTAAAGAAATCAGAGATTTGGGGAAGAAGAGGAAGCTTTCTATTCATTAATGGCTAAGTAGTTACAATTCAAGAATATTACATCAACTAACTTTCCCCTCTTTACTTCAGCTACTTATAGTATTTGAATTGCCTATACAATGACACTAATACCCTTCTTCCTCTTTACAGGATACAGCTGGTACTGGTAACTACTGAGCTAAGCTAACTGCTATTAGCTGGAGGCTAACTGCCTAACTGCTAAGTAACTATAGAAGTACTCTCCGGAGCTGAGGCTTCATGACTGGGAATGGAGCTTCATGACTGGGAATGTATCAAACTTTTTGCCCCAAGTCACGTCACAAGAAGCACGGACACTCCAAAATTCCATGCCATGTCTGTGACGTGTCTTGTGGTATCAAACACACCACAAACGTGAAATACACTGACACACCAAAATAGGTTAGCCGAATCAATATCGCCGTGTCCATAATGTGTCGTGTCGAATATGTGTCCATGCAACATAGGTCACATGTCAACTGCAACACTAACAAAAACAAAGGCTTTATCCCAATTTTTTTGGTCGGTTGTTTGAATAATATTCTTTCATTCAGCTCTATTGAGGGACATGTCCTCAAGAACACTAACAAATACATCAATAACCTTCTTTACAACTTCGATCCATATTCATTTACGCCTACTCATAGTCATAGGGGTTCCTTTTAACTACTATCTTTTCCACTCCTCACGGGTGCATCTATTGGTTTGCGCTATCACTCCTTACCGGCGCACCTATTGCTTTGCATTGGACGTCAAAGCCACCTAAAATGATTTTCTCTAGTCCTTAATTGACGTCATCTCCAGCTTCTCAGGAATACACTCATTTCTATCATATCTTTTACTGCATTACCAATCAACCATTTTAGCATTCTCTTATCAGCTAATTATGAAGACATTTTTCTTAGTGGCCACATACGTTGATCCATAATGCATGGCAGGTCTTGTAGCTAACAAAAAAAATTCCTTCAACTTCAATGATATTATGATATCACAAAGCAATCCAGAAGCAGTCCTCCGTTTCAACCAACCAAACATAATTCTATGCACATCTTTCTTGATCTCTTCATCCCTATTCAGTATTGTCAACAAAACACTTCCTAATATAAAAAAAATGTCTTCTTCTTATCAAAGGCACCACCATCTTATAAATTTGGTCAACTTATGAAAATTTTGTGTCTCGGCGTCAAAGGCATATACTCCAGTTTGTTTTCCAGACAAGACAATAAGTGTTCATTCCATAACGGCAGATACTTGATATCCTTCCATTGAAATGTTCCTCGCAGGAGAAAGAAAATCCGCTTTTTATATACAAGTTACAACAACAACAAAGCCTTCCAAGTTTTGAAGGCGCCTACAGAAATCAATTTCCCCAGGTCAGCTATAGTAAGGGTCATCTTCTCAAGTACATCAACAAGCAACCATGTCTTTTTCAACAACATTAGTCCAGGTTTATTTTGGCTGACACTCCCACTAGTAGCACCTAAAACTACAATCTTATCACTTGATAAGTTATAAGTAATGCATCTAATGATCTACAATACAAAAGTCAAACCACCTCAAATGATTTAACTACATCTTATCCTCAACTTATATGTAGTTTCAGTTGAGGATAAGATGTAGTTAAATCAATGTTCCGGTATTCGTGTCCGTACTGGTGCAACATAGCATGTCACTAATTACTTTCATTGCCCAAACCTTTGTCACCCAAAATTAAAAACGACATACAATACAAAGGCACGACTAAATCCAAAAAGGTTTCAAGCGACGGCACTCGGTCGCGCCGAGGTTTTCGCCGGAACCAGACACGGTCGCGATCGAATATCAAGATCCGTAGTTAGAAAAGAATAATAATAGTGAAATCACTACCCATAGCTCTTTGGTGACCACAAGAACGCGGGGACAGTTGGGGAAGGCACCACGCATGAAATCTGTGCTGCCAACAACACGATCGAAAGCATAAGTGGTCTCGCTAGTCCCTCCATCTTTCCCTGCAACAGAAGCCGAATCATTGAGATCGCAGCATAGAGATCTGGGAGTAGTGGAAACCCTAATTTTCTCAAAACGATCAATGAATCCCAATTACAAGTTCAAAGTTAAGGGGAAATTGAAGGATTTTAGGGTTTGGAAGAGCTAATTGGAGAAATAATCGATGGAGACCTTACTTTTTTTTTTACGCCTTTTTTTTACGCCGGAGAAGAAAGAACGGATCTGTCGTGGCGAAGCATTTCTATATGGTGGGGAAAGAGAGAGCGAATATGGACCGTTTGGGTCCAGCCCAGCTGAGTTCAGACAGGAAATTTAGGGCCGGTAAAACAATCATCCGGCCCAGTTATTGCTGCTTCTCAAAAATCAGTAGCTTGTCGAAAATATAAAGCATGAGCAACTTTTACCAAACTACGGCTTGGATTGGGACTTGGGAGTCTTGGGACTGCCTCTGCTTTCCAAAAGCAGCAGTACAAGCAGCCTTTTGACATCGCTACCGGTTTGGTTCGGTTGTAGGACAACACCGAACCAACTCATCATCTTTCAATTCTCAAAATTAAGAATCGGATCGGATCGGATCGTATGAAGTTATGGAACCAAGCCAACCCATGTATCAAATTTTTGTTTCTTAAATGCATTCGAATACTTAAATAATAAACATGTGTTAAAAAAATCAAGACATTTTCTAATCCACTATTAATCCAGTTTAATTTTTTTATCATTAACCGTAAATGATCAATCATAATTATTAATCTTTAATTTATTTAGTATACTCTATTTTGTTTGATTCGTCTTTATTCCAAACGAAATTTTTTTTAAACATCGAACTAAACCGAAAATTTATAAATTAAGAAAGAACCAAAACGAACCGTAACGTGGGCAATAAAATTCCTACTCAACCCAACCCCTTTCTTGGTTTTGTCCCATAGGCATTAGCGTCCTACATACCTAAAAACGGCCAAAAAAATAGCTCTTCTTTAAAAAAAAATTATTGTTACCCAACAACTACTTTTTTAATTAACAAAATTGTTGGTTTATCACAAACTTTTGGATGTTGAGTAATAGTCGTTCATATAAAACAATGTAATCCTCATTTTAGCATGAATTTTACCCTGTAGTATTTTTCCCAAGATATAAGAGTCCATCATTTTAGATGTTTAATTTTTTTACAAAAGTCAACCACTGGATTATTGTGGTCGCAATCCTCGCTACTATGACATATTATTCAATATTTATTCTGTTATACAGGATTATAGAACATTCCTACATTATTATACACTCTATCAACAATTACATGCAATCTTTCTTTATCACTGATTTGGACATGTGTTGCTATAAATAAAAATACATACATCAAATGTTACAATATGTCACGGTTGTCGACAAAATGTACCATTTTTTTCAACTTATGCATGATTATAGTATTTCATTTCCTTTAGATGATAGAATTAATGTATCAATTATTGCAACCTATCCAAATAATATGATATGGTTGCCTACAAAATGTCCGCAACACATTTTGTTAAAAAATGTTGTTCTCTAGTTAAATTATCATAAAAGTCGTAACATGCAACAACTCTCCATTTACACCAACAAATTTTTTGAAAGAAAAAGTATATTTTGACCGCCAGGAGGTGACCGCGGCTGTGCCTGCGCCGATGTGTCACCCCCTATTGTCCCTCCCCGCATGCTTCGGACCACACCCAAAAATTATGGGGGCCCCTCCAACTGGAGGGTCGACATGCCATGACCGCGGTCAAAATAGTATCTCCCTTTTAGAAAATATCTTAATTCCATCGTCCTAAACAATAAAATTGTGAAGTTTGCAAATGTCATCAACTCTTGTATTTTTTTTACTTTTTTGAAATCCCCCACACACGATTGGGAGGTTCGAACTATGTCGGTCCCTCCGGATGTCCGTTCCACTGCCGCTAGGCTAGCGAGTTTGGACGACCAGCCCTTTTAGTTGTAGATGGACCCAAACGATATTGGGTTCAGATCCGGGTACACTTGCATCCGAAACCCGATTGTGACTGACAAAGGACCCGATTTGTTTTGTTCGTTTGTCCCTTTTCTTCCTCTTCCATTCCTTTCTGCCCTAATTTTCAACCCCTCATCGCGAAAGAGCAGGTCAGGACCTTCTTAATTTTTATATTCAGCGAATTTAATTTAATTTTAATTACAACTACGTCGGAATTGTTGCAGAAAACCAAGGTTTTTTCTTCTTGTTTTTAATCCATTTTGTGTTGCGAATAATAAATTGGTGTCAATAGCGCACGTAAATTTGCATGTTTTAAAGGTTTGTGCATGTTTGATTAATAAAACATGCTTCAGTTCGATGCTCACATAGTTGGTGGCTACAATAACCATTTTTTATGTTAATTGGAGGAACCGTCAATTCATCGCAATTACGCGGTGTCTCGGAAAGCCCTGCTGGTAGCCGACCGATTATCCAGATTAGCACCTCTGGATTCTCGATGTGATACCGGCAAGGCCTGGCTCTCCTGTCGCGAGGATAAGGGCTCGAGTTGCAGAGACAGCCTTGTGCTGTAAAGTTTGGGGGTAATGTTGTGTACATCTTGACCCTCTCCGGACCCTACATTAGCAGGAGCCTCGTGGCTCCCTTGTGGTGAATGCTTGATTTATTAAGTGTCGTGAGTGGTTGTGCTGTTTGATACGTGGATTTGTTATTTTTTTTTCTTAATTTAGCACACATTATTTGTATCGCCGTGACCAACACGGTATGTATCGGTTGTAGTATTAATAATACCCATTATCTTCGTTTGATTAAATTTGATACAAGGGTTTTCGATCAGTGTTATCGGGTTCTCACTAGCCCCGGTCACTTGCAAGAATTGATGATTGGGTTTGGATCTATGTGCTAGACTTGCACTTACGGTACGTGATCGCGGTACGTGATCACACCTATCTGGAAAGAGCAATATCTCATTTCATGGTTTTAGACCGGAGATGCCTATACAAGATTCATTCACCTTTGCCCGGAGGCTTTTATTGCACAAGGACTCCCAGACACACAAGAATAACTGGGTAGCTTATCAGTCCATATGTTGCATCGACAGGAACTGGAGTGGGACTTACAGAGCTTACTGCTCGCTCTCATATGTATTTAGCTATTTCACTTATATTTGCCGTAACTCCTCCCTTGTTAGCGAGCAACCACCTTTGAAAGTGGCTCCTGCTCTTCGTAATCTGATATTCTCAAGCATCCTGGCACAATTCCGACCACACGATAGAGAGAAAAGAAAAGGTTGGCAGTAAGGAACGACTAAAAGAAGCATGAAAGGAATAACAAAGGATTGAACCGTGAGCTTCTCTAAGGTGCAACCCAACAGATAAAGCTTTTGCTGTTAAATGGCCACTTTGGCCACAACTCATTGGGAAGAGTTCGGAAATGCACATGTTGACCACTTTCAATTGTAGGGACTTATCTTAGCAGCTGAATCGTCTCAGACTTTTGGACATCTGGAAACTCTCTAGAATTTGGTGTGAAAATTGGATTCGGTCAACATCGCAAAAGGCGTCCAACTTCTGAATATGAACCAGCAAATGCTAAATTGTATTTGTTAATTAAGGAATAAATCAATTAAGTTTGATTAGCAAACCCTACTGAAGATGCTAAGGTGTCATAGGTTTAACGAGAATGGATGATACCTTCAGGTTGTAATGGGGTCATATCTGCAAAGACATATATAACTTTGTTCTGATAAACTGCTCGAACAAGCAAGAGAGAGCATTGAGACACAAGATAGAGAGGACAGGAGAGATTAAATCACCCAGGTTGAGACTGTTATTAGGGAAGTGGTATGTGAAGAACATCCGTTAACAATGATGTGAGATAGTTAAAGTGGAGGAGCATGGTTCTAGTTGACCCAAGTAGACTAAACCTATACTATGCATGAGTTTATAATCAAATCCAAATGGACATAATCAAATGTTTTTTTCGTCTCCAATTGGGTTATTAACTCTCTTTTTTATAATTTTCTGCTTCACCTCGGATGTAATTTCTTGGACCAACATTATAGTTCCAGAAATATCACTACCGGAAAAGGTTCCTCCTTGTTGTGCTTTAATGTTAGGAGAATACATTTCCACCGGGAGGTGAGAATGGGAGCGACAATTTTGTACAAGGTGCAGGGAACATCAAACACAGGTTGGGAGGGGATTTTGTGGCATCATAGGAGGAACATCACTTTTAAAGTCTTTCCATTTTGAAGGGCAACACGAATGTGTCTAGGTAGTATATAGCCGGGCTTTTGCTATGCCAGATAATATACTTGGAACCCAGTATTGAAGCATCAGGTCCAGTGGCTTTCTTCATGGTGAAGTCTGACCATGGCTTGGTAGGCTGTCTGAAAAGTAAGGTTATCTTCCAACACACTTTATGCCCGAAGAATCTCCTATTCAGCTTTGATCATTTTGAGAAGTTGTAGGTTCAAGCTTGTCGACCAGAAATGTTGTTGAAACACAAACTTGGAAGTGTGTGGGGTCCCCTCCTTGCCTGAGCGCGTGGACATTTGTTTCTTGTGGATAACAAGAATCATTAAGTGGAAGAAGTGTGAACTAGAATCTTCCTGTTAAAGCCAATTAGGATACAAGTTGATTCCAGCGTCACGTGCATCTTTTATCAGTGGAGTATTAGTTATCATCTCCCTCGATCCATTTCTTGATCAAGACCTTTAATAGATAATGTTTCTTGATAAGGAGATTGTTATAGAGTAGATTACTTATCTTTATTGTATTCACTTATGATTTTATGTATTTTTTATTTTATTGTAGGTTTATGATGTCATATGACATGCTCTGTAATTCTATAAAAATATTGATGAAGAGTCATAATAAATTTTTATCCCATTCTAGTAAAAAAATGTAGCCTCTACTTTCAACATGGCATCAAAGCGAAGCTCTCATTGATCATAGCTAAAAAAACTACTCCAAAACCTAGTCGTCGTCTACTTCCTCCACCCTCCAACAAGCACACCTCCCGCCATTCAGACCTCTCAGTTATGACCATCCGTGTCGCAGAACTGTTATACACCCAGACGAAAGTCGATGCTCCTATTACACTCGTAGTCTCTGAAGGATGAGAACCAACAATGTAGCATCTACACCGATAATTCAAGTATTGTATACGTCATTAGTCCGATCCTTTGTAGGAACTACCCGTAATAACGAACTTGCAATATGAATATGTTTATCATAAAGAGATTCGTTGTTCCTGACCTTGCTTCATCTTAATTGTTATTTGAACAAAAAGATCACAATAAACTTTTGGTAAATGTTATGTCTTGGTCCGAGTGGGAGGCATTTCTCTTTTGCACACCTATGGAGTTATGGAAAATACAACCATCTTAGAGATAGATATAGAGGTACGATTTGTATCCAAAGGTTAATTTGAAACTGAATATAAAAAAAGGGGTTATGGAGTCGCGAAGAAAAAAAATATTGGATCAAATTTTCCAATACAATGTGTGTGAGTTGGATCTATGGATGAAGATAAAAAATCTATTTCCAATCGTAACTAGATCCTTAATTTTTGTGTTGTAAAGAAGATATTGAAACAATTATATTGGTTTACTAGAACGATCGACATATTATTTCAGCTCGGTGGAAACCAAATTCTCATGCTAGTAGAAATAGGGGAATCAACGAGGCCTCACAACACCTCATTTTTTTAATAACTTTTAGCAACATGCACTCTCAATCGACGAGACCTTACGACACATGATTTATCAAATAACAAAGTTCCTCTCAATCTGCAGAAAGAAATGAATCATCATCCATTTATTTTCCTTATTCTAAAGAAATAGAATGTCCAGACGAACCTTTCTTAAGACTACCAGGCCCTCTACTAAAAAGTTTCATATTTTTGTTATTATAACTTGTAAGTTTGCTCCTTTTTCAACAACTACCGCTCACTTTGCAAAGACACTTCTATTACCTCCCGATACGGTCACGGCGGAGTGGGTGACCGAGCTTCGGACGACATCCCAAGCCCAACCTTCAGTGATGACCAATGTTGTAAAAATCGCTAGGCGGACTCGGTGCGGCGGAGGTCCGCCTAGCGCCTAGCCCGCCTAGGCGGCCGTCTAGAATTTTTTTTTTTGAAAATTTTGAAATTTTGAATTTTGAAATTTAAAATTTCAATGTTCTAAAATCCAAATACTATCTTAAAACCCAAACAAATATCCAAAATACAACTAAGAATAAACAAAATCAAAAAAATCAAAAAATTCAAAAAATCCACCGCCTAGGGGCGCCTAGGCCCGCCTAGGGGCGCATAGGCCCGCCTAGGGGCACCTAGGGCCCGCCTAGCCGCCTAGCCCACCGCCTAGGGGGTTTTCGGTGCGGTGAGCGGGCGCCTAGGCCGATTTTTAGAACACTAGTGATGACTTCGACCTTGTCCATTCCCAAGCTCCGTGCCTCTATTCCGTGTTGATCCAACCTTCGTATGTCATGATTCTGATTGTTCTATCCTCTGCTACTTCGTCCATGACGCCAATGACAATCCCCTGAGCTCGTCTTCTTCCAGCTCCAGCCCCGACCTTGCTACAACACCTTTGGTCCAGCTCATGTCACCCTCACCGGAGTCTATCGTCGCTTCAGTTCCCTTCCCAAATCAAACCCTAACTTTCTTTGTTAGATCCTAACCATTCGATCACCATCCAAAGGCCACAATTCATCTATGGAGTTTGAATCAAAATTGTCTATTACATTGTATAGCTAAAGACTAGGTAGTCTTCTTAAACAAGGAGATATTTTACTCTCTTATTTTGGAAGTTCTTTAAGAAAAATACCTAGGAAAAGTGATGAGTGGTTATGGCCCACTAGTTGTTGGTCAAGCTCATGTCACCCTCACCGGAGTCTCTCGTCGCTTTAGTTCCCTTCCCAAATCCAACCCTAACTTTCTTTGTTAGATTCTAACCATTGGATCACCATCCAAACGCAATTCATCTATGGAGTTTGAATCAAAATTGTCTATTACATTGTATAGCTAAAGCATAGGTAGTCTTCTTAAACAAGGAGATATTTTACTCTCTTATTTTGGAAGTTCTTTAAGAAAAATACCTGGGAAAAGTTATGAGTGGTTATGGCCCACTAGTTGTTTTGTTAGATTGTGCTTGAAGAAAACATTTTGGGTCACAATACACACACACACACACACACACACACACACACACACACACATATATATATATATATATGGAGGAAGATCTAATTTTCATATACTCAAATAGCTTTGTAAACGTGGTTTTATGCGAAGAGCATCTATTGCCGAACCCAAGTAGTCCCCGGTGATTATAGAAGATGCTAAATTCGAGACTACTAGATTATTAAACAACAAAGCAGCAATAAATATTTCCCTAGAACTTTGTAGAAGTTAAGTAACCAGTAATGAATAAGAGAAGAATTCTGCAGTGCTCTTTTTTTTTTCCTTCCATACTCAGTTTCAGAAACAAACAATTAGAAACTGCAATTTTCTGTCCAAGTCTGAAGCAAAGCAAAAGAAGCTTGAATCTTTGATTGTCCAGCAAAAGAGTGAACAGTTAGATCCTTGTCCTTGTCCTTCTCCCTAGTGTTCCATACTAGCATTTTCATCTCAAAAAGGTTGAGTGGAAGAGGGGATTAGACAGGAGGGAACATGGTGCACTTTGCCCATTTGTCGACTTCCAAAAGAATGACTTCCTTTAGGTATTATTTTTGAAGGCCTCCTCGGAGACTTACATCTTGTTTGCTGGGTAGTGAGTTATGTGCTTTTGGATAGTTGATGAAGTGGATATTGGGGAGGTTTTTGATATGTGGGGATAGTGAAGGGGATAGAGTAAGGTCATTGTTTATAGATGGTAGGTAGGTTGACAAAGGCTCCGGATAAAGAATGATTTCATAGGTTTTTAGTTTGAAGGAAGTTTTGGTTTGTTCTTTGCTGGGTAAAGAACAAATGTTTTTCATACTTTGTGCGTCCTTAGTAGAGGAAGGATGATAGATGTAGTTCAATATTGGCAGGAAAGGGAGAGATCGTGCAATAAGAGCCATTGGCGAGGGAGAGAGGTTGGTGGTGAGTTGATTGTGATTAAGGTTGCGAGGGATCTTGTACATGGTCAAAGGGGTGGGTTTCGGGGTAGGTAGGAAATTTTTAGTGAGAGACGTGGATGAAGTATTATAGATTCAAAGGTCAAAATTGTACAATTGGAAGGTGGGGATTCAGTCTGAATTTTGGAAGCAGGCTAGCCTGAAAACATATGTTGCATGCAGAGGACCTTTTATCCATATTTGACTCATATCCCGCGTTGCACTTCCTCCACTCATATCAGATATGATCATCCACATGTGGCCAATTTCCAATCGGGTTGGCTATGTACAATTTTTTTGGAACTTGAAAGCAAGTTCTTTTGGATCTAGCTATACTTGACGTCCGTGTTGACGATACTAGTAGTTTTGAAACTCAAGCTCAATGTGTCAGTGTCTAGGGCTCATGAGCACTAACATTAAGTCTAACATGCCTTGCAAATTATTTGGAGGGACTGTGCAATTATGCTAACCTTGAACTATCACTCTGCTGATCCCACAATGTTGAATGGATTTTGATGACCGCACGAGCCCCTTACATGGCTTGCAACATTAGGTCGCTTATCTAATTGAATAACCTTGTATCTATAGAGAATAAACACCCCATGGGGACACCAACCCAAGTATCAAGACTTAAGAGGCACCAATTTTATGTCACACTATGGTAGGTTTATGGTACAATAACAGAACAGTGTAATATTGCAATGGTATGGCTCTAGAGGACCGTATCTCTGTTCGACATGTATCAGCCACGATGTTCCCCAACACACATAGCAGACATGGTTGACCCATGCCTAGGTTCCAAAGGATCCACCAAAACATGGTTGAATATGATTTGGTATGTTTTCACTTGCTCCAAGAATAATCGAGATAAGGTAAAAAATATATACAATGGATATGGCAGAACAAAACAACTAACCAAAATTTGTTATCACTTTAAACGAGGGATTTAAGTGGAATGGAAGAACAAAAACGACTAACCAAACTTTGTTATAACTTTATCGTTGACCATATTTGCTGGCTGAAACACTTAAAACGGTGTTTTGGACAATTGCCTCGAACTTCATGTCACCTTTCAACTTAGAAAGCCTAGCTTGTCAACTTTCTGGTTCCTAATCATGGATATTAGCTTGCTATAGTTCTTCTCAAGTAGGCTACTTATTAGGATTGTGCACACTAATGCAGCTCATATATGCAGATTTAGTTACAGTTGATAGTTCCCCATTAAGGAAGGATGCCTGGCTAAAAGAACATCTTAATCCTTTGTGATCTGATAAAGAAAATCACTTGATAGAAAATAGGTAAATAGTTGGCAAGTAGCAATATGCTATATATGTTTAATTGATATGATGTTGATATCTTCAACCTTTTCGTACAAGGTATATACCCCAAGTCTTTTTTCTATGCTATTTCTGTTGGAGTAACTGATCTATCCAACTCATGATGTTTCATGTCGATGTGCCATTTTTAAGGTTCAACCCAACTTTTCCTTGCTGCAAGATGTGAAGTAAATGTTTCTAGGAGTAGGCTTTTTGTTCACGGAGTGATAAGTTGGTGATCATATCCAGTGTATCAGACCTAACATGAAATAACAAATGCTTGGATTCTCTCTTTTTCTAGTGTTTCATTCTTTAAGGATGATATGTGCTTTACCAATCCTTGTGATTTCAAGCTGAAATGTTTTCTACCTCTCTAAATGGTGGTTGCAGGTAATTTTCTCAAAACAGCCTGTATTGATATTTTGATTCATGATACACCACTGTGGAAGGGCTCTTAGATGATCATCAACAGGGGAACTACTCGCTTGAATAGATACTCATACTGTGTTCATTACATTTGCACGTCTGCATATAAAAATAGCTAAGACGGGTGCTCATTGTTGTGTGGCCGCTGGGCCACATGGAGCGAAATCTAATTCAGTTAGCAGGGACTGTTCGATGGATCATAATGAACCGCAGTGGAGAACAAATTCAAGCTTCTCTCCTCCACTACCTAGGAGATGGGATTGCAGGTTTCAGCCAGATAGAACACATCATGTAACTAATGAAGTTCCTATCAATGGGTCATCAGCATCGTCACACAGCAGAGGAAGTAGAAGCGGACTCAGCAGACAGCAGTATCCAAACCATCACCATTCTGTCTCTGACGGTGCACTTTCTTATTTTGGAAGCCCATCTGACAACCCCCAAGCACCTCGTTGGACACCACCTATACAAAGATATGACCTTGGCGAGTTTTCTACACCTTCAAGAGGTACTTTATTACTCTATTTTTCAAAAGGTAAAAACTGCTTCAGCTTTTCTATTATGCTTTGAATAGTAACATTTTTTCAGCAATCATTCTTATTGTGGGTTTGGGGTGATCATGAACACCCCTTTACACTCCATCCCAGTCCAGATATAATTGAATTACTCCATGTGATGTTTTAATGCATCCTCAAACATATTTTTTTTATACATTTTCACTTTTATGTTATATCATGTACAAGAAATCTCGAAACACTAGGTATCAAAGTGTCTTAGATGCTTGTTCAGTTTAGCCATCCTTTTTAATGATTCAATTCCATATCGAGTCGTACGTGCCGGTTACTATTATCTAACCTGAAGCATCTCTGGACATCATGTTGGATGGTTTGCCAAATATGGTACATATAACCATATGGCTTGAATTCTTATGCACTAATATTTTCGTTTCTAATTCATGATGTCACACATAACTCCAACTGTGCTGCGTTTAGTTTCTCATATTTTTATTGCATGTCACGAATGAATAGGGCTGCATTAGCTAGGTGACAGCCAGCATAAACATAATTTGATCTCTATGAAATGAGTCCTTGAACAATATACATTTGGGTGTTCCTTGGTAGGCTGGTTGCATTGACATAGTCTCTTAGAACATTGCAACCTTAAATGGGCAAGGGTGGCTTGCGAGTGCATCACCTGTAGGTTGTTAGAGGCAGTTCGTTGTCTAAGGTGGAGCATTTATAGGAGTGTATATATGCTATTAGATTATTAATCCATATACACTCCTAAACTTGTCGATTTGTAATTTTGTATTTGTTAGTTAACTATTATTGTATACCTCACCTTAGTCCCACATGGCCTCCGCTAAAGGGGGATTTCATGACTTGATCCTATAAATGTACTGCCTTTTCATGTTTTAAATATATTAAGAAATTATGGTTCTCTGTCAGTTTCATTGTATCAATCTATCAGGGTAATTAAAATTTGGAGAGAACCCTAACTCCAATTTTTTTTATCCCCCTTCTTTAGTCTCGCCGAACTATAAGAGGACGTCTTAGCCTTGTAGAAGACTACATCTTTAGTTCTGCAGGAGCTGGTATTGACTTTAGCTCTGTCATGTGCTATTTTAATCCTAGTCTCGCAGAAGGCTGATCCCGAAGGTTTAACTTTGCTAGAGGTTGTGTTAGCTTTGTCGGGAGAGTAGCTTCGTCTGAAGCTATCATTGCGAGCGACTTCTTGTAGTTGTTGTTTTTTCCTTGATTAGCAAGCGATTATTGTTGTTGTTGTCCTCTCGATGTCGTGCCCTTAGTTAGTAAGCGACTTATCATTGTTGTCTCTCTTGATTAGTGAGTGATTTATTGTTGTTGTTGTCCTCTCCGAATCAGAACCAAACAGCGAGCGACATTTGTCATTGCTACACATAATTTCATCGCGTCCATAATCGGTGAAGATTGTGGTTAGTCATTCATTGCTCCGATTATGGTACAGTCTAACAACTCAAAATTTAATATTGATATATTGCTTGATGAGAAGAACAACGAGTTGTAGGCTCCTCTCATTCAAACGTTTGTCGTTAGAAGGAAGTAAATGTGATATCTTAGTGGATCTATTTAGGCTCTAGATGAGAATGATCCCAAGTAAAATGATTGGATCTATGAACATCAGAAAATTAAAAGTTTGTTGCTCAATGAAATCATGGATTATGAAGCGATATATTCATCTCCCTACTTCGGAAGAAATTTGGCTCTTTTAAGATGGCATATTTTGATGAAAATGATAAAGTTCGTATATACACCTTTTCTCAGCAAGCATCTCGCCATTGTCAACTTTGGCTACATATTTTGGAGAACTAATTGAAATCTTTCAGGAGTTGGACCACTTTAACAAAGTGTCTATGGACTGTGAAAATGACATTAAAGTTCACTAGAAAGCGATCGAGAGGCAGAGGATGAACCTTTCTTGGTTGCTTCTGTTACAACTTTGATCAAGTCCATGAGAAAGTTTTGCACAAGGACCCTCTGTTTGGACTCCCAACGTCCTATGCCTACATCAAAGTCATGAAAACAAAAGGGGACAAGACTGTATCCGCGATGAAGTTTACTAGTACACTTGACCCACGCAACAATTATGATACATTCGGCCTAGAAAATTGACAATACCAAAATCGTCCAGACCAATCGAGAACGATTCATCAATGCCAGAGATGGTTCATACCATCCTCCGGATAAATATCTGCATTATGGCCTCACAGGAGATTCCAATAGCTGATGTCTTAAGATGATTGGATATCCTGACAACTGGAATAAGTCTTGTGATCACTCTTGCAACAAAAGTCTAGCCGCAATAGCTGAAGTCAAATTCAAGATTGATTCTGAGAAGGCATCAACATTATTTACTGTTGTAGGTAACAAGGTTAACACGCTTAATACTTCTGCTCTTGTTATGAATAATACATGGATAATTGACTATGGTACCGAACATATGACTTGTGATGCTAGACATGTTCAATCATTAAATTCCTCCATACAAGTTGTTGTCAATGTTGTCGATGGTAATGTTGTCCTTGTTGTAAGGGAGATAAGTGTCTCTCTCCGACTCGCTTAGTCTTGATACTATCCTTGTTGTTCCCTCATTAAATTATAGTTTACTCCCAGTGGCTCAAATAATCCTAATCATACATTATTTCGTGATTTTTTTGGCCTCAATTTTGTTTTTCTTAGGACATTCGAACATGAAGATGATTGGTTATGGTATTAGGCATCGGAAACTATACTACTTGGAGTCGACGTCAAATAGTATAAGTTTACTATCTAAAGCTCTTGCTATAGAAGGTTCTAAGAAGGAAACGAATTATGGGTCCGAAGTGTTGTTGTGACAACGTCGACTTGGACATGCGTCATTTTGTTATTTGTACAAGTTTTTTACAAGTCTACTTGTCAAGACTGGTATTTCTCAATTTTGATGTGATGTCATCATACTTCTTTTTTACCAAGTTCATATAAAAGTTCAGTTTCGTTTCTCGTAGTACATTTAGATGTTTGGGGTGCATCCAAGATTGCTAGTGTTGGTGGGGCTCGATTGTTACTTTTGTTGACGATAGCACACGCATAACATGGATTTGTTTGATGGAATCAAAACATGAGGTTAATTCTGTGTTTTAGAAATTCCATCAAATAATAATGGTACGGTATAAAGGAATTTTTGTCTCGTGTGTTGGGTTGTGTTGCATTTGTCTATATCCATTCACCCTACCGCCAAAGTAAACTCGAGTCTCGGGCCCTCCGCTATGTATTTCTTGGATACGGAACGAAGAAATGCTATCATTGTTACTATTCATCCACCTACGGAGAAGATGTTTGCGACTATGGATGTCATGAACATGAGATGTATTTCGACGATTTTAAATCCTTACGGGGAGAAGCATATTGAAGTTCAAACATTTGATCATTGCTTCCCGGATGCTCCAGAGTTAGGAGTCCACACCAATGATTGGATTGAGAAAAATAGAGAGGACCACCAAATAGAGCCTATGCCGCCATCAGAATCCGTGCCAAGGCCACCAGCAACTGAGCAACAATAGCCCGAACTCGAGTTAGTATCGAGACTAGAGCATGAGATCGAGTTGGCTTTCTCATTCAGTCCACCGTCAGTGCCGACTGAGACACCTATCTAAAATGATGAGGCTCGTTCTCTCGTTGCTAATAACCAATCGTCTCCAGCTCTAGATGCACCTCCACTGCGTCGACTTCCCGAACGTGTTAATCAAGGTATTCCTATAACTACCTATGCAGTTGATCCTAAGTGTAATGCTCGTAAATGTAATCAAATCGAACCCGTAATCAAATCGAACCCAAAGTTGAAAATATTGTACCCGTTAAACAATTGTGTGTCCACCGGTCATCCCTCGGAATCAAACAAGTCATTTGTGCATCATTTATCTAATATCTATTTCTAATAGTGTGCAAGAAGCCTTAGTCGATTCCCGTTGGCAAGAAATAATGAATGAAGAGCTGAAGTCCTTGATTAATAATGCTACATGGAACATAATCGAATTACGAGCTGGTAAGAAACCTGTGGAATGCAAGTGGGTCTATATTGTTAAATACAAAGTCGATGGAACCATAGACTAGTTCAAGGTGAGGTTGGTAGAAAAGGGATATACTCATATGTAATCAAATATACGGATATGTTTGCTCCAGTGACAAAGATTAACACGGTATGTGTTCTCTTATCTCTAGCTACGAACCTGGGTCCATCAAGTATTTTCTGGATATTGAGGTATTAAGGTGTAAATTAGGAGTATTCATGATACAAAGGAAGTATCTCATTGATATGTTGAAAGAAATCGGTATGTCGGCATGTCAACTCTGCAGATACGTCACTACAAGATGGAGTGAAACTTAGTATTCATCATGACCAGGTATCAGTTGACAAAAGAAAATATTGTAGACCGATTAATGTATTTGGAGCATACTAGGTCTAGTCTTGCCTATGCCTTGTGTTTGGTTAGTCAATACATACATGATCTAGGAGAACAACATATGAATGCAGTCACGGTGATATTGAAATATTTGAAGGAAAGTCTGGGCAAATGAAATTTTATTAAGGATGAATTATCATCTAATAATTGAAGGTTATATTGATACAGACTGGACATGTTTAACTGAAGATAGGTGTTCCACGTCGGTTATTCCACCTCTTGAACCTTGTTACTTGGAGAAGTAAAAGAAGTATAATGTAAGCCGAATACATAAATATGGCACTTGAGTTTTGTGAGATTTTATGGCTTAAGTTTTGTGAGATTTAAGAGGTAAACATAATCAAATCATACAGTTTTTTGTGATAATAAAGCTGCTCATTATATTGCACACAATCCGGTTCAATGTGACAAAACCAAACATACTAAGGTTGACATATTCTTTAGCAAGAAGAAATTGGAGGATAAAGTTATCTAGGTACCGGCTATCAGAACAGGACATTCTCACCAAAGTAGTCTCGAGTCAAAAAAATTTCAGGTTCTTAGACAAGTTGGACACGTGATGTGCAATATATTTGCACCAATTTGAGGGCGAGTGTTGATTTGTAATCTTGTATTTGTCAGTTGTATACCTCACTTTAGTCCCACGTCGCTTGGGCCAAAGGATGATGTGATATGCCTTGCTTCTATAAATGTACCAAGTCTTCTCATATTTTAAATATATAAGTAATTGAAGTTTTCTCTGAACTTCATACCTAGGCTAAGAGAAATTTATATGTGAAAGCTTAGAATGTTTTAGGGAGTTGCATTAATCTCTAAATCACAATAAGTTTTCCTGATGCATTATTCTTGCTAGTCAGGTGCATAATCTGTTTCAACAGCTTAACCGTGGCGTTTTTTTCTTCATGTGATAATATCAGGATATTTCAACATTTTTAGGTGTAATCCATGCATTTGCACTGTAATATATGCATGTAGATGTAACAGAAGAATTTGATAATACATCAAATCCCTTGGAACTTGAAACTACTTATAGAAACTTTGGTTAAAATATATGTTTAACTGATCTTAATTACTTGTCCTCTATCAGGAATAGGATCTGAATCTTTTGTTTATCGTCCATGCAATGAGGTAACACTGATATTTGTCAGCTCTTTCTCGACTGTATATGAGATTTTTATTTTTATTTTTATTTATTTATAATTACCAAAGTTGCATATTCTCCTGGTTGTAGCAGCAGTTCCGTGCTGGATTTCCCTCGGTGTCTAGCAGTAGTCTGGGTTCACCATCCCCGCTCTCGGAGTCCAGCCGGTGGGCTGCATCCACAAGCAAGCAACCGATTCTCTTCCCCCCTCCAAACCGCCGCTCCTTCATGTCAAAACCGGTCTACCCTCTCGTTTTCCGAAATCCTGTCTCAGATGGAGAATCATTTGGGGTTCCTGGTCCAAGCACCGGCAGCCGCATCTCACACAGAAGCACTTTTAGTCCAGACCTCAAGTTACGCAAATGCCTAACACAACTCCAGAAGACGGAGGGCTCTCCGGATGCTGATACTAGCTCCTCAAGAAGGGAAGGGTTCAGGTGGAGCAACGCAAGCAGCGGCGACTTTTGGTTCGACGGAGATGACATCATGGAGCATATTGGTCTAGAGACCCTTAGGTCTCCGCATAGTAATTCAGCAAGCCAACATAAATGTGGGCTATGCCAAAGGCCTTTGTGGCAGAAGTCTCCATGGTGTTCCCACCGGATGGTTAGAAGCGCCGACATGCCAGTGGCTGGCGTCCTTCCCTGTTGCCATATCTTCCATGCCGAGTGCTTGGAGGAGACGACTCCGAAGAGCCAAGTTCATGAGCCACCGTGCCCGGTTTGCCAGAAAGCAGCAGCTGGTAATGAAGCGTCTATTTCTTTCTCCGAGCCTTTGCAGGTGGCTCTAAGGTCCGTCCGTAGGCTCAAGGGTGCCAATGCCGCTACTGATCAATATGCGAGTAACAGCAGCACGAACCTGGATTGCGACGAGGGCAATACGAGATTTAACCAGAGCCCGACTGCGGCAGGAAGAGGGAGTTCAGCTTTAAAGAGTCATCTGAAGAAACGGTTTTCATTTAAAGGGAAGACGGGGAGGGATATCTTTGGAGCGAAATTATTTGGAAGCGGTGCGCCGTCTTCATCTTCGTTGCTCCGCGACGACAATGAGAGCCGACATGGGCGTTTGCGCTACCGATAAGTCAAGTCTTCATGTTGATTCGTTTTGTCTGGGTCTAATAGCGGTAAGCCTGTGAACACAAAACATGCTTTAGATGTCGAAAGTAAAGGAGCATTTTGGTTTGTATTAGGCTACAATTGGGTCTTTAAACTTGTCCAGTGCCTCGTCACAGAGATCACATGAATTACTCAGGGTGGTTCACCAACTATATGTATCTAACCCAAACTCTATATATTCCAGTCTCATGTGATTGTTATTAAATCCCTGTACTCTTGACACCTCTACACGTTCACTGCGTCCACGCTCATAAGTTCATGGCTTCCCTCCCATTTAATCCTCCGAGAACTAGCCCCGTATCTCCTCGCGTATCGCCCTCGTTGCAGTTGATGAAAGATTTGTCCAACTTTCTTGTCAAAAGATCTTTAGCTCCGAAGATGAAGCGAGGTGTCCGAAGCGTCTGCACCGGTGCCGGCTCCACCACGACCATGACCATGAATCAGAATGAGACCGAAGCTAATACTTCCTGTGTTGCTGCTCCATCTCTCTCGGGCGGCTGCTCTCGTATCGACGAAAACGGTCTCGGGGGGAGGAGCCCCAAGACTCTGGAGGAGATGCTGCTGCAGCTGGAAATCGAGGAGGCAGCGGCGAGGAGGGCGAAGCTGGACGAGTACGGCGAGCTCAACCGGAGGATGTCCTGCGTGAACAGCTCCGACATGCTCAGCTCGGCGAGGAGTGCCCTAAGTCGCTACCCGCGGTTCTCGCTAGATGGGAAGGACGCCATGTACCACTCCTTCCGCAGCAACTACATCAACCTCGAAGGCGGCAGGAAATCGGTGGACTGCTCAGGAGGGTTCTGCAGGGACGGTTACGAGCTGGACGTGGAGAAGAGTCTACGTTTGCCACCGACTGTCGCTGGGGAGTGCGTGGTCTGGTGCAAGCCGGGCGTCGTGGCTCGGCTGATGGGCCTGGATGCCGTTCCGGTGCCGGTGCCGGTGCCAAGCCGCAGCAGAAATGGGAAGAGTTTGTCTTTCTCGGAATATAGGATGAGGAGTTTGAGGAGAATGGGGAGGTATGAACTGGAGAAGGATCGGATTGCGATGAGGATCGGCGGATGCAGGGAGAGGACGGCGGCGCACGGATATGGTGCGGCGAAGCCGATATCTGTGGGGCCGACGAGAGGCGGTGTTCGGGGACGATGGAGACTTTAGAGGGTCCTCAGAATGTTACAATCTGCATATTTGAATTTTGGTTTTAAGTTAGAAGGGGGTGAATATTGTTGTTTGGACGATGATTGCACCCCTATTGAGTAATGCCTGCTATTCCTCTCTTGTATCAATAAGAATGTTCCATGTTTGTTTTAGGAAAGTACTAGTCATCAGTAGGATCTATGGCATCTTCTAAAATTATGGTCATTTTTGACATCCAAATTATTCTCACACAATTTCCCCTTTCTTTTGCAATATCTTTCTATTTTTTCTCACACAATTTTCTCTTACATCTTCCTTTTGTGGTTTATGGTTTCGAATTCTATTATAGGAATTTAGAAGCTTTAGAAATCGTGACAGCCGGATTACGGATGAACTATGATAGTCGAATTAGGGATGACGATTTACTGTCACGATTCTGGCAGTCCCGACTGTTGTTAGGGATGTTCCTAGGACTGTCAGGATTATGCAGTCCTTACTGTTTTTAGGATGACCAGAATCTTGGCAGTACTAAGACAAATAGTTTTCTATGTTAGGACTATCGTGACTGTCACGATTTCTAAAGAGATTAAAGAGAAGGAAGAAGTGTGAGAGGAAGAAATGATTTGGATGTTTGAAATAATGTGTTGCCTTCCAACAAATGTGTGTTGTCTTTTGTTCTTACAACTTAAGAGTGATGTCTCAGGTTGGTAGCACCTATCACTTTAGGTGGTGCCATTAGCAATTTACTTGTTTTATACCGAAGTAATTTCATAGATTTTTTTTAAGATGTCCGACGATACGTACGAAATTTTGTGCACGCTAAATTGCATGCATGTTGGGTCCACTATCCTCCAACTCATATCAAATAAATGAAAGGAATAATATGTTCCTGTGGTTCGATCCACTGACCTTTCGCCACTCGGTCAGGATCTTATATCTCTCCTCGGATCCCAAATTCTGAACTGTAGGGGGGAAACCGTTTTAAATATAAGTGAAAGTCAAGTGAGAATGTTCAAAAATTTACGGTAGCAATCCGTTAATAAGAACAAACAAAACAGCATATTCATAGCAAGCTGCAAGCACTTTGTCTCGACTCCAAATATGGGTGCCTCCAACTTACCCAAATTGATGCGTGATGAAGCCGGTGTCTTTGGTTCTTGGTTGGCACCACTTTTGGGATCAATCCATAGTTGTTAATATTACGCAGATTTGAATAAGTAGTTGGTGGTTGCCAATTTGGTCCATAGATCAATAAGAATGTCTTCTATTTTGTCGTTATTATACTTGGAAATGGCACAGCTGGCGAGTGATCCCAAGTAAGTCTCAACTGCCACAACTTCATTTATCAAGAATTGTGGATCCCAAAATTTCTGAACTTGTCAGAGTGAAGTAGTGGGTCTCCTTCCAAAATGGCCGGCACAAGTGCTTTCACCTCCATAGGTCTAAGTGTTGTGATAGAATCATAGAACCAATGTCTCAAATTTAACAACTTCACCAACTCTTTGTTCCATTCGCAATTTGTCTTTAGATGAGGTTGGGATGCATTTAAATGTTTGAAATAAAGAGTATTTCTAGGGTACTATGTACTTGCATTATATTATTAAAGTTAAAGTGAAAACTTTATAAAAAAATATTAACAATTTATAACGATATATCTGGAAGCTCATATTCTACTGTATAATGAGGTCTCAAAACGGTTCACTTTTGAGCCATTTAAGTCGTATGTATATAATGGTCCATTTTATTTTAAAAAAAATTAAATTGTGTAAAAAATTGTTAAAAAAAATTTAAATTTGTCAACATGAAAAATCAAACTCAACCAAACAAGAACAATAACCCACACCTTAACTACATGAGTTAGAAGAAATATTTGATTATGATTAAATAATATTCTTATTATACGTGCAAAGCACGTACATTTAATAGTGTATATATATAAAGATTGTCTAATTTGAAACCAATAAACCTGGAAGCTAATTCCTATAGAGTCCATTTTTGTTCACCCACAAAAACTAGGTGGGATGTTCACCTCCCACTAAAAAAGTGACATGTAGCATTTTTGTCCCACTATTTTTTTTTATCTAGCAAATATTCCTACTCCCATGTAAAACAGAAGGGAAAAAAAAATGGGGGGTATATCTTTTTTTTATTATTTCATACTAAAAATGGGGGGGCATTTGTTAGATAAAAAAAAAAGTGAGAGTATACGTTAGTTTCAACATTTGGAATGAGAATATTTGTTAAATTATTCTTTTTTTTTAGTGGGAGGTGAACATTCCAACTAGTTTTGGTGGGTGAACAAAAATGGACTCAATCCCTATAACTCAAACGAAAGGATGCAATTTATCACTGAGGTACTTGCAGGTACATAAATTAAGAACCTATTTTAACGCCGGCAGCACAAGCTTAGAGCATCTCCAACCCTATTGTCTTGTTAAGTGTTGTGAGTCTTAGGTGGCTCCTATGTGGCATGAGCCACAAGACAATGTCTTGTTTATGTGGCAAAACTATATATCAAAAGACAATGAGATTGAAAAACTCTCTCCAATGCAAAAGTATTGTGGAGACAATAAAAAGTATTTTTTCCAACTTCCAAGATAACTCCTCCACTTCTTCAACTTTTTATGAATATTTCTATTCATAATTGATGATGTGGAGACAAAGTCATTGTGAAGTGCATTGTCTAGATCTAGACAACCAACTTCACATTCTCCTTGCCATGTCATTGCCATGTCAACTTCATGTTTTATTCTACATTTGCATTGGAGAAGAATTTTTGAAATAAAAGTTAGACGTTCCTATGTGGCAACCATTTTTTCTAAACTCACAATAGGGTTGGAGATGCTCTTAGCTATTAAGAACAGACCACTTCTTACTTGCTTGTTTGTCCGGAGAGGGAGAAGCTTACAAGGGAAGAAAGGACGGCTACTTACGTATATACCTGTCAATTGGGCCGGACCAAAAAAGAAAAAAAAAAATTGGGCCGGACCGTACGTCTAGTGTGGCACGAATCTGGTCCGTCCGATTAATCATGGGTTCGACAGGTCCGGTCCAGTATATTGGAATATGCTAGGTCTTATATCTCGGTTCATAAGAAATGTCTGGCCCGACCCGGCATAAAATCCAGACCTGGCCCGGCCCAGCCTGACCCGAGGTCCAGTTCGTCCCAATCCGAGGCCCAGTCTGGCCTGAAACTGAAAGTTTGCTAATTAATTTATCTAGTAGGAAATAGTTTTTTTTTATATTGACCAATTAATCACCTATATATATATAGTGAAAATTCAATTTTCAAGTTAAAGTGTTAATTGTTTGATAGAAACTAATTAATCAACTAGATATACTAGAAAATAGATCTTCTAGGATATAGTAAAAAATATTTGTCTTTTATATTGGATGATTTTATTTTATTTAGTCCAGGTCTGATTCGGTCCAGCCCATGTCTGATCCGATCCGAAGTTCATCGTGTCATGGGCCATGTATGGGACTGGGTTGAGATTTTCCACAAGTAGACCTAGTCCGGCCCGACCTGCTACAGTACATGGGCTCGATAGGTCTGGCCTAGCTCCCTTTCGATTCGATCTATCCAAATTTTGTGATGGGCCGGTCCGGCCCACTTGACATCTCTATTAGTACAAGGGAAAGACTTACTCATGCTTGGTATGGGATTGCCGCGAACAAACACTAGACACAATGTTTGACAACATGTGAGAACATGTTGTCAAAAGTTGTACCAAAATTAATGAACAACTTTAAAAAAAAAATGATAAGCTGTTACCAAACAATCTCGAATTACTTTCCAAAAAAAAAAAAAACCATCTTCCAATAAGCGAAACCCAATCGGGCCTAAGAGACCAATAAGATAGAAGTTAACATCAACCAAAGAGTAGTAAAAAGCAATGTTGTTGTAGAGGGGGTAACCCTAACATAACTTAAATGAAAGAAAAGAATTCAACTACTCAGGCCCCAAAATTTTGTACACTACGACTTTTTGTTCTCGTTGGTACCAGTCTTCGTCAACATCAAGTTGTCAGGGTGGTACTCCTCGGCTGACAAGACGGTCGGAGACATAAAAAAATTTAAAAAAAATTATATACAAAATCTTTAGTAGAAATCTAAATATTAGTGTTAAATTAAGTTTTTTTTTTATTAATTCAGTTAGTAAAGTTGGTTTTTAGTTATGCCTTTACGAAATTGAGATTTTTTTTAACTATTTTTTACTAATGTTTATGTCCCCTTAACTATAAGTTATGTTGAGTGCAAGTAATGTTGTACATATTCTGTCACAGTTCGACTAGCACCTAGCGTCTTTTACAATCTTGAGTGCAAGTAATGTTGTACATATTCGAGTTGCTCCTCTTTGACACAACACTGAAATACCGGTCACTGAAATCAACGATCCAAGATACTAAAGCTGCTACCTCAGTTCTCAAACACAAGAATCAATAAGAGATATACTCAACATCAAATAGAAATCAATAATATTCAACTTACATAACATCCTCCTCCCTACAACTCTCAATTTATTGGCAGTTCTAACTTGAGCCCTAAGAAACTAAGCATAATCAAACTAGGAAAGTAGATAAAGATAATCATAAAAAAAATCCATCATAATCAGCCTAAAATCCGTCCAAACCGCCTAGAACCAAAATTCCGGTTCGGCCAACCGGAATCTGGTTCTTCTTAATTCGAAATTGTTACAGGAACCGAAATTCTGGTCAGGTCTGGCCGAAATTTCAATATGATTTCTAGTTTGGCCTCAATTTTTTTCACGTGTCTCCAAGTTATCTGATGACATCAGTATCGGACCCCTCCTCTTGTGGAGAACTCGAACCGAGTTCTTTGTGTCGCCTTCTGGATAAAGTGCGTCATCATCGGTAAAGCTCGTTGAAGCTTCCTTCCTCTAACTACTTTTTTTTTTTCTTTCAACACTTTAAACAGGCAAAATGTCCTCGGTTGAAGCTTGTTGTAATGCCTAATCAATATCACCACTTTCCGAAACTATAAACCATGACGTCATCACTGACTTTGATAACTTTGTGCCTACGGTGTTGGTATGGAAACCTATATAGCAATTTGCACCATATCGCATGGATATTGCTAATGATGCGCTTTTGACTGCCCAAACACGCTGTATAAGATTTTTTACCCTAGGTGCAAATTTTGCGACACTCGTCGCATCTTTCTTTCTTATGGAAGATATGAAGTGTGCCATCTTCGAGAATCGATCAACAACTACGAATATCGAATCAGAATCTCGCTGAGTCCTTGGCAGCCCTAAGATAAAGTCCATGAACAAGTCGTTCCAAATGTTTTCAAAGACGAGTGGGGTGTATAGACCCATATTTTGTGCCTTCACTTTAGCGGTTTGATGCACATAACATCATTGCGCGACTTTTCTTACATCTTATCTCAACTATGATCAATGATATCTCACGAATAGTACCATTATAATCATTCGTGCTTGGGTTAAAATCCATAGACTGTTGGACCCTGATGACCATATAGAAATTGATCATTTTAAAAAATATTTCCTCTGTGTCTTCCACCTCATGAACTACTGGATAGTAAATTCCATAACGAACTCCATATACTGTTTTTGGTCCGGCACTAGTCGTCATCTCCTCCTCAAAGTTGTAATATCCATTAAGGCTCTGTCTGCTATTTCTCCAAACCGCATAGGGCATGAAACGAGACATCATCTATAGCCAAGAAAACTTTAATTCAGTAAAATATATATAACTATTTGAGAAATGTGTAAAAGAGATTGAGGAAAACTTAGAAAAAAGAAAGTGAGAGAGAATAATATAAGAAAAAAAACACTAATATAATAGTAAAATAGATTGAGAAATGTTTAAAAAGAAAGTTAGCTTAGACATAGGTAACTCGCTAATGTTTTGCATTTGCCGGCTCTAAATCCGAAAAAAGGGAAAACATTCTGTATTGAAAATCTTGACACTAATTAATTCTCATCCATTAGCATTCTCGAATCTACATAAAAAATAAAATAAAAAATAATATAAATAAATAAAAGTAAAAAGATTACTATAAAAATAAAAATCAACAAAAGAAGAAGTGGAAGACAGACTAATATACTAATATACTAATATACTAGTAAAAGAGATTGAGTAAAGGTTAAAAAAAGAAAGTTAAAAGAAGAAAAATATAGGAAAAGAAACACTAATAATAGTAAAATAGATTAAGAAAAGGTTAAAAAAAAAAAAGCTAGCTAAACGTAGTAATCTACGACAATGTTTTGAATTTGCCTGTTTAAATTCGGAAAAAAAGTAGACGTGGATATCTCCGCCAATGTTTTGCATTTGCCGCTTTAAGGCCACGTTTGGTTCGTGGAATCTCCCGGTTGGGAAAGGAAAGTGATTACTTTCCTATGTTTGGGCATTGAGGAGGAAAGGAAAGTGATTCCCAATGGAAGGAAAATTAGGAGGGAAAGTGATTCCATCCATCCAAGGAAGGAATCACTTTCCCACATTGAAGTATTTACTTTCCTTTCCAAATTCCTTGGCATTGCCAAACATCGGAAAGGAAAATCAATAGGAATTAAAGTTTCCCAAAGGAAAGGAAATGACAAGGAATTGATTTCCTTTCCCTTCCATTCTGCGAACCAAACGAGGCCTAAATCCGTAAAAGAGGAAAATGTCTGTATGAAAAATCTTTGACACTAATTAATTCTCATAGGTTAGCATTCTTGAATAAAAAATAAAAAATATATGAAAAAGAAATATCTTTTGAGATTTAAATTGTATATCTTACTTCAAAAATAGTAATAGTGTTTCTTGAAGGTTCAAGACACTTCAGAACAGTTCATAAGAATTTCCACAACAAATTACTCTTTGGACAAATTTACTTGTCAACAGCTGTTTAAAATTATTTACAATTCCAAAAATAAAGTATACTATTTGCTTCTTGGACGGTTGGACCCATGTATATATCATATATGTAGTTAAACTGCTTATGTTTGCAATGTTGCACAACTATACACTTTCTCAAAACTGCAAGTATAAATGTAGTTTTTCAATATAAACATATATAACTTTTGTACGTAATTAAATTCTCCATGTCAAAGCTTATTTGATCATTTAGATTAATTTTTAATCTACAACAATATGCTAATTAAATCAAGTTGTTATCCATGGAATATATAACAGTTTATTTGACTTGCAAGATGAAACTATGTATGCACAAAGATGTAGAGAGACGTTGAAGAACATTCATGTTAGTGAATCATAAGTTCATTACAACATTAAAAGAACCATAACATTTGCTTCTCAAAATAATTATTCCACCATTAGGGAACAAGTGAAAAAAAAAACATTCAAATAATATGAAACAAGATTTAAAAAAAAGAAGAAAGAAATCTTTTATGCTCTTATTTAACCACATGGAATACGCAAACATATATATAAACTAGTTCAACTCCCCGAGCTGCTCCTCGGCCTTGATTCCGGCCTTTTCGTTAGCCATGCAGGCCTGGCTGCACATTGTGTTACACTTTTCGAGGTTCTTTCCGTTGGAGCAGCGCTCGACGCAGTTGTCGACGCAACCGAAGTTGGCCTCCACTGCAGGTACAGATGATGAGGCCACGAGCATGGCGACGAGGAACAATGCAACGACGATGACCTTGCTGCTTGCCATCTTTCTTTCTCTCTCTTTCGATATTGTCTTCTCTCTCTAGATTGGGTTGGAACTAGTATGATGTGTTTTTTCTCTTTGTTTCCTATGAGCTTTTAACGTTGAGAGAGAGCTTAAGATAGGAAAAGTTTGTTAAGAATTGGATGGTTATAAAAGAGTTTTTTTAATTTCTTCAATATTCATGGTACCAATATAGGCATAAGAATAGGTGATCGGGTTTGCCTTGAATATATGAGCTTAGGATAGGATTTCAATTCTATGAAATTAAACGGGAGAGTTTTTATATCAGAAGACCCCAAATAACTTTTGTTTGGTTCTAATATTATTACATCTAGAACCAACCCTTTGTTATATATATTTATAGGGCAAAATAAAAGAGAACATTTAGGTGGGATGGATTCTCTTACATAATATGAAAATGGGATAGTTTCTCTTATATGAAAACAGAGTGTTTTAGATGGGGTTCAATTTAGATAAATAAAAAAAGAAAAAGAAAAAAAACTAAGCTAGACGTAGATAACTGCTTTGCATTTGCTGGTTTAAATCGAGGAAGAAGTAGACGTAGATAACTTTGTCGGTACTTTGCATTTGTCATTTTAAATCCGGAAAAGAGGAAAACGTCTTTATTAAAAATCTTGACACTAATTAATTCTAACCGGTTAGTATTTTTGAATAAAAATTAAAAATTAAAAATTAAAAATTAAAAATTAACATAAATAAAAAATAAAAACTAAAAACTAAAAACTAAAGATTAAAAATTTAAACTAAAAATTAAAATTTAAGATTATAATTATAAATTAAAATTATATAACTTAAATATAAAGCTAAAATTAAAAATTAAAAACTAAATGTTAAAAACTAAAAATTAAAAACTAAAAATTAAAATTAAAAGTTAAAAATTAAAAATATTATTATAAAAATAAAAATCAACAAAAGAAGAAGTGGAAGATAAATTAAAATGAAAAGAGAACGAAGAAGGAAAAAATATATGAAAATGAACACTAATATAATAACAAAAGAGACTGAAGAAATGTTAAAAAAGAAAGTTAGAGAAGAAAAATATAGGAAAAATACTAATATAAATTAGGAAAATGTAAAGAAAGTAACTTAGAATTTTCGAATGTATTGAAAATGCTTTACACTAATTAATTATTGTCGGTTATAATACTCGAATGTATTGAAAAAGTAAGCTAGCTAGACTTTGATAACTTTGCCAATGCTTTATATTTGCCAGTTTAAATTTGGAAAGAAATTAACGTATGTATTGAAAATGTTCACACTAATTATTCTTATCGGTTAGAATTCTCGAATAAAAAATGTAAAAAAAAAATAAAAAAAAAAGAATACAAAGTAAAGAATACAAATAAAGAATTAAAAGCAAAAATTAAAATTAAAACTAAAATTAAAAAGTTAAAAAATTTAAAAGTTAAAAAATTAAAAAATTAAAAATTAAAAATTAAATTAAACAAAAAAATCAATCAAAGAAAATAAAAATTAAAAAATTAAAAAAAATAAAAATTTAGAAATACAAATTTATAAATAAATAAATAAATAATTGTTGGTGCTACATTTAACACTTAAAAGATGCTCTCATTATGACAAGCACGACAAGCAACTTGGTGGTACTTTTACATTTACGCTTAGAACTGCACAATAGTATTTTGAGAAAAAACTCATAAATGACAGGCACAGGTAAAACTGATGAGAATCTCAAATACTCTAATTTTTCGTTAGTGTTATAAAACAATATAACAAGTTCGACTTCTGGTAAGTTTCGGATGCACAGCTTGGCTAGACAAATAAAAATGATTTTATTTGTAGAATTATATATATGTTTACTAGTTGTTGGATACTTAAGGAATTGTGTTTTGACGTGTACATGGATGCATAAGTCGATACTTTAAAATTTAAGGGGAAGATAGAAAAGCTCCGAAAAGTCAAGTCTGCTTATGTTGCACAATTATACACTTTCTGAAACTGCAAGTGTATATATATATATATATATATATATATATATATATATATATATATATATATATATATATATATATATATATATATATATTTTTTTTTTTTTGAAAATGTAGTTTTTCAATATAAACATATATAATTTTTGTACGTAATTAAAATTCTCCATGTCAAAGCTTATATGATCATTTAGATTAATTTTTAATCTACAACAATATGCTAATTAAATCAAGTTGTTATCCATGGAATATATAACAGTCTATTGGACTTGCAAGATCAAACTATATATGCACAAAGATATAGAGGGACGTTGAAGAACATTCATGTTAGTGAATCATAAGTTCATTACAACATTAAAAGAACCATAACATGTTGCTTCTCAAAATAATTATTCCAGGCAACAAGTGAAAAAAAAAAATCAAATAATATGAAACAAGATTTAAAAAAAGAAGAAGGAAATCTTTCATGTTCTTATTTAACCACATGGAATACGCAAACATATATATAAACTAGTTCAACTCCCCGAGCTGCTCCTCGGCCTTGATTCCGGCCTTTTCGTTAGCCATGCAGGCCTGGCTGCACATTGTGTTGCACTTTTCGAGATTCTTTCCGTTGGAGCAGCGCTCGACGCAGTTGTCGACGCAACTGAAATTGGCCTCCACTGCAGGTACAGATGATGACGCCACGAGCATGGCGACGAGGAACAATGCAACGACGATGACCTTGCTGCTTGCCATCTTTCTTTCTCTCTCTTCTGATATTGTCTTTTCTCTCTTTCGATGTTATCTTCTCTCTCTAACGTTATTGATTGGGTTGGAACTAGTGATAATGTGTTTTTTCTCTTTGTTTCCCTAGGAGCTTTTAACGTTGAGAGAGGGCTTAAGATAAGAAAAGTTTGTTAAGAATTGTATGGTTATAAAAGAGTTTTTTTTTTTAATTTCTTCAATATTCATGGTACCAATATAGGCATAAGAATAGGTGATATTCAGAGCTTAGGATAGGATTTCAATTCTATAAAATTAACCGGAGAGTTTTTATATCAGAAGGATACCCCAAATACCTTTTGTTTGGTTCTAATATTATTACATCTAGAACCAACCCTTTGTTATATATATTTATAGGGCTCAACAATAAAAGAGAACATTTAGGTGGGATCTCTTACATAATATGAAAATAAATAAATTCTAAAACCAGAGTGTTTTTGATGGAGTTCAATTTAGATGAATAAAAAATAAAAAATAAAATAAAAATAAAATAAAAATAAAATAAAAAAATAAAGCTAAGTTAGACGTAGATAACTGTTTTGCATTTGCTGGTTTAAATCCAGGAAGAAGTAGACGTAGATAATTTTGCCGGTACTTTGCATTTGTCATTTTAAATTCGGAAAAGAGAAAACGTCTCTATTAAAAATCTTAACACTAATTAATTCTAACCGTTATTATTTTTGAATAAAAAATAAAATAAAATAAAATAAAATAAAATAAATAAAAATAATAAAAATAAAAAATTTTAAATTTTAAATTGAAAATTTAAGATTATAATTATAAATTATAAATTAAAATTATAAAACTTAAATATAAAGCTAAAATTAAAAATTAAAAACTAAAAGTTAAAAACTAAAAATTAAAAACTAAAAATTGAAATTAAAAGTTAAAAATTAAAAAGATTATTATAAAAATAAAAATCAACAAAAGAAGAAGTGGAAGATAAACTAAAATGAAAAGAGAACGAAGAAGAAAAAAATATATGAAAATGAACACTAATATAATAACAAAAGAGACTGAAGAAATGTTGAAAAAGAAAGTTAGAGAAGAAAAATATAGGAAAAACATTAATATAAATTAGGAAACTGTAAAGAAAGTAACTTAGAATTCTCGAATGTATTGAAAATGCTTTACACTAATTAATTATTAACGGTTAGAATACTCGAATGTATTGAAAAAGTAAGTTAGCTAGACTTTGATAACTTTGCCAATGCTTTATGTTTGCCGGTTTAAATTTGGAAAGAAGATAACGTATGTTTTGAAAATGTTGACACTAATTATTCTTATCGGTTAGAATTCTCGAATAAAAAATGTAAAATAAAAAAAAGTAAAAAAAAGTAAAGAATACAAATAAAGAATAAAAAGCAAAAATTAAAATTAAAATTAAAATTAAAAAGTTAAAAATTAAAAATTAAATTAAACAAAAAAATCAATGCAAGAAAATAAAATTTTAAAAAAATTTAAAAAATTAAAAATTAGTAATAAAAATTTATAAATAAATAAATAATAGTTGGTGCTACTTTTGACACTTAAAAGATGATCTCTGACAAGCACGATAAGCAACTTGGTGGTACTTTTTCATTTACGTTTAGAATTGCACAATAGTATTTTGAGAAAAAAAACTCATAATGACAGGTAGAAGTGGAAGGTAAAACTGATGAGAATCTCAAGTACTCTAATTTTTCGTTAGTGTCATAAAACAATATAACAAGTTCGACTTCTGCCAAGTTTCGGATGCAAAGCTTGGCTAAACAAATAAAAATGGTTTTATTTGTAGAATTATATATGTTTACTAGTTGTTGGATACTTAAGGAATTGTGTTTTGACGTGTACATGCATGCATAAGTCGATACTTTAACATTCAAGGGGAAGATAGAAAAGCTCCGACAAGTAAAATGTAGTTTTTCAATATAAACATATATAACTTTTGTACTAATTAAAATTCTCCATGTCAAAGCTTATATAATTATTTAGATTAATTTTTAATCTACAACAATATGCTGATTAAATCAAGTTATTATCCATGGAATATATAACGGTTTATTGGACTCGCAAGATAAAACTATGTATGCACAAAGATGTAGAGAGACGTTGAAGAACATTCATGTTAGTGAATCATAAGTTCATTACAACATTAAAAGAACCATAACATGTTGCTTCTCAAAATAATTATTCCAGGCAACAAGTGAAAAAAAAAATCAAATAATATGAAACAAGATTTAAAAAAAGAAGAAGGAAATCTTTCATGTTCTTATTTAACCACATGGAATACGCAAACATATATATAAACTAGTTCAACTCCCCGAGCTGCTCCTCGGCCTTGATTCCAGCCTTTTCGTTAGCCATGCAGGCCTGGCTGCACATTGTGTTGCACTTTTCAAGGTTCTTTCCGTTGGAGCAGCGTTCGACGCAGTTGTCGACGCAACCGAAGTTGGCCTCCACTGCAGGTACAGATGATGAGGCCACGAGCATGGCGACGAGGAACAATGCAACAACGATGACCTTGCTGCTTGCCATCTTTCTTTCTCTCTTTCGATATTGTCTTCTCTCTAACGTAATTGATTGGGTTGGAAGTAGTGATGATGTGTTTTTTCTCTTTGTTTCTATAAGCTTTTAATGTTGAGAGAGGGCTTAAGATAGGAAAAGTTTGTTAAGAATTGTATGGTTATAAAAGAGTTTGTTTTAATTTCTTCAGTATTCATGGTAACAATATAGGCATAAGAATAGGTGATTGGGTTTGACCTAAATATATGGGCTTAGGATAGGATTTCGATTCTATGACCAGATAGTTTTTATATTAGAAGGATACCCATTTGTTATATATATTTATAGGGCTCAAGAATAAAAGAGAATATTTAGGTGGGATGGATTCTCTTACATAATATGAAAATGGGATAGATTCTCTTATATGAAACCAGAGTGTTTTAGATGGGGTTCAATTTAGATGAATAAATAAAAAAAAATTAAAATAAAATAATAAAGCTAAGCTAGACGTAGATAACTGTTTTGCATTTGCTGGTTTAAATTTGCTGGTTTGCATTTGCTGGTTTAAATTCAGGAAGAAGTAGACGTAGATAACTTTGTCGGTACTTTGCATTTGTCATTTTAAATCCGGAAAAGAGGAAAACGTCTCTATTAAAAATCTTGACACTAATTAATTCTAATGGGTTCGTATTTTAGAATAAAAATAAAAAATAAAAAATAAAAAAACTAAAGATTAAAAATTTTAAATTAAAAATTAAAATTTTAAGATTATAATTATAAATTATAAATTAAAATTATATAAATTAAATATAAAGCTAAAAGTAAAAAATTAAAAATTAAAAGTTAAAAACTAAAATTTAAACTAAAAATTAAAATTATAAGTTAAAAATTAAAAAGATTATTATAAAAATAAAAATCAACAAAAGAAGAAGTGGAAGATAAACTAAATGAAAAGAGAACGAAGAAGGAAAAAATATATGAAAATGAACACTAATATAATAACAAAAGAGACTGAAGAAATATTAAAAAAGAAAGTTAGAGAAAAAAAATATAGGAAAAACACTAATATAAATTAGGAAATATAAAAAAGTAACTTAGAATTCTGAAATGTATTGAAAATGCTTTACACTAATTAATTATTATCGGTTAGAATACTCGAATGTATTGAAAAAGTAAGCTAGCTAGACTTTGATAACTTTGCCAATACTTTATATTTGCCGGTTTAAATTTGGAAAAAGATAACGTATGTATTGAAAATGTTGACACTAATTATTCTTATCGGTTAGAATTCTCGCATAAAAATGTAAAAAAAAAAAATAAAGATTAAAAGTAAAGAATACAAATAAAGAATATAAAACAAAAAATAAAATTAAAACAATAATTAAAAAGTTAAAAAATTAAAAATTAATAAATAAAAATTAAATTAAACAAAAAAATCAAAGCAAGAAAATAAAATTTTAAAAATTAAAAAAAATAGAAAATAGAAATAAAAATTTATAAATTAATAAATAAATAAATAAATAAATAAATAATAGTTGGTGCTACTTTTGACACTTAAAAGATGCTCTCGTTATGACAAGCACGACAAGAAACTTGGTGATACTTTTCCATTTACGCTTAGAATTGCACAATAGTATTTTGAGAAAAAACTCATAAATGACAGACAGAAGTGGAAGGTAAAGCTGATGAGAATCTCAAGTACTCTAATTTTTTATTGCTGTCATAAAAACAATATAACAAATTCGACTTCTGGCAAGTTTCGGATGCAAAGCTTGGCTAGACAAATAAAAATGGTTTTATTTGTAGAATTATATATGTTTACTAGTTGTTGGATACTTAAGGAATTGGATTTTGACGTGTACATGCGTGCAAGTCGGTACTTTAACATTCAAGGGGAAGCTAGAAAAGCTCCGACAAGTCAAGATCTGGTTTCGTCTTGCTCAAGATTTATTTATTTATTTTGGTCATGGTAAAGGTGCATGGAAATGAATGCCTCCTTGACTTTTGTATATTTATCATTTTTAATTTTGTGAATCAAAGCTGACAATATTATAATGCAGCATTAGCGCAATACATCTCTTATAAACAAAAGTGGATAATTGTGCAGTTGTCTTACTTATGGGCTGCAGAAGTAGCTGTACGATTACAGAAGTAGATAGTTGTGCAGTTGTCTTACTTATGGGCTGCAGCAGTGGTTGTCCGATAGTAAGGGTCTTATGCACCTAGAGCGCGCGGCTCATCTTTTCTATTGCTGGTTCCCTAGCTATTATTGTTAACCTTTAGGACATTATTATTGTGGAAATTGTCTGCTTTTCAAAATCTATGCTCTCCCCGATGCTAGAATAAAAAATTTAAAAACTAATTATATATATATATATATATATATATATATATATAATATATATATATATATATATATATATAAGATAAAAAAATAAAAATAAAAAATAAAAAATAAATAAATAAACTAAAATGCTGACAATATTATCATGCAACATAAGCGCAATACATCTCTTATAAAACGATTATAAAAGTGGATAATTGTGCAGTTGTCTTACTTATGTGCTGCAGCAGTGGCTGTGCGATTACAAAAATGGATAATTGTGCAGTTGTCTTACTCATGGGCTGTAGCAGTGGTTGTCTGGATAGTAACGGATTTTATGCAACTTAGAGCTCACGGCTCATCTTTTCTATTGCTGGTTTTCCAGCTATCATTGTTAACCTTTGGGGCATTACGTACTGTCGTGGAAATCGTTTGTTTTTCAAAATCTATGATCTACCCCGTTGCTTAGATCAAAACTGATTGCCAAGTTGTACGTTTAAAATGTATTATTTTTTACAGCTTCGTGGCTCCAACTATACAGATTTGTTTCTCCCTCGTCGTAGCTTCGGTCGACGAGCCATCAGTTCTAGCGCACAGCAGGTATAACTACCTTTATGTGATAGAAATTTCATTTTATTATTGTGTCGTTTGGTTGGTTGAATTCGACGCCAAAGTTAGGCCATTCGAATTCGTAATTTATCAAATAAAATCCCAATTTTGAACCCAGGATTTCAGATTCCAAATCTAATACCACCATTAGACTCATGGCGTCGTTTTACCAAAAGATGACATAATTTGTTAAATTTGGACAACTTTATCCTGACACATTTTTGGGTACAAAATGAGCCCAATGATGGACCATGTTTTGGTCCAAAACTGTCATTTTTGTCCATGTGTCTAAATTGAACTTATGTGTAGGTTTTTCTAGCTATTTTGCTAATTTTGGACACATCAGTGATGTTTATTTCAGCATCCGGAGTTGTCCATTTTGTTTTCACTTTTCGTGCTGCTCCTAACTTGACGAGTTCATCGACAAAACATCATCTTGACTCTTCCTGGAGACCAGGCAAATATACCTTGCTGTATTTACTACTTTTATTTATATTCCTGCTTCAGTTTATGTTACATTTTGATCATCTTTACTTGTATATATATAAATTGTGTGTCCAAGCTATACTTGGGTGCGACCGACGGTGTTCATCGAGTTACTGTATTCATGTTACTTTATGCATATCGACTTAGTTGCTAGCAGACTACCATATGCTCACGAGATATTTTTATATCTGCATGACCTTGACACACACCTGACACAGTATGATATTCATGATAGTACACAGACCATGGTATCTGACATATCATCAATACATATGGGACGTGTGACGGTTAGATGCGTGACTGCTATGATTAGTATTTTAGAGACTCAAGAAGTTACAAACTGGACATGACATGTTCAGTATGGAATTATGGGGGAGGACAGTAATTAGGCGTATTGACTATCAAAATCGGTGGGCCCCGGACGGAACTATAGGAGATTATGAGTTTGTTTATCATATTGGCCTTTGGTGTTCACTGAACGTTATGCATGGATATAGATGACTACTTGCAGAATATATATAGATCATGAGCCTACACCTGTCCATGCGTTGAACGCTGTCTTCTAAATTGCATATTAGGTCATTAGGTGGTTAGAACGCCCTTGCATATTTACTTATTTGTTTCAGTATATATAGTATGAATCTTGCTACATCCCTCTAAGAACCTTGTTTCCTTCCAGTTTAGCTTGAGAGATTTCGTGGAGTTCTTATGGCAGGTTTATTATGATTATGTCTGATTCAAATATTAGTTCTTTGTATATATTATTTTCATTATTTGATTATGCTTTATAGCCTTGTTTTATAGACTCATATTTTATTCGAGTCTATTCGGACATGTGAGTATGAGGTGAACACCATGTTACATTGTCCATTCTTGTATTATGTAATTTTGTGGATTGAGACTTAGATATATTTATTGAGTTATATAGATAGTTGACCCTTACTGTACAGCTTATACGTATTCGAGGCTGGTCATTTTCACGTAGCCTGATTCCAAGTATTTTGGAATTGGGACGTGACAATCTATATGTTTTCAAAATTCCCTTTAAATACATTCATATCATACTGCATATGCTTTTGTAAAAGAATCATATGTTCCCCTAATACATGCAAATTGTATCTACTTTTGCTTTTACACATGCTACATTCTTACTATAGGTTCTACATTTTATCATTTTACGTCCAAGTTTATATCTGCAGTTTCAATTTCCTAGATTTATACTTGTTACTTAGTAAATTTGTTTCTAGTGAACAAAACAATCTGTCTCCTAATACTTTATAGATCAACTCCATCCATTTTCTCATAAGTTTTCCATTATTCCAAATATGTATAAAAAAAAAGTAAGTATAGAAAATGAGTGCAAAATGAGATGAGAATGCTAAGATGGATGGGTGGAAATACGTTAAAAGATAAGATTAGAAACAAGTGTATTAGTGAAAAGTTGGAGGTGGTTCTAATTGAACATAAGATGAGAGAGAATCGTCTCAGACATGGTCTCGACGTATGCAACGTACACCAATACATGCACCAATTAGGAGGAGCAATAAGATACTAGTTAAAGGAGCTGCTGGATCTTGGGGTAATCTTAAACAAACTTGGTTGAGACTGTAATGAAAGATGCGGTTTTGTTTAATGTATACATGTCAAGACTCTTAATAGAGCTCAATGGAAGAAGTGCGTTGAAATAGTCAACCCCAAAAATTTGGGATAAAGGCTTTGTCGTCGTTGTATTCTTGCTACAAGCCTGAAACCCAACCTATTTCAGACCATGTCACTGCTGCAGCAAGGTTCAAAACTTCAAATCATTTTATGTGGTTTGACATATCCTTCCCCTTCATGCTTGAGTTGAACCCGAGGGTTGGTATCAGTGCAACAGGTGATGGCTGAGCTAGGGCCTCTCAACTTTGGCCAGTATTGTATTACATGAAAAAAAAATTCATAAATCCCAAAAATTGGATAGTTGGAGGTCTTTTTGTCATGGATTCTTGGGATTTCTGTATCATGTGCATGCAAGGTTATTGATGCTATACAATAATACAATTTTGTTCCAGCATTGGGTTTGTAGCTATCAAACACTGTTTACAAAGGTTTGCAAGTAGTTCCAACTTTGTGCAGTTAGTTCCAGCTTAACCAGTTATGTATTTTTTTTTGGGTCCAGTTATATTTACTCAATCCTCCAGTTAAGAATCATATATCCATACTTCACCAGAACACTTTGGATTTCTGCTTTCTTCACTGCTGATTATTATGATGGCTTAAAAGAATAGATTTCCTAGTGCCTGCCTATATGCGTTGTTGTATTTATGTCACGCCCCAGAACCAGAATACTGGAGAGCGGGGGAATGACTCAGCCAGCTACGTATTACGGGTAGATGAATACCGTATAATACGATCAATGCTGTCTAAAAGACAAGGGGGTGCATACTACATGAAAGTCTCGCTATGGTCACTTCACATCTATTGTCTCAATCATTCAAACAAAAAGCAATAACAGAGAACATTTAAGATAAAGCAATAAGGCGTCCCAAACGCTTAGTCAAAATGTTCTTGAGATCTGGCTTTACAAAACATAGCCAGATGATATAGCAACATATACACAATTGTTATCAGCTGCAGTCTGACTTAATTACAATTATGTAAAAGTAAGTACAGGACAATCCGACTAACATGTCGGTGCCAAACGGCAAAATATAAAATAAGTAACAAAACGAGCGGGGAAGTAAGGAACCCACTCGAGTCCTCCTGCGATCATTCCTCTAGTATTGACCATCTTGGAGGTGGAAGTAAGCTGAGTCCTCGGGAACCGGCTCTAAATCTGGTCATGCAAAACCAGAGAGGTTAGACCTCTAATAGCAAGTACCGCAAGGAAGCACGATATGAGACATTAAACCAGTAAATAAGAGAATATAATAATAGATCTCTGCTCGCTACTGGGATTCACGTGACATCACGACACTTCGAACCAACCTCCCAACCAAACAAGGACAGAAGTTGGTCCGTCATGTCATGATGCTCTGATCATCTCAGTTAGTTAACAGAGTAGGTACAGTACACAAACAAATCAACTTAAACGGCCATCCAACTCCTACGGCTTACTACTGTGAGTCCCAAGTTATCCTGGAATTATGCAATAAGGATTTCTCAGTTCTTACTATGGACAAGCAAGGCTAGTCTATCCAATCAATCAATTGCGCCAATCATGAATTAGACGAGTCCCAGTGGGACGCCCGTCATCAATATACAATATACAATAATATAAGCAGATACCGCTCCCTGTCCGTGTGACAGATTTGCAGTATCTGTGGGAACCAGCCGGCCTGTTGGGCACTAATAGTCCCAAAGAGGACTGCCATGTAAGAACTCGGAAATCCATTCTCTCCATGCAATCATTATTTTATTTAACTTAGTAGCCTCTACGTTAAGTGAAATCCCATGCCGTGGGTCATGGTCATTCAGAATGAGTACTTCCGTACAAAGTACGATATGCCCAGCTCTACAACGATACCCGTGCGGTTAGGTTGTAGGTCTTACATAGCGTAATGCAACAATTAAAACTAACCACGGAATAATCATGCCTTGACCATAAAGTACACATGCTGCTTTCGTAAAAATAAATAAATAAATTGTAGCCTGCATGTATCTATATGTCAATATTTGGGATTGGTCAATCGATTGCAAATATGAACGTGTCTTATTCCATTTAATTCAATAAGACGACTAGCCAGTCTCTTAGTTCCATATAGGAACGCATGATCAATAATTAATCAAGATAACAATCAATGTTAATTAATGCCAATTCGGGAAATAAAATGGAGAAATAAATAATGATTGGGAAATAAATAATCTCATGCGCTGTGAAAAATGATTGGAAAATAAATAAACTCATGCGCCTGAGGAATGTTGTGGGAAATAAATCTCATGCGCTGATGTGGGAAAGGTTGGAAAATAAATAATATCATGCGTCTGAGAGAAATGATTGGAAAATAAATAAACTCATGCGCTGTGGGAAGTGATTGAGAAATAAATAAATTCATGCGCCTGAGGAAGGTGGCTGTGAGAAATAAATAAACTCAGGGAAGCTGTGGGAAATAAATAAACTCATGCGCCTGAGGGAATTTGTGGGAAATAAATAAACTCATGCGCCTGAGGGAAAGGGTTGAGAAATAAATAAACTCATGCGCCTGAGGGAAAGGATTGAAAAATAAATAACTTAAATAACTCATGCGCCTTGGCTGTGGAAAGTGATTGGGAAATAAATAGATTCATGCGCCTTGGCTGTGGGAAGTGATTGGGAAATAAATAACTCATGCGCCTTGGCTGTGGGAAGTGATTGGGAAATAAATAGATTCATGCGCCTTGGCTGTGGAAAGTGATTGAGAAATAAATAGATTCATGCGCCTTGGCTGTGGGAAGTGATTGGGAAATAAATAACTCATGCGCCTTGGCTGTGGGAAGTGATTGGGAAATAAATAGATTCATGCGCCTTGGCTGTGGGAAGTGATTGGGAAATAAATAACTCATGCGCCTTGGCTGTGGGAAGTGATGATTTGATGCGCTGTGGAATGAAGATTTCTGTGGGAATAAAGATTTCCATGCGCTGAGGAATGAAGATTTCATGCGGCTGGGACGGTTCTTCTTCTCCGAATTTTTCTGAGAACAGAACCATGGGAACCATTGCTTCCAAGCTTCATAAATCCTTCATCCCAAGCCCAAATATGGACTTCCATAGGTCAAAATTGGGTAGAACGAAATTCTCTACAACATGGAACCATCGAAACTTGAAGATAACAAGGTTTACTAGATCAAAACCTAAGAAATCCGAAAATGTATCAAACTTAGATCTACAACAAATAAGCCATGGAAATTGAAAATGCTAAGTACTAAAGAGACTTAGAATCAAATGAGGAAGATGATGGAACAATAATAATGGGGATCCATCATCAAGCAAGTTGGCACTTGCCTATCTCTTCTAGGTTGGTGGGAGAGTTATGAGGAAGAAGAAGTGAAATGGAAAGAAGTAATGAAGAGAGAGAAATGGTTTTGGGCTTTAAATGAAAGGGTGGTGGTAGGTGGGAGTATTGGGCCGGGTCCAATGGGTTCATCCAAGGCCAACCCGCAAGCAAAGCAAAGAGGTAAAAGCAGAAAATAAATGCAGGAATAAAAGCAAGAAATAAAGTGCAGAAATAAAATTGCAGGAAATAAATTAACATGAAAATTTAAAGAGCAGATTAATTAACTAACATAAATTTACAGAAATTTAAATACAGAATAATACATGGTAACTATTAAATAAATACGTATTCTGGGAACGGGAAGTGACATCTCTACCCTCCTTAGAAAAATTCCGTCCTCGGAATTTCAGATCTAAGCATGATAGAAATATCGAAGCTAAACTAATCTAAGTATAAACAATTGAGTAAGCAATCATTCTACAATGATAATAACAAGTAATGTATCTACATCTAACAATCTACAACATTAAGTAATTCTACTCATAAGGTGACAAGCATGAGGAGTTAAGACAATCAAGGTATACAGAAGAAAATATACCTTGTGAGTCAAACAGGTGCGGATACCGTGAACGGATATCATCCTCACGTTCCCACGTTGACTCTCCTAAAGAGTGATGACCCCAAGCAACCCGGACAAGGTTAATTGTTCGGTTCTTGAGTATCTTCTCTCTTCGGTCCAAAATAGACACAGGCTGTTCCTCGTAAGACAGGTTGGTACCAACAACCAGCTCAGAATGATCAAGGACATGGCTTGGGTCCGATACATACCTTCGCAACTGAGATACATGAAATACGTCATGCACCTCTCGTAACGAAGGTGGAAGGGATAAACGATATGCAACATCGCCTACCCTCTCAAGGATAACAAACGGGCCCACGTATCGGGGACTCAACTTTCCGCGAATGCCAAATCTAATGACCCCACGGGTAGGTGAGATCCGCAAGAATACGTGGTCCCCAACAGAAAATTCTAGCGGCCTACGATGCTGGTCTGCCCAATGACGATGCCGATCCTGCGCAACTCGAAGTCGCTCTCTAATTCCTTTAATCACTTCCACTGTCTGAACAATCATCTCCGGGCCTAACATCTTTCTCTCCCCAATATCGTCCCACGCTAGTGGTGACCTACACTTCTTACCATATAGTACTTCAAATGGTGCCATCTGGATACTTGCTTGATAACTGTTATTGTACGAGAACTCGACTAAGTGCAGGTGGCTCTCCCAAGATCCTCCAAAATCCAGAGTGCAAGCTCGTAACATGTCTTCCAAAGTCTGAATTGTTCTTTCTGATTGCCCGTCTGTCTGGGGATGGTAAGCCGTGCTAAACCTTAACTTGGTACCCAGGCTATGATGTAAGCTCTTCCAAAAATGTGATATAAAACGGGTATCTCTGTCTGACACAATACTGACTGGGACCCCATGCTGTCTGACTATCTGCTGCATATACAATTCTGCCAACTTCTCCGTAGATTGACCTACTCTGAAAGGAAGAAAGTGCGCCACCTTTGTAAGCCGATCTACTATCACCCAAATAGCATTTTTACCACTTGGTGATCTCGGTAAACCGGTCACAAAGTCCATTGTGATATGCTCCCACTTCCATTCCGGGATAGGAAGCGGTTGTAATAATCCAGCTGGCCTCTGCTGCTCTGCCTTCACTTGCTGACATACCAAGCAACGGGAAACAAATCTAGCTATCTCCCTCTTCATCCCATTCCACCAGAAGTGCTGCTTGATATCTTGGTACATCTTGGTCCCTCCAGGGTGTACAGAATACTGGGAACTGTGAGCTTCAGTCATAACCTCATGTCTGATATCTCCACTAGGCACACATAGACGTGACCCAAACCTAAGTGTACCATCCTCATGAATCTGCATCTCCTTTCTGAGTCCTGACTCACATTCTTCCCTAAGCTTCTGAATCCTTGGGTCTTGTGTCTGAGCTGCCTTGATCCTATCTACCAAGTTGGATTGAACTTGTAGACTCGCCAGAACTCCTACATCACTAGGAAGTATAACCTCGATGCCCATCTCCTGAAGGTCTTCTAAAATGTGCTTCTGTGTTGTCAACATAAATGCGCCGCCTCTCCTGCTAAGAGCGTCTGCTACCACATTAGCCTTGCCTGGATGATACTGAAGCTCCACGTCGTAATCCTTGATCAACTCCAACCATCTTCTCTGCCTCATGTTCAGTTCCTTCTGAGTAAAGATGTACTTCAGACTTTTGTGGTCCGTGTACATCTCCACTCGGTCACCATATAAGTAATGCCTCCATAGCTTCAAAGCGAATACTACTGCCGCCAACTCCAAATCATGAGTTGGGTAATTCTTCTCGTGGTCTCGAAGCTGCCTAGATGCATACGCTATCACCTTCCCATGTTGTATGAGGACACATCCAAGTCCTTTACCTGACGCATCACAATAAACAGTAAAACCTCCGGATCCAACTGGTAATGTAAGAATAGGTGCTGATATCAACTTCTGCTTCAAATTCTCAAATGATGTCTGGCATTCTGCCGACCAGTCGAATGGTACATCTTTCCGTGTCAATCGGGTCATGGGTGCTGAAAGTCTCGCAAAGTCTGATACAAACTTTCTGTAATATCCTGCCAATCCCAAGAAACTCCGCACATCTGCTACGGTCTTGGGTACTGGCCAACTTTCTACTGCTTCTACCTTCTTGGGATCCACTGCTACTCCAGCTCATGATATGATATGACCCAGAAATGAAATGTGATCCGACCAAAACTCACATTTGCTGAGCTTGGCATACAACTGGTTCTCTCTCAGAACCTGTAACACTTTCCTGAGGTGGTCTTCATGCTCCTCTTCACTAGTTGAATATACAAGAATGTCGTCGAGAAACACAACGACAAATTGATCCAGGTACGGCATAAAGATGCGGTTCATCAAATCCATAAATATTGCTGGAGCATTGGTCAAACCAAACGGCATTACTAAGAATTCATAATGCCCATACTTCGACCTGAATGCTGTCTTGGGAATGTCTTCCTTCCGAACCCTCACTTGATGATACCCTGAACGAAGATCTATCTTGGAGAAAACTCTGGCCCTGCTCAACTGATCAAATAAGTCGTCGATCCTGGGTAGTGGGTACTTGTTCTTCACTGTTGCTGCGTTAAGCTTCCTGTAATCAATGCACAATCTGGATGATCCATCCTTCTTCCCCACAAGTACCACTGGTGCTGCCCAGGGTGACACGCTAGCTTGGATGAACTTCTTCTCCTTCAGTTCCTCTATGTGCTGATATACCTTGGCCTGCTCTGAATCCGCCATTCTGTAAACCCGATCTGATATCGGTTTAGTTTCAGGTGCCAATTCTATACTGAACTCAATATCTCTAACTGGTGGTAGACCTGGAAGTTCTTCGGGAAATACGTCCAGAAATTCTTCAACTACCTTCGGAACTTGAACTTCTTCCATTGCCGTCACTACTCCCTGCTCTTGTTGAGTTGCTACTGATCTGACTAAGGTGAACCGCTTCATGCCTGGAATATCAAAAGATACACTCCCTCTACGACAATCTATTGTCGCATGACTGTCTTTCAGCCAGTCCATGCCTAAGATAACGTTGAAATTTCCAACAGGAAATTCTATCAACCGGGCGGGTAAGGAATGCCCGCAAACTACAACGCTACACGCTAGAATAACTCTACTAACTCCTACGAGCCCATTACCAGTGAGTATATTCAACCTCCCTGGCAATGTCTCGAACTCCATACCTAGCCGTGTTGTAAATTGTGCAGATATAAATGAGTGTGATGCTCCCGAATCAAACAATGCTACTGCGGGATAAGAGGCGACGAGAATGTTACCTGTCACAACATCTCCCGATGCCAATGCCTCTTCCAAGGACAGAGTGAATGCCTGCCCTCGACCTCCTTGCTGGTTCCCATGCTGCGGCCTAGCCTGGTGCTGCCGCTGGCCCCTGCCTTGGTGATGCTGGGGTGGTCTATGCTGGTGTTGTTGCATCGGCGGTCCCTGCTGTCGAAACATCTGAGCCTGCGTCATGAACGGACGCTGGGCCAACGGTCTCACTGCTACCGCTGGTCCTCGATACTGTCCTGCCCCTGGTGCTGGCAGAGCAGGAAACTGTTGTACTGGTCCTCCTGACCTCGAATTCATGGGACATGTGGTAACCCGATGATCTGGGTTTCCACATATCAAACACTGCCCGTTCAATGTCCGACACACATCTCTAGTGTGCCCTATCTTCCCACAATAAGTGCAGCCCGCTGGGGGTTGCTGGTTCTTCCTCTGATGCTGTTGCTGCTGCCTTGGTGGTGGTGCTGGCCCTCGCATTGCCACATCATGAATGCGGATGCCAAGGGACGGTGCTGTTGTTCGGGGAGCTGCTCCCCCTCCTCCTTCAATCTGACTGTGGGATCTCTTCTGACCTCCAGTCCTTGCCGCAAGCCTCTGAATGGTTATCTCATGCCTTCGAGTTGCCGTCAATACTTCATCAAAAGTCTGGTAATTGTGCCCCTCTATCAATTGCAAGAGCTCAAGATGAAACCCTTGCTGGAACCTCATAGCCCTCTGGCTCTCTGTTGCTACCATCTCTGGGGCGAACCTACTCAATCTGCAGAACTCTGCTGCATAAGCATCTACAGTCTTGCCAGCCTGTCTAAGATTGATAAACTTCTGTTGTAGCTCAAATTGCGCCACAACTCCATAGTACTTCGTCTTGAATCTTGCTGTAAAATCGTCCCAAGCCACAGGACGTCTGATGCCTACCTCCTCTGATTCCCACCAATCACGTACGAGATCTTGAAGTAACAGCTTCACTAGATCCACACGTTCTTCTGCTGGCACCTTAGCTGCTGTCAGAATAGCCTCAATATCCTTAAGCCATGCATCTGCTGAGATGGCATCCTCCGTGCCCTCGAAACGACGGGGGTTGTACTTGCAAAACCTGGCTGATGCTCCTGAATCTGGCCTTGCCCCTCTTTCCAAAGCTGTCTGCAATCCTTGGTTAAGTAGTACATTCTGCTCTTGTAACTGAGCGTGCATGCGCTGCTGGGCTAACATCTGATGTTGCTGAGTAGCCATCATCCCTCTCATGATCTCCAGAAGGGCTGGTGTGTCCACTTCCACTGGGGTAGGTGGAACTATTGGTGGTATTGGAACCTCCGGATACTGCGGTCCAACTGCTGGTTCCACTATCACCTCTTCTTGAATAGCCTCTTGAGGTTGTACTGGCTCTTGTTGCTGACCAACCTGGTCAGGTTGCCCATGTTGTCCTTGTTGTTGTTGCCCAATCCTGACAGATGCGGACAAGGTGCCCCTAAGAAAAGGGACAAGAGAATAATCAAACGGTCGGACAGAGAAGATCAATGAAGTCAAAGGATACCGGAATGTCAAGCTAGAATCGAGAATACGAATCAGGAGATCAAGGAGAAACATGTGTGATTGAGACATCCTATAAATTAAAACACCCCACAAGTCTGAAATCAGACCTGCATGGGCCACCACTAAAACCTTGTCACACCCCAGAACCAGAATACTGGAGAGCGGGGGAATGACTCAGCCAGCTACGTATTACAGGTAGATGAATACCGTATAATACGATCAATGCTGTCTAAAAGACAAGGGGGTGCATACTACATGAAAGTCTCGCTATGGTCACTTCACATCTATTGTCTCAATCATTCAAACAAAAAGCAATAACAGAGAACATTTAAGATAAAGCAATAAGGCGTCCCAAACGCTTAGTCAAAATGTTCTTGAGATCTGGCTTTACAAAACATAGCCAGATGATATAGCAACATATACACAATTGTTATCAGCTGCAGTCTGACTTAATTACAATTATGTAAAAGTAAGTACAGGACAATCCGACTAACATGTCGGTGCCAAACGGCAAAATATAAAATAAGTAACAAAACGAGCGGGGAAGTAAGGAACCCATTCGAGTCCTCCTGCGATCATTCCACTAGTATTGACCATCTTGGAGGTGGAAGTAAGCTGAGTCCTCGGGAACCGGCTCTAAATCTGGCCATGCAAAACCAGAGAGGTTAGACCTCTAATAGCAAGTACCGCAAGGAAGCACGATATGAGACATTAAACCAGTACATAAGAGAATATAATAATAGATCTCTGCTCGCTACTGGGATTCACGTGACATCACGACACTTCGAACCAACCTCCCAACCAAACAAGGACAGAAGTTGGCCCGTCATGTCATGATGCTCTGATCATCTCAGTTAGTTAACAGAGTAGGTACAGTACACAAACAAATCAACTTAAACGGCCATCCAACTCCTACGGCTTACTACTGTGAGTCCCAAGTTATCCTGGAATTATGCAATAAGGATTTCTCAGTTCTTACTATGGGCAAGCAAGGCTAGTCTATCCAATCAATCAATTGCGCCAATCATGAATTAGATGAGTCCCAGCGGGACGCCCGTCATCAATATACAATATACAATAATATAAGCAGATACCGCTCCCTGTCCGTGTGACAGATTTGCAGTATCTGTGGGAACCAGCCGGCCTGTTGGGCACTAATAGTCCCAAAGAGGGCTGCCATGTAAGAACTCGGAAATCCATTCTCTCCATGCAATCATTATTTTATTTAACTTAGTAGCCTCTACGTTAAGTGAAATTCCATGCCGTGGGTCATGGTCATTCAGAATGAGTACTTCTGTACAAAGTACGATATGCCCAGCTCTACAACGATACCCGTGCGGTTAGGTTGTAGGTCTTACATAGCGTAATGCAACAATTAAAACTAACCACGGAATAATCATGCCTTGACCATAAAGTACACATGCTGCTTTCGTAAAAATAAATAAATAAATTGTAGCCTGCATGTATCTATATGTCAATATTTGGGATTGGCCAATCGATTGCAAATATGAACGTGTCTTATTCCATTTAATTCAATAAGACGACTAGCCAGTCTCTTAGTTCCATATAGGAACGCATGATCAATAATTAATCAAGATAACAATCAATGTTAATTAATGCCAATTCGGGAAATAAAATGGAAAAATAAATAATGATTGGAAAATAAATAATCTCATGCGCTGTGAAAAATGATTGGGAAATAAATAAACTCATGCGCCTGAGGAATGTTGTGGGAAATAAATCTCATGCGCTGATGTGGGAAAAGTTGGGAAATAAATAATATCATGCGTCTGAGAGAAATGATTGGAAAATAAATAAACTCATGCGCTGTGGGAAGTGATTGGGAAATAAATAAATTCATGCGCCTGAGGAAGGTGGCTGTGAGAAATAAATAAACTCAGGGAAGCTGTGGGAAATAAATAAACTCATGCGCCTGAGGGAATCTGTGGGAAATAAATAAACTCATGCGCCTGAGGGAAAGGGTTGAGAAATAAATAAACTCATGCGCCTGAGGGAAAGGATTGAAAAATAAATAACTTAAATAACTCATGCGCCTTGGCTGTGGGAAGTGATTGGAAAATAAATAGATTCATGCGCCTTGGCTGTGGGAAGTGATTGGGAAATAAATAACTCATGCGCCTTGGCTGTGGGAAGTGATTGGGAAATAAATAGATTCATGCGCCTTGACTGTGGGAAGTGATTGGAAAATAAATAGATTCATGCGCCTTGGCTGTGGGAAGTGATTGGAAAATAAATAACTCATGCGCCTTGGCTGTGGGAAGTGATTGGGAAATAAATAGATTCATGCGCCTTGGCTGTGGGAAGTGATTGGGAAATAAATAACTCATGCGCCTTGGCTGTGGGAAGTGATGATTTGATGCGCTGTGGAATGAAGATTTCTGTGGGAATAAAGATTTCCATGCGCTGAGGAATGAAGATTTCATGCGGCTGGGACGGTTCTTCTTCTCCGAATTTTTCTGAGAACAGAACCATGGGAACCATTGCTTCCAAGCTTCATAAATCCTTCATCCCAAGCCTAAATATGGACTTCCATAGGTCAAAATTGGGTAGAACGAAATTCTCTACAACATGGAACCATCGAAACTTGAAGATAACAAGGTTTACTAGATCAAAACCTAAGAAATCTGAAAATATATCAAACTTAGATCTACAACAAATAAGCCATGGAAATTGAAAATGCTAAGTACTAAAGAGACTTAGAATCAAATGAGGAAGATGATGGAACAATAATAATGGGGATCCATCATCAAGCAAGTTGGCACTTGCCTATCTCTTCTAGGTTGGTGGGAGAGTTATGAGGAAGAAGAAGTGAAATGGAAAGAAGTAATGAAGAGAGAGAAATGGTTTTGGGCTTTAAATGAAAGGGTGGTGGTAGGTGGGAGTATTGGGCCGGGTCCAATGGGTTCATCCAAGGCCAACCCGCAAGCAAAGCAAAGAGGTAAAAGCAGAAAATAAATGCAGGAATAAAAGCAGGAAATAAAGTGCAGAAATAAAATTGCAGGAAATAAATTAACATGAAAATTTAAAGAGCAGATTAATTAACTAACATAAATTTACAGAAATTTAAATACAGAATAATACATGGTAACTATTAAATAAATACGTATTCTGGGAACGGGAAGTGACAATTTAGCTATAATTCAAGACGATTTGAATGTTTATACGTGTGTAGTCAAAGTAGATCATTTTTAGCTATATTTTTGTATTCTCTGTTGTGTATTAAAGGATGGGGGGATTTACTGTACCAACTATGAACACGTTTCTTATTGTATGAAACTTAAAACCTGATACAGTTTACTGGTCAATATTTAAATAATCAAGCTGAACTAAATCTAAATGGGTTAAACCTGACTTTTAAGTGTAAAAAAATGGTTTTGCACTCAGCCCTACAATTCTAATATTGACATGAATATGAATACCTATATAAAAACTTTAATCTTTCAATTTCTTCGTTCCAAACACTCCTCTTCCAAAGTTCTGAATGAATTCTCTGGAGGACCATCTCCTTTCTGACAATCTTCATCTTCCAGCATCTGCAACGACGACGACATCAAACATTTTCAATGATGACATGATATCTAACAGCTAGGTAAATTTCAAGAACAAAGACAAATTATTTACGTTTGATTGGTAATATTAATATTTACGTTTTTATTTATGCAATAATTCTATAATCATGAATAATATCGTAGTGTGATACTAATGTTATTACTTATTTTGTTCTTAACTATCGATTTTATGATTACACTTAATGCTTGATGATGGTCCTGATTGTTGTTGAGTTTGTTAAATTTATCTAAATTGTTTGATTATACTAATTTCCAATCTCATTTTATATAGAACAATGTCTCTTCGGTACATGATATGGTATGGTAGTCAAGAGAATCAATACACGATATGTATCTCGATTTGACAACATAGGTTATATTATTCATTGTTGTCATGAATTTGCTGTATCAATCATGCCAGGATCATTTGGATAGTATTTCATGAGGACATGTTTTCCAACTTTCATCTCTCTTATTTTATTGAAGAATTTTTTTTTTGTTCATAATTAATATGATTAACACTATGCTAAGTTTAAATCTGTGCATTATTGGCATACAATTTTCCCTTTGATGTGAAGTATATTGGAGAAGAAATGCTGGTCTATACTGTACTTGTAGTTCCCATCCTCAATCTCTTCCTAGGATTTGACTTCATAAGCCACTTTATGCTGTCTGTCCTGGTTCCAATTAAGGTAGATTGGGAAGATAATGGATGCACAATGTGCCTTGATCTTCGTATTCGTGTTAAGGAAGATAATGGATGTATTTTAGTCAAATGATTTAGACACCGAAGTCTTGATCTATCCCATCATGATGACATTATAGACTTTTATAGCCAATTCCCCTCTACAACCCACATCCAAGTATGGCTACCAATTGGTCAGGTCGGGTTTATGCAAAATCCGAATCCGACAAGTATTCATCCTGTCTGAATCTGATTAGGACATAAAATCTGGAATATACCCTTATGTGTATTCAGGTTTGGATATTCATTTTGGTTACATATAGTCATTAAGAATTCATGGTCAAAATGAACAAAACATATAGAAATGGAGAAACTCTTAAACAATTTTCAACATAGTAACCTGATCCAAAAATCATGCATGTCTGATTCCATACCTGTCCGAGTGAAGTTTGTTGTTTCATTCTCTATCAATTGAATTATGTTTTTTGCCTACCAAGCCATTTTTTATGTTAAAAGACGGGTCTGGTTAACACTTCACAAATTGCGTTTATCATTGACAGGCCTATGTTCAGGCCATAATTCTGCCACTTACTCTCCATACTTTAGTGGCTAGACTTTATATATACCTTCAATTACCAATGTCGAGTTGAAAATATGATCAGATGGCGCTTTTGCTTGTCATTTGAAGGGAAATTGTTGCAGATATCTTGCTGTTTATAGTCAGCTTTTCAATGTGTTGTTAGCTGTTGCTCTTTGCCATGCGTTGTTAGCATCAAAAGAGTCATTGTCATATCCACCGAATTATTTGAATGTGATGTGTGCATTCAGGACGCATACTGATGATATATGAAAAATTGTCGTAGTTTGTGAAAATTATTAGTATAAATCTTTGTTATATCATTTATTTTACTGAATAATGAAAGATGACTAATGAAAGAGATGCCTAATGATGCTGTAACCAAATTATAATTATTGAGTGGCTCTATGAAACATATACATATTTACCATATTATAACCACTTTGCATTCTCATCATGAAAAGGTGAGGTGTGTGTTCACCATCCTATTTTGTATTTCATGTCTCCTCGGTTTCCCAAATACAATAGTTTCAAATTTTACAAGTTTATCTATGCTCGAACAAAATTATGTCTCTGTTGGCTTTATGTAGAGTTCCCCACTCTTGTATGCCTCTTCTGAACTACTTGTACTCATGATCACGAAGTCAGTATCATTCATGCGAAATAGACATGTATACACCGTTTCTAGCTTATACATGAGATTAGTCTCAGATGTCACACTTATACATCTGTCTATTTGGTCATGGGTTCTAGCAATTTTGCCAGAAGCTTCTGCTTGTAGAGATCAAATTTGCAGGATAAGCTTAAGAACCTCTTATGATTCCTTATCTTGAGTGAAACACTCCCTTTTTATCCTTTCTTAGCGACTATGTAACATCTTACACTCCATAATCATCATCATTCTGCCAAACATATATTGCAGTTACTGCTTGACGAACTTGAAATGTATTTTCGTAGTGATAATGCTGCTGCCATTCTCTTTTTGATAATGATAAAAAGGTCCAAAGGGTTCATCATCGGCATATCTAGGATTGCTACATGTGAAAAGATCATAAGACTGGAAAAGAAAAAAATAACAAGGGAACATGTTGATGTTGATATAAATTTCAGCAGAAAGGGAACATGCCAGATAGTTTGTATTTTGCTGAGGTGCCTGGAATCCTCTTAGTTAGGCAGATTGTCTGTCTATGTGCAACTTTTTCTCAAAGGCAGAGGTTGAGATTGACTGAATTCTTAATATTATGTAGCAGACACGAAATGTTTCATTTTTTGTGTTGGCCTTGTATAAGTGAACACGTAACGGTGATAACTGTCCGTTACAGAATCTCTTTAGGATGTACAACCTGTAGATGGCCCTCCGTAATGTGGATGTCCTACTGACCAACCATTGTCATTGTCTTTTGAATTTGAGAAATGTGAAAGGTACTATATGAAAGCGCAGACTAGTTTCTGTTGAAAATTTGCAATCTTACAAAAGAAGAGTTACCAATTCACTAGTAACTATTACATCTGTGTACCATTGTTATCGCCAATATCATTATCATTGTTGTTGGTTATGTTTTCGTTCCTATCTTAATCGTTGGAGCTTGTAGTTGTATGATCATACTCTTCAATCTTGATGGGCGCTGCGTTCCTGTTTTTAGTTGATCATCGTTTATGATCGAGACTACGCAAACTGGCCCCATGGGAACCTATAATAAGAGTACTCCTTGTCGAGCTTGTGCAACTATCTTAAGTGATGAAAGCAGCCTTTGGTGTTACTCTTCTTGTTATCAACTAAAAGTCCTACACAAATAACTCTTAATAAGCAAAGTGATACTTGTGAGGTTCAGGTTTCCTTTAATAAATAAGGAGCTAGGTAGTTGTTAACTACCAAACTTTTCTTCTAATAGTAATTTTTTCTTTCTTTCAAGATACTCTTGAATAAACATTGCTCATGGATTTCTCTCTTCTTTCGGTTATGTGTGAACTTTTGTTGCTATCATGGGCATATTTTAAGGGACCACAGGCAAGTCATCTATGTCCTTTTATCTTACTTGTCTGTGTTGGAAGCATCGACCATCAAATTATTGAGGAAATGCCACATTCTGTTTGACACTTGCATGGTCCTAATTGGGATCAATGACACAACTGACAATGCTTGATTACTGATGAGTGCTTAGTTCTTGTTTGCTCTATAGTTGTTTAGTGTTGGGCCGAAGCTTAATCCTTTTTAAAGGACATCCACCTTCTTTTAAATCAACATCTCTCTTTGTATAATGAAATTATAGGGTGGTTGAGGTATTTCAAACACATGGCTTACACGGATACTCTCTGCTTTTAGTCGCTTATCCTGTCGTGTCTCTTTGCTTTTAGTCACTTACTAGTGTGTCTCTGTCCCTGTCTTTGGTTTCTTGTTTTGGGAACTAATTAATTTAAGTGAAAGTAGGAGAGATCATGATTCTGGTTCAATGTCATGAGAGTATGTAGAACTTTGCTATGTTTGTTCCCCCTAATACATTACATGTTCTAAACCCAACAATATCTTTGAAGGGTATATTAAATTCTTGACCTTGAATATGAAAATATCTCTTTCAATTATAGTTAAGAGAGAAAGATTACACCGAAATAGATGGCAAGCGGGCAACAAGCTGTGCCGCCAGCCATTTTTGGATGGCAAAACCAATCCTCTTAAATACTACATCCATAGACCTGGGAGACATGACATTACTGTGCATAACTTTTTGGACTCTCTTAAAAAGCATAACTTTTTGGACTCTCTTAAAAAGCTCTACAGCGTCTGGTGCTAGAAAACCAAATGTGTCAAATGCGAACGGGATGAAAACGTGTTGATTGTCGGTGCACGCTTTCTCGTGTTTGGACACTTTGGCTGAGGCCGCTTTGAGAACAGCTTGTCCCACAGTAAAGCCTCCGCTCCCCAAGCCCACTAGTGGAAAAACTCTTGTTAGGTCCACATATGCATGTTTCCCCCCTATCCATCCGTAAACCATAACATATGTCGATCTGAGTTTCGATCTCCCTCCTGCGAACAAATTGATTCTTCCACCGCCACCACAACCTTTCCTTTGATATCTTTTGCCATTTTCTTGTCTACATTGTTTTTTTTTTGGGTTACTTGGATATTGTTATTTTGACAAGTTTGAGTAGTTTACTTAGGGAGAGAACTTTTATTATCTTTTTGTTTATACAAGTTCTCGTTGCTCATAATTTTGGTTGCGACTGGAATGAAGAGAGAGGCATGTTTATACAGTGAAAAATCTTGATGATCATCTTCTTTTGCTTTTCTAGGAAATAGCTAAGCCGGTAGCTCTCTTTATATTTAGACCATGACTTAAGATTGCAACTATGCAGATCTGACTCCTGTTGTCTATTACAGTTTTACAGATACTGTCGTCGCTAAATCCGATTGCAGGAAAGGAGCTTTTGGTTGGATCCTAGGGGTGAGCATATAACGGTTCAAAACCGAAAACCGAACCGAAATATGACAAACGGTTCGGTTTTTTCGGTTATCAGTTCGGTTTTATGTTTGAAATTTTAAAATTTTAAAATAACGGTTCGGTTCTTGATCCGGCCGGGTAACCGAACCGAATCGAAAATCGATTTAGATTTAGTAATTTATCAAACTACCCTCAATCTACATATACTAATGTTTTGTAACCCTATCTGAACGCACTCACTTCTCCTATTCTCTATCGGTACTTCTTTAATCACACTGTCTCTCTACCCTCAATCTATATATACTAATATTTTTCAAACTATGTAATATAATAATTCATGTAATATAATAATTCATAAATATAATAATATCATATTTTTAAAATAAATTGTTATTTAAATAGGCTTAGTTTGCTAAAAAATTTGAAGGTCGACACATTGGCCTATGAAATCGAACCGACCCAAAATCGAACCGAATTAATTCGGTTCGATTTTGTTCGGTTTTTATAAAAACGATTCGGTTTTAAGAAATATGATTTATGGTTATTTCGGTTTTTATATATACGGTTCGGTTTGCACCGAACCGAACCTTTGCGGCGCACCCCTGCTTGATAGTGCTCGTCCATTCCATTTTGCTTAATCAGTATCCATGGAGGAGTAGCTGCTCTACGAAGCCTACTAATCCCTGGGGCCTCACTCATGGGAATTAGCATGGTAGGTTCAATTGATCAAGGCCTGGAGCAAGACTCGTGATATTTTTCAATTTCGTTTAGTCTACTGCTGCCCAGTCCCAAACATGGATTTACATCTTCCCGAAAATATACCATTTAATTTAATTTATCATGGAATTCCATTTTATATCTTCACAATTCTCTTCCTGCATGCTCCAGTTCAGTCATTTCCAGAAAAATTCCACAGTGGTTCCAATAGTGTTTATATCGACTACTCATGACGAAGGCTTTTGATAATTTGAGCTCTTTAAAGAGGCTATTACTGGAAAATTGAGGAATACTTTAACAATTTTTAGGAGAGAGAGGAGGCGGACTGTGCGTCTGTCCGAGACTGATGTGGCGGCCTCCCATTGGAGAGGGGATGGAATCCGATGTTTGCAGACGACTGAGTCCAATGTGTTTGTTGCAGAAGATTTTGTATGATATTTTATACGATATTTCTTAAAATTTCATACATCTTCTATATGCCATTACGGTCACACGCACCGTACCTCCTCTGTAACTGGATGCATCTGACTGGGTCAGACGGACAAAAACTTGTGACCTAGCGGTAGTAACGGATCCGTCTCTTCTCCGGCACACAAGCCACCAAAATCGTTACAAATAGGAATAATAAAAAATAAAATAGAAGGCAAGAAAAGAAAAAGAAGAAGAAGGAACAATTAATATTATCAAACGCTTCTTCTTTTTCTCTCTCTCTTTTAATAACAAAACAAAATAAAACCGTTTCTTTGTGCGACTGTACTGCCAAGCCAAACGTAAGCAATGGGGAATGGATGATCACCATATCCACGTGAACACACACAAACAAATAAAAGAGAGCAAAAGCGTTTCTTCTTCTTCTTCTTCTTCCTTCTCGAGTGAAAATCTTCGTGATGAATGATCAAAAAAGATCTTCTCCCTTAACTGACGACAAAAAGAATGGCTACTCATCCGATCCGAAGACTATTAATTCTCTTCAAGCTCTACTTAGACTACCTACTGCATGCCTGCAGCAACAGCAAGCTACTTAGCTACTTTGGAGTAATGACGCCGACAAAATTTTCTTTTGTATTTGTATAAGATTACGAAAATGTCGGTGGGGCCGGGTGGGAGACCGTACATTAGCCTGAGACTGATGTGACGGTCTTCCATTGCATTCAATCTTTCGTAGAAACATCTAAGTCCAGCCTAGATCTAAGGGGGGCCGCCATGTTGTTTTGGACTGACGTACGGTTCCCTCGTTCGATTCGTAAAGCACGATTGTAAAGGTTATCTATCATATAGTTTTCTAGAAAGCTCGGATCATTCCATGTTAAATACAATCTAAGAGCTTAAGACCAGAGGTTCAGAGTAGAATTCACCCTTATCCAGGACCGGCCTACGAGGTTGGATTATTCGATCTAGAACTAGTTTTGGTGGCCTTTCAATTCTTATTGTGAGCGAAGGGCCATCCACGACCTCGATCTCTTGTGAGGTCATACTAAGCATAGGGGTTGTCCCAGTCAGAGAGGTTATTCAAGTCCAAAATCTTGTATAATGTATCCTAAGGCCGGTCCAGCCCTTAAACTAGAGCTAAACTTTGATACAGAAGGTTGTATCAAAGTTTTGATACAACCTCTGTATGACAGGTGGGCCCCCTATATATATTTGCTTACACGGTTTACCAAGAAAGAGGAGGGGGCACACCTGTCTTACAGAGGCTGTATCAAAACTTTGATACAACCTCTTGTATCAATTTTTTTTTTTTCCCTTACAACGAGCTAAACTTTGATACAGAAGGTTGTATCAAAGTTTTGATACAGCCTCTGTATGACAGGTGGCCTCCCTATATACATTTGCTTACATGGTTTACCAAAAAAGAGGAGGGGTACAGCCTCATGTATGAAAATTTCTTCCCTTAAAACGAGCTAAATTTTAATACAGAAGGCTGTATCAAAGTTTTGATACAGCCTATGTATGACAGGTGGGTCCTTCTATATATATTTGCTTATACGGATTACCAAAAAAATATGAGGGGGCCCACCTGTATGTTATTTTATTATCGTTTGAGTCTGTATATTGTACCACAAAGATAATTATCGTTGGAAGTTATATAAATTTTTTTTTTGTATTATTTTTTGTGTCCGTCCGTATCTATATTTATTATCTATATTCGTTCGTGCTTCCCAAGCAGCAATTCTGTCAGCTGCAGCTCTTACAGACCTGCAAGTTGCAACTGGCCAGAAGCCTTCTTCCAACGAAAGAGTGTAGTGATTGATGGCACTTTCAAAATGGGAAGTGATGTGAGAAGTGATGTGAAGTGGAGTGGGGTCAAACAAGTTTTCATCATTGCTGACAGACTAACTGGCTGCTTAGCTGCTGTGCATGCAAACTCAAACTTTTATATTTATAGAGGAGGAAAAAAAGATACAGTTGCAGGATTCTCACTTCCCAACATTTGTCTCCTCCTGAATGCTCTATTTCTATGCAACAACAAACTTTAATTATTACAGCGACTCTTTACGGACCAAGATAGACCGTATCCTAACTAACGCAGCAACAAATATAAATTTTACATAAATAGTAGCTGAGTTCACTGGAAGATCGTCACATGAGTTCTCGAACTGATTTTTTTTTTTTTTAATTCGACAACAATTTTCGTAATTATTAACCTTCAATTTTCTTATGAAAAAAAAAAAAAAAAAAAAAAAACCTCACTCATTGAACTTTAGTTTGCACAAAGGTCGGTGTGATTCGTTTGGATGGGAGAGCAGCGATCTTGTCCCAAATATTTTGTCACCAGTATTGTATAGTTTATAACTATTTTTTATTTAATTAGAAAACTACAATAATTATAAAATCCATTTTTGTTTATCTATTAAAACTATGGTATTTGTTCATCCTCCACTAAAAATATGAAGCGTGTCAAATTAAAAGTGAAAACTACTTTGGTTGAGTGAACAAAACCAGAGGCGGCCCTGGCCCAGGGCAGGCCGGATGACGGCCCAGGACCCCCGACGAAAGGGAGCACCAACATGGAACTGTCTATAGTAGAACTAGTACTTATCATGTACCTTTTTTTTAACAAAAAGTATTTTGGTGTAATGGTTACAATGCTAGACTTGTATTTAAGAGGTCATTGGTTCATCTTGACTACAACAAAATTTTGATTTATTTATACTTTTTTTTACATTATGTATGGGGTCCATTTAGAAATTTTTGCCTCGGGCCCCCAATTGCTCAGGGCCGGCCCTGAACAAAACCACTCCTAAAAGTGATTTTAGAGCATCTCCAACCCTATTGTCTTGTTAAGAGCATCTCCAATCCTATTGTGTTGTTAAGTGTTGTGAGTCTTAGGTGGCTCCTATGTGGCATGAGCCACAAGACAATGTCTTGTTTATGTGGCAAAATTATATCTCAAAAGACAATGAAATAGAAAAACTCTCTCCAATGCAAAAGTATTGAGGAGACAATAAAAAGTATTTTTTCCAACTTCCAAGACAACTTTTAAGACAACTACTCATGTTCTTTCTTTTTTCTAATATTTTTTATTCATAATTGATGACATGGAAGAGAAGACATTGTCAAGTGCATTGTCTAGAACAAGACAATCAACTTCACAATGTCTTCTTTAATTTTTGCCACATAAGCTTCACAATTGACTTGACAATTGCATTGGAGAAGAACTTTTGAATAAAATTTTGTCATTCCTATGTGGCATTAACGTTTTTCCAAAGTCACAATAGGGTTGGAGATGCTCTAAGACCATCTCCAATGGTGATTTCTAAAATTGAGTTCTTATCCTACTTGGCATTGTACTTTAAGAAGATTTCTATCCTAGTTGGAAGAGTTTCTACATAGAAATTGTAGACATACAAAAATGCTCTCCAATGGTTCTCCATTTCTATCCTATGTGTCACATAGTAAAAGGACCAATTTAATGGTGTGGGGCCCAATAATAATTGTCAAGGGAGAGAAGAATTTCTATGAGAGTTTCTACATGTAGAAACCCTCCTAGAAAGTTTCCATCCTACATCATTGCCACATAGGATAGAAATGGTGATAGAAATCACCATTGGGAGAAGTTTTTTCTAAAATGGATTTCTTCCATAGAAATAGAGAAGATAGAAACCCCCATTGGAGATGGTCTAAGTGTTGTGAGTCTTAGGTGGCTCCTATGTGACATGAGCCACAAGACAATGTCTTGTTTATGTGGCAAAACTATATCTCAAAAGACAATGAGATAGAAAAACTCTCTCCAATGCAAAAGTATTGAGGAGACAATTAAAAGTATTTTTTACAACTTCCAAGGCAACTCCTCCACTTCTTCAACTTTTTTATAAATATTTTTATTCATAATTGATGATGTTGAGACAAAGTCATTGTGAAGTGCATTGTCTAGATCTAGACAACCAACTTCACATTCTCCTTGCCATATCATTGTCGTGTCAACTTCATGTTTTATTCTACATTTGCATTGGAGAAGAATTTTTGAAATAAAAATTTGTCATTCCTATGTGGCAACCATTTTTTCTAAACTCACAATAGGGTTGGAGATGCTCTTATGTTGGCTGAATTGACATGTATCATATTCTTAGTGGAGGGTGAACAAATACCATAGCTTTGATGTGTTAACAAAAATGACCTCATAATTATATATATGATCAAAAGATAATCAGGAACCACATAGTCATTGGTGGCAGAGTTGATATAAAATATCTGAAACAAATAGATATGTTATTGTAATGACCTGAAATTCGTGATACGTATTTTATACGTATTCGTATTTCTGACCTGTATTTTTATTTTCTTGATTAGTTAATTATGGTTTATTTCATGATTAGATCTGTGGTTTAATTGTCATTTATATTCTTGAGTTTATTATGATTAGTGGATCTCGGATTTATGGTGATTATGGGCGTGTATTGTATTTTACTTGACTTGCGGCATTTCGGCTTTTCGTGTTTTCGTATCGGCTTTTCGTATCTCGGCTCGGTTTTATTTAATGAGATTTGGTTTGGTTTATGGAGATGGAACCATTTAAGCCTACATCATTCCCTCACCTCCATCACAACACCCTCAACATTTAAATCCCTACTTTTCTCTCTCTTCCATTATTTCCTTTCTTCCCTACAAGCATTCCTCCCTCTTCTCCAACACACCACTCCCCCACCCATAGGCAAGTGCACCTTGCCACCACATGAGAGCCCCATTTTATTTGTTCATTAGATGGTTTAGCCAATCATGATCAACATTAGGTCTTGGGTTTTTATGATTTGGAGTATGGATTGTGCTAGATCTAGGGTTTTGCCATTCTCGGATTTCTTGGGTTTTCATGTATTAAACTTGGTTTTCTCTTTGATTTAAGGCTTCCATGAGGTTGGAGATTTCGTTCTACCCCATTTTGACCTATGGAAGTCCGAATTTGGGTTTATATTGAGAGATTTATGATGTTTTGAAGATTTTAGAACCCATGGAGCTTTCTTCACAGCAATGGAGGAAGAAGGAGACCCCCCCCAGCTCAGCCCGCGCCCTGGCCCGCGCGCGCCTCCTGCGCGTTCTGCCCGCGCGCACTTTTTAGCACGTTGCGCCGCCCGCGCGCGCTTCTTAGCGCGTTGCGCCCCCTCCCGCACGCGCTTCTTAGCGCGCTGCGCTCGCGCTGCGCTCGCGCTGCGCCTTGCGCGCGCGCACCTGTCCGCCTCGCGCCGCGTCCCCGCGCGCCCCCCCCTTGCGCGCTTGGTCCCGCGCGCGCCCCTTTGCGCGATCTGTTCCCCTGCGCGCCCCCTTGCGCGCTTGGTCCCGCGCGCGCCCCTTTGCGCGATCTGTTCCCCTGCGCGCCCCCTTGCGCGCTTGGTCCCCCGCGCGTGCCCCTTGCGCGATCTGCTCCCCTGCGCGCCCCCCTTTGCGCGCTCGGCTCCCCGCGCGCGCCCCCTTGCGCGATCTGCTCCCCCGCGCGCCCCCTTGCGCGCTTGATCCCCCGCGCGCCCCCTTGCGCGCTTGGTCCCCCGCGCCCCTGCGCGCCTTGCCTGCCGTGCCCCCTGCGCCCTGTGCGCAGTTGACCCTTGCCTTGCTCGTGCCCCTTGGTGCGCTGCGACCTGTTCCCGAGCGCGTCTCTTGACGCTGCTCGCGCCTCCTAGGCTGAGCCCTCGCCCGACACCCCTTGGGCTGCCCCTTGGCCTGGCACACCTCGTGCCATGGTGTCCCTTGGTTTTCCCTTGGTCCTTGTTTTCTCTTCCTGAATTGAGTTTTCTGAGATTTTCTTGTCCACCACACGACTTGACTAGACCTGGGCACCCTTGTTCCCTGGCACCCCTTAGTGCCACTCGACCCCATTGTCTTGTATTTTATTTCACCTTTCTTGAGTGCATGGTATTTCCTGTTTATATCCTTACGCCTTTTTCCATGAACTTAGTATATTGTGGCATGTTAATGTTGTAATGATAATGCTTGATGGTGGCCCGCCGTGGCGCACCCCTGATTTGACTTATCTTGACTTGACCTGGTAACTTGATAGTGGCCCGTCGCGGCGCACTCTTGACTTGCGACTTGACTTGATAGCTTGTTTTGACACCGTGGGTGTTTTCTTGATTGCTTGTGCAATTCACTTGTCTTGTCTAGTCTTGTCTTGCATCATGTCTAGGGCATGGACCCCTGACTACCACGGTCAGGGGTACATATTGAAACGGACTAGGCTAATAACTAGATTAAATCACTAGTCATGAGAGATGTTCCCCAGTTACAGGCGATCCCGTTATCCCGGCCGCTAATGCTTGGGACTTGTAGCCTGCCGACGAGTAGGGCACATTTCCAGCCCACTGTTACGTGGTGCACCCTTTAAGTCACCCTTGATAAGAAGTATAACTCTCTGATGGTACTCTGTAATAAATAACTCAATGATGATCGCCTGGATAACCTGGATAGCTGCAGGGCTTGTGGCTGGAAGAACATTTCATTGCATCTTGTTAGTAATCAGGTCTGTGATAACCCTAGTTAGTTAATGTAGCAAGCCGTAGGCAATGATTGGCCGTGTTTGATTGGATGGAGTCCAGCTCAGTCTAAGTATTGTCTAGAACCAGTCCTTGATTGTTCTAGCTCTTGGATGCTCTAGTTCCAGAACATGAATGCTTGATTGTCACTGAATGTGATTGCCAGCTTGTCTCTCCCACTTGTCACTATGTGTAGTTCCTTTTTACATGTTTGTCCTCTAAGCAATAGCTGGTCAGTGACTATATACTGTTCAGGCGAAGGGGTACAGTGGTAGCCCGGCTGCCTGGTATGGTACATTTGTCCTTACCGTGTTCATTGCTTAGATGGCACTTACCTAAGTTACAGTATTCCTGCACCTGATTGTTATCTCCCAGCAATAACTGGTCAGTGACTATGTGCTGTTCAGGTGAAGGGTTACAGTGGTAACCTGGCTACTTGGTATGGTACATTTGTCCTTTCCTTGTTTATTGCGAAGATAGCACTTATTTTATAATCTTCTGTATCATAACTACCATGTTCTTTTATACTCTTATTTCTAATTGTCTCTACATGTTTTTCTCTGTTCTGTAGTCGAGATACGTGCATTGGTACTGCACTAATCTCGATCTGTTTTTACTCACTTCCTTAACTGTTTTATTTGGTATTGTGATGCTGGTTTTGTTCTCATTTCGTGGCCCCCTTTGTGGCACTTGCTCGTTCTGGGGTTGACCCAGCTGGTTTTGTATGGCCAGATTCAGGAGCAGCAACAAAGGATCTTCCGGATTTCCAGCCAGATGGTGACCGCCAGGAGTGACCGAGGCTTCGAGTGGGTTTATTTTTGTGCTCCCGCTCGTAATGTAAATTGTATTTATAATCCTTTGAGGCGTTTAGCCGACGAGCACCTGTTAGCTCGATGCACTGTTCTTATTGTCCGCCTACGGGCTGTAACGTGATTAACATACCCCGGGGGTTAATCATGTAAGACTTAACTCTTAGCTAGTCTTTACATTTTGTACGACTAGTTTCATGATCATCTGATATGTAATGTTTGGGACGCCTTATATTTATGTATTTGATGAGATTACATCTTGTGACTTAATTACTTGTTGAGATTGAGACAGTAGGCCATCTTGACCATAAGAGACTGTTGGTTTGTAGAATACCCTCACATGCTAGACAGCCGTGATCGTATAGCGGGATGGTTGCCGTCCCAATATACGTAGCTGGCGTTCACGTTCCCCGTATCCGTCGGTATTCCGGGAGCGGGGCGTGACACGTTTTAGTGGTGGCCCATGCAGGTCTTGTCAATCAAGAAATGTGAGGGTTTACCGGATAGATGTCTCAATCTTTACTCGCCTTTGATCTCGACTCGTATCTTCATATCTCCTTGAACTCCTGACCTGATAACCTGCTTGCATCGTTGGTCTATCCTGCTCCTTCCTTAATATTCCTGACGTCATTGCTTCAGTGGCATCGTTCCTGCTGATCAGCCAGAAGATGTTCAGCCGACAGCTCAGCAACCGTCAGAAGACGAAGCTCAGTCGACCGCCGCAGCTTCCCAAGCCATGCCTTCTGGAGAATCAGTGCCCCCAGTTCAGCCAGTTCAGTTAGCAGGGTCAGGGGATGAAGTCTTGGTAGGACTTATTCGTGAGTTACTTGCGTCTCAGGGTCGTCGAGATGATGCCTTGCACCAGGCAGTACAAGATGCTCAGAGCGAAGGTGGTCCTCGGAGGAACAGTGCGGTCAACAGATTCAAGCGCCTGGACCCTCCATTCTTCGACGGCAGCGAGGATGCAATTGCCGCCGATGCCTGGCTACAGGATACAGAGGTGGTTCTCGAAGCCGCGAAGGTTCCAGAAGATGAGAAGGTGGCCGTGGTGCGCCTACAGTTATTGGATCTAGCCCGCAGTTGGTGGACAGCACAAGCCGTGGGATTATCAACACCTATTTCTTGGGCAGTATTCAGCGAGAAGTTCCAGACCAAGTATTATGATGCCGTGGCCCGGTACGACTTGCAGACAAGGTTCGCGAATCTGAAACAAGGAGGCAGAACGGTCGACGGATACGCGGCCGAGTTTTCGAGACTTAGTCGGTTTGCTCCCACCTTGGTGGCGACCGAGCTTGACAGAGCGCAGAGGTTCCAGCAAGGACTTCACTTGGAGATTATCTTGGCAGTAGAGCAGTTCGAGCATCAGACCTATGATGCGGTATTGCGAGCAGCAAGGAGGCACGAGTACACTTTCCGGAGGATAGCAGACAGGACCGGAGGACGAAAGCGGTCTCGCAGTCAAACGAATCAGTCTTCAGCACCAGTCCCTGCAGTTAGGACTTTAACCATTGGAGCTCCGGGGCGAGCAGCTTCAGTCACGTCGGAGCAGTACTCAATTTTGACGCACCCTCAGCAGAAACAGAAGCAAGCGCAGTCTTCCGCCGTGGGATGTTCTTATTGTGGGAAGCCTGGGCATGAGGTAGCAGAGTGTCGCAAGGCTCTCGGATTGTGTTTGTTGTGCGGAGCACCAGACCATAGGGTGGGATCCTGCCCATTCAGAGTGGACTCAGCTTCTACAGTAACTAGACCCTCGGTTATGGGACCAGCACCAGCAACAGTGCCAGCACCATTTCACCAGCAACAACAGTTCCCGTTCCCAAGACCGTTGCCGACTCAGGCCCAGATATTCCAGCAACAGAATCCGCGGCAGTTTGCCCTAGCTCAAGCTCAGATCCGGAATCGTCCGAGAGGTATCAATGTCCTGTTTGTCTTGCTTTTCCGCCGTCGTTACCAAGGGCACATGACATTTTTCATGTAACCTAATTACGACGGTATGTCCCGGACCCGAGCCATATCCTGGATCATTCGAAAACGGTTATTGGTACTAACCCTTTTCGTATGAGGAGAGGCCGTGTCCATGTTGACCAAAGAGAGAGGCCCCAAGCACAAGACTATCAGTTAGTCCGTGTCGCTTGAGTTCATCACTCCTTGAGAGAGTCAGACGTGGGAGTGTGAGGATAATGTCCGAGCACGTCATCCTAATCGGTTTTGGCTCGTAAGGTGTAAATATCTCCTTATGCCTTGCACTTCGCTTCCTTGTTTGCATGTATGATTGTATGATTGGTTGGTAGTATAGATTGCTTGTGATAGTATAGCTGTCCCGACATCTCTAGCCTCTTGATTAAATTCCGAGGACGGAATTCTATTAAGGTGGGTAGGATGTAATGACCTGAAATTCGTGATACGTATTTTATACGTATTCGTATTTCTGACCTGTATTTTTATTTTCTTGATTAGTTAATTATGGTTTATTTCATGATTAGATCTGTGGTTTAATTGTCATTTATATTCTTGAGTTTATTATGATTAGTGGATCTCGGATTTATGGTGATTATGGGCGTGTATTGTATTTTACTTGACTTGCGGCATTTCGGCTTTTCGTGTTTTCGTATCGGCTTTTCGTATCTCGGCTCGGTTTTATTTAATGAGATTTGGTTTGGTTTATGGAGATGGAACCATTTAAGCCTACATCATTCCCTCACCTCCATCACAACACCCTCAACATTTAAATCCCTACTTTTCTCTCTCTTCCATTATTTCCTTTCTTCCCTACAAGCATTCCTCCCTCTTCTCCAACACACCACTCCCCCACCCATAGGCAAGTGCACCTTGCCACCACATGAGAGCCCCATTTTATTTGTTCATTAGATGGTTTAGCCAATCATGATCAACATTAGGTCTTGGGTTTTTATGATTTGGAGTATGGATTGTGCTAGATCTAGGGTTTTGCCATTCTCGGATTTCTTGGGTTTTCATGTATTAAACTTGGTTTTCTCTTTGATTTAAGGCTTCCATGAGGTTGGAGATTTCGTTCTACCCCATTTTGACCTATGGAAGTCCGGATTTGGGTTTATATTGAGAGATTTATGATGTTTTGAAGATTTTAGAACCCATGGAGCTTTCTTCACAGCAATGGAGGAAGAAGGAGACCCCCCCCCCCAGCTCAGCCCGCGCCCTGGCCCGCGCGCGCCTCCTGCGCGTTCTGCCCGTGCGCACTTTTTAGCACGTTGCGCCGCCCGCGCGCGCTTTTTAGCGCGTTGCGCCCCCTCCCGCACGCGCTTCTTAGCGCGCTGCGCTCGCGCTGCGCCTTGCGCGCGCGCACCTGTCCGCCTCGCGCCGCGTCCCCGCGCGCCCCCCCCCCTTGCGCGCTTGGTCCCGCGCGCGCCCCTTTGCGCGATCTGTTCCCCTGCGCGCCCCCTTGCGCGCTTGGTCCCGCGCGCGCCCCTTTGCGCGATCTGTTCCCCTGCGCGCCCCCTTGCGCGCTTGGTCCCGCGCGCGCCCCTTTGCGCGATCTGTTCCCCTGCGCGCCCCCTTGCGCGCTTGGTCCCCCGCGCGCGCCCCTTGCGCGATCTGCTCCCCTGCGCGCCCCCCTTTGCGCGCTCGGCTCCCCGCGCGCGCCCCCTTGCGCGATCTGCTCCCCCGCGTGCCCCCTTGCGCGCTTGATCCCCCGCGCGCCCCCTTGCGCGCTTGGTCCCCCGCGCCCCTGCGCGCCTTGCCTGCCGTGCCCCCTGCGCCCTGTGCGCAGTTGACCCTTGCCTTGCTCGCGCCCCTTGGTGCGCTGCGACCTGTTCCCGAGCGCGTCTCTTGACGCTGCTCGCGCCTCCTAGGCTGAGCCCTCGCCCGACACCCCTTGGGCTGCCCCTTGGCCTGGCACACCTCGTGCCATGGTGTCCCTTGGTTTTCCCTTGGTCCTTGTTTTCTCTTCCTGAATTGAGTTTTCTGAGATTTTCTTGTCCACCACACGACTTGACTAGACCTGGGCACCCTTGTTCCCTGGCACCCCTTAGTGCCACTCGACCCCATTGTCTTGTATTTTATTTCACCTTTCTTGAGTGCATGGTATTTCCTGTTTATATCCTTACGCCTTTTTCCATGAACTTAGTATATTGTGGCATGTTAATGTTGTAATGATAATGCTTGATGGTGGCCCGCCGTGGTGCACCCCTGATTTGACTTATCTTGACTTGACCTGGTAACTTGATAGTGGCCCGTCGCGGCGCACTCTTGACTTGCGACTTGACTTGATAGCTTGTTTTGACACCGTGGGTGTTTTCTTGATTGCTTGTGCAATTCACTTGTCTTGTCTAGTCTTGTCTTGCATCATGTCTAGGGCATGGACCCCTGACTACCACGGTCAGGGGTACATATTGAAACGGACTAGGCTAATAACTAGATTAAATCACTAGTCATGAGAGATGTTCCCCAGTTACAGGCGATCCCGTTATCCCGGCCGCTAATGCTTGGGACTTGTAGCCTGCCGACGAGTAGGGCACATTTCCAGCCCACTGTTACGTGGTGCACCCTTTAAGTCACCCTTGATAAGAAGTATAACTCTCTGATGGTACTCTGTAATAAATAACTCAATGATGATCGCCTGGATAACCTGGATAGCTGCAGGGCTTGTGGCTGGAAGAACATTTCATTGCATCTTGTTAGTAATCAGGTCTGTGATAACCCTAGTTAGTTAATGTAGCAAGCCGTAGGCAATGATTGGCCGTGTTTGATTGGATGGAGTCCAGCTCAGTCTAAGTATTGTCTAGAACCAGTCCTTGATTGTTCTAGCTCTTGGATGCTCTAGTTCCAGAACATGAATGCTTGATTGTCACTGAATGTGATTGCCAGCTTGTCTCTCCCACTTGTCACTATGTGTAGTTCCTTTTTACATGTTTGTCCTCTAAGCAATAGCTGGTCAGTGACTATGTACTGTTCAGGCGAAGGGGTACAGTGGTAGCCCGGCTGCCTGGTATGGTACATTTGTCCTTACCGTGTTCATTGCTTAGATGGCACTTACCTAAGTTACAGTATTCCTGCACCTGATTGTTATCTCCCAGCAATAACTGGTCAGTGACTATGTGCTGTTCAGGTGAAGGGTTACAGTGGTAACCTGGCTACTTGGTATGGTACATTTGTCCTTTCCTTGTTTATTGCGAAGATAGCACTTATTTTATAATCTTCTGTATCATAACTACCATGTTCTTTTATACTCTTATTTCTAATTGTCTCTACATGTTTTTCTCTGTTCTGTAGTCGAGATACGTGCATTGGTACTGCACTAATCTCGATCTGTTTTTACTCACTTCCTTAACTGTTTTATTTGGTATTGTGATGCTGGTTTTGTTCTCATTTCGTGGCCCCCTTTGTGGCACTTGCTCGTTCTGGGGTTGACCCAGCTGGTTTTGTATGGCCAGATTCAGGAGCAGCAACAAAGGATCTTCCGGATTTCCAGCCAGATGGTGACCGCCAGGAGTGACCGAGGCTTCGAGTGGGTTTATTTTTGTGCTCCCGCTCGTAATGTAAATTGTATTTATAATCCTTTGAGGCGTTTAGCCGACGAGCACCTGTTAGCTCGATGCACTGTTCTTATTGTCCGCCTACGGGCTGTAACGTGATTAACATACCCCGGGGGTTAATCATGTAAGACTTAACTCTTAGCTAGTCTTTACATTTTGTACGACTAGTTTCATGATCATCTGATATGTAATGTTTGGGACGCCTTATATTTATGTATTTGATGAGATTACATCTTGTGACTTAATTACTTGTTGAGATTGAGACAGTAGGCCATCTTGACCATAAGAGACTGTTGGTTTGTAGAATACCCTCACATGCTAGACAGCCGTGATCGTATAGCGGGATGGTTGCCGTCCCAATATACGTAGCTGGCGTTCACGTTCCCCGTATCCGTCGGTATTCCGGGAGCGGGGCGTGACAGTTATCGTTTGGATGATCGTACGGAGGTCCAACGGTTTGGAATGAGCATTCTTTAGTTTTGGATCCACAATCAAATCGAATTAAAATCGATTAAAAATTAGAATTTTTTTCCCGATCCAATGGTGCAGAGGGGACGGAACTTTGACGGAACTCCGCGGACGAATTTTTTGATCCGTCCCATATATATATATATATATATATATAGACACACACACACAGTCTGCGAAGTATTTCAATCGCACTAAACAAAAATCAATGTTTTAAAATTCGGTCAGAACACTGAGTTTGATCAAACCGGTCCAACCAGTAGGTTAATCCAAATTGAACTAGTTATATGGATTTACAATCTTACATAGAATATATTACATAATGCACAACTACAAATATATCACTTAGAAGTTCTACATGTCCATCATAGTAGAGAACTCTGAATCGGGTTTAGTTCACGGGTTGGTCGGATCAACCGACCAGTCCGATCAAATTTTGAAAACACCGATAAAAACATATCTTACAAAATAAATCTTTTATGTAGGATGCATCTTGTCTCCGCACTGTCAAACGCTCTATTTATGTCCCTTTTTTTTTCTTCCAAAAGTTTAACCTGTTTGGTTGGCCGATTTTAGGACAGATGAAGTGGAAAAATGGAATATTGGAAGAGTATCTCAGACTTTCTGCATTTGTTTGCAGACAAGATTTAATGTGAAGTGATATGAACAGTAAATCTTGTTTGCGACTAGTTCTTCATTTTGACAATGATTTTTTTTTTTCGAAGTGGCTTTTGTAAGTTGTGAAATCATAATTTTGACATATGGCGTTTGATTAGAGGATTAATCACTTCTACTTTAACACTTTTCAAATCATAAGAATTAAAAAAATTATACTTTTTAATTTACTTCAACAATCATCAAAACATTAAATTTTAGGAATTTTTAATCTTCACCCTCTTTAAAGTACTCAAACGAAATTTTTAAAAAATAAAAATACATACACATGAAATACGTGTACGCAAAATATAGGTTTTCGAATTTTATCTTTTTCAATTCTGGAAATTGCTGAGAAACCTAATTTCGGGGTTGGTTTTCATGAAAAATCCACCCGCATGATGGTTTTATGAAATGCCCAGAATTATATATTTTTACGTTAAGTATTCTAAGATTCCCTTTAGATGCTCTATATTTACAAAATTAATACCATAACTATCCCTCCGCACAAACTCAGATTTGGATTGCGATTCTCGTCTTCTTCTTCTTCTTCTTCTTCTTCTTCTTCTTCTTCTTCTTCACGAGAGATCTGAATTCCATTGCTCTCATCTTCAGCAGAGATCGCAAAGATCGTTCGTAGTTCACCGTGTTTTTTTTTCAGTCGAACTCCGATCATCGCTCTTCTTCTTCTTCTTCTTCTTCTTTTCCCACAATTAGATCAATTATAGAGAGAAGATCTTCTTCTTCTTTTCCATAAGAATTAGTATCGTTTTGAAAGAATAACGAAAACTCTTGAATCTTTATTCATGCCAAATTTTTTTCCAAAAAAAAAAAAAAGTTGCTGTCAACTGTTCTCCGTCGATATCACACGAAGAATAGTCATTCTCCTGCATTTTAACAAGGAGAATGTCATTCTCCGTGTAAATTAACACGAAGAATGCCATTCTCCGTGTTAATGACATTCTCCTGTGTTTTAACAATTGAATGGTCATTCTCCTACGTTTTAACACGGAGAATGGTCATTCTCCTACGTTTTAACACTAGAATGATCATTCTCCTGCGTTTTAACACTGGAATGACCATTTTTTGTGCTAAATTACACGGAGAATGGCCATTCTCCGTGCTAAATTATACGGAGAATGGCCATTCTCCGTTTTATTTAACACGGAGAATGCCATTCTCCGTTTTATTTAACACGGAGAATGATATTTTTCGTGTTTCTAACACGGAGAATGGCCATTCTCCTGCGTTTTAACACTGGAATGACCATTCTCCGTGCTAAATTACACGGAGAATGACCATTCTCCGTGTAAATTAAGACGGAGAATGGCCATTCTCCGTGTAATTTAGCATGAAGAATGACCATTCTCCGTGTAAATTAAGACGGAGAATACCATTCTTCGTGTTATTAACACAGAGAATGACCTTCTCCGTGTTACTAACACAGAGAATGGCCATTCTCCGTGTAAATTAAGACGGAGAATGCCATTCTCCGTGTTCTAACACGGAGAATGGCCATTCTTCTGCATTTTATGGTCAGTTAAAACTTTGGAGGGCCATAACTTTTGACTGGGAGGTCGAAACGAGGCCCGGTTTGTCGCAAAATGAGCGTATCTTTGAGGAGCTTGAGATTAACAGCTTCTTCGTTAGACGGCCTTCCGAAATTTTAGAATCGCAAAAAAATGATATTTGGACCTCCGTTTTAGCACTTTTGCCGTTTATCTCGGTCTTTCCGAAATTTTTCGACGAATTTTTTAAGATTTTTGAGGAGAAAACCTAGATTCGAAAGTGAGCAGCGTATGGAAGAAGATAAAGTATCGAAACGGTTTTTTAAGAGTTGTTTCGTGGGTGTTTTCAATAAATTAGAAGGAAGGGCAAAACGATCATTCGGAACCCTCTTTATATATTTTTTTTCTAATTCTAGACACGCGATGAAATGTTATTGCGCGGTGGATTTTTCATAAAATTTTTTTGTTTTTTTTTTGCATTTCATGGGGGGGTTGGAGTTGGGGAGTCAGTTTCACAGTACTCTGTGACTCTCTGAGCAAACAGATGGCTCTGAAAGCATAAGTCAGAAGCAAACAAAAACAGAATCATGTCCCATCTCCAGGATTTCATTTCCTCCCAAACTTCACAGCCAACACACCTCCTCCTCCTCCTATGGCCATGGGAGCCCTTACCAAAAGAGGCAATGCCCTCTGGCACAAGGACCGAACAGCAATCCCTTTGCGGTTGTGGCTCGCTGGCTGGCTCACCTGCACCTGCACTCAAATTCAATGATTTGGTTTTTACCTCAACACTTCAAATGGTGCAAAGATCAGAAATTTTCCTAAGTATTTCAGAAAATGGTCCCGAGTTTTGAAAATGTCCACTAAGTCAATATGACCTTCCTAAGTATTTCAGAAAATTTCAGATCATGTTTACTTGTGAACATTTTCAAAACTCAGGACCACTTCAAGAAGCCAGTGTTTTGTTGTGTTCATGCATTATAAACTAAGCCAAGCCAAGGATGAAATCGGTGATGCTACTTGGAGGCACAGAGAGCTGGTGGGTTGATGATGGTGTGGCCATTAGAACCCACATGCTTTGATGCTTTGGAAAAGTTATGGCTTTAAACTGAACAAAAATAAAATTTTGTCTGCGGTTTGTAACTACGGAGATGACCGTCGACTGACGTGGTGGCCGGCCATTGGCCCCTCCGCTATATCCGGATCCCATCCGGACCGGAGGCCAATGGCCGACGGTCACGTCTACGATTACATACCGCGGACAACGTAGCAGCTCCGTAAACTAAAATTGGGTGATCCCTTGTGTTGTTGGCAAAGGACAGGACAGACCCAAGTCCTCATCTGCTGAATTTGTTGAAGCCAAAGAATAGTTTGCAGTACTCTTTCTCGTGAATGGAATCTCCACACATATCCCCTTTTCTTTTTCATGTGAAAAAAGCTGCAAAGGATGGATCCCTACTATGTTGTTTCTATGTGAAACCAAATATCTCACATCACTGACACTACTCGTCACTGAAGTAACCATTTTTGCGATTCTGAATTGTTAAAATTTTCTGTTCATATTGAAGATTGTCAAATTTTGACAGTCTAAAACTGTAAAAAAAAATTGACATTCTTACGCACAATAAAGACGGTCAAAATTTATGTATTCATGACTATACGTAGGACTGCAGAAAATGATAATATCTACAAATACTTTGTGTAGTGTCCTTAGCATTGGCCTTGCTGTATAAATAAGTTACATCTAAACACGTTATTCACGAGTAGCAATAACAGGAATCAAACTAAAAGAAGGTTATTCCCTTTAGGAATTCTCTTCCTTTAGGTTGGGCTTTTGAACATCATCTTTTCCTCCATGCAAATGTTGTGAATGAGACAGTAAAGAACAAGTCAAAGTTGAACCACCCTTGGTCCTTTTGAATGCATCAAACTTGGGAATTATATTATCTATCATAATCAACTCCTCCTTGTACAAACTCATCATAGATTCACAAGATATCCTTGTATGAAATTGAGGAAGTAACTACAACAAGAGGGAGACAGGACAAGACCAACTCTCTCGAGCTTTGGACTAATCAAGGTTTCCTAGTGAAGCTTCTTAGGCATGTATGTGAGAAACCATGCTTGCTTTCATGCATTTCAAGGAATATTTTTTTTAAGATTATTGACTTATTGTTGATTTTGATCCGTGACATAAAAATCTGTATCATTGTTGTTGCATTGGATCTCAGACACAAGTAACAAAGTAACAAGCATTGTTAACAAAGTTTCAGTTTTCACAAAATAGTCCCACTAACAGTCCTGAAATAGAAAGGTTTCTAACAACAAACATATGAGCAAAAGGCTTTTGCTCCCTCCTCCTCAAGTTCAAGCTACTACTTCTCTACACTATTATTGTGCATGTAACTAAACCAAATTTTCTCCTCTATGACGCTCCTCCGACACCAAGAAAATCAAAGAAGGGGATGCTGCTCATCTTGTTAATGTCCCTCCTCTGATCATGGTCTCCAAGCACAGCTGCACTGCTGCTGCTCTGGTTCGCCGCCATTACAGACTCAGCTGCCGAAGCCTCGGAGTTTGCATCAGAACCACCAGCAGCAGATTGATGGTCGAGTCCTCCAGGAGCCAACATCATCGCAGGTGCATTTTGATGGATTCTACCACCATAATCACCAACCTTTTCTTCACAACCTGTGAAAGGGAAGTACTAAAAACGTTACGTAAACATAGAGGGTTGACGTCAGGTCGTTAGCTAGCCGGGCGAAGACGATCACTGATTAATTAACAAGAAGATAATAAGACCCCGTTTGGTTCAATGTAATAAAATGATTTATTTTTTTATATATTTGATTATATTGTGATTACGATTACATTACAGTGCACCAAACGAGGCTAAATTTCAAGAGGAACATACCCGCGAGGAAATGAAAGACGGGAATTGCTCTGCTTGTATTCTTGGAACTGAGGGAGAGGTCCGTGCAAGCGGACACGGACTCGTCCCTGGTGGTGGTGGTGGTGGTGGTGATGGTGGACTGGTCAGTACCACTGCAAGCATTATTATTATTATTAAGAGGCGGCTTGGTCTTTCTATAAGAAGAAGAAGAAGAAGAAGCAGCAGCAGCAGCGGTGGAGTGGTGGTGGTGGTGGTCTCTGTTCCTCCTGGCCATGATGACGTGCCAGTGGTTCTTGACGGCATTGTCGGTCCTCCCGGGGAAGATCCTGGCGATGAGGGCCCACTTGTTCCCGTAGGCCCCGTGCGCGGCCAGCAGCCTCTCCTCCTCCTCCTCGCTGAACGCCCTCCTGTTGATCCTCGGGTCCAGCTGGTTGAACCACCTCAGCCTGCAGCTCTTCCCTAAAATTACCAAAAATAAAAAAAATAAATCATATAATATATGTAATCATTCTGGTCAATGTTCCTTAAAATGAATCCTTACATAATACACGTTGCCGCTACGTTCTTTTTCTTTTTTTTTCTTTTTTTTTTATTACAATCTACACACATGTATATGTGTTTGTGTTCGTGCTGTTTTTCACATGAGCTATAAGAATACTTCGATATTCTTCGGTAACTAAAAATGTATGTGTATGTACCTGATCTTCCTTGGAGCTTGTCGGCGATGAGGTTCCAGTTCTGGGGGCCGTGCTGCGCGACGAGCTCCCTGAGCTTGGCGTCCTCGGCTGGCCGCCAGTGGCCTCTCTGAGAAGTGCTCATTAGTTCTCTCTGTGCTTGACACCTACAAAAAAGAAAAAAAGATGATAGAAGAATCAGAACATGACTAGTAGCAATGAAACATATATAGAAGAGTAAGTGATGGTGGTGGTGGTGTACCAAGAACGGGGAAGCATTAACTTCTTGTTGTTGGGATTGGGAGAGGAAGGAGAAGAGAAGAGAAGGGGCACTCACACTCGTGTGGGTGGTGTACACTCTTGTCTGATTTATACAACAACAAGAGAGAGTAGGTTTGTTTCTCTCTCTCTCTGTCTGTGACCATGACAGTGACAATGCCACCACCGCCGAGCGAGCGAGGGGTCTAAGTTTGTCGCGTTGCACACCCATCACCAACTTTTTGCTTGCCTTTTCCAAAGCATCAAAAATTGTAACCGAAACTTTCTCAAACAAACTTAAAGGAGTACTTGGAAAGACATGTAATAAGTTTCTCTCTTTTCCCCCTTTTTTTTTTCTTTTTTTTTTTTTTTTTTTTCGATATGGATATTGTCCCCCACTAGGGGTGAACATTATTTGGGTTTTGACCGAAAATTAACTTAATAATTTATTTTTGGTTTTATTTAAAAATAATTTAAATTACTTGCCTTCGGCTTTGTATTTTGATTTTGGCCTAAAATCAAATAAGACTTGTACACATGTAAATATTCTTAATTTTATACAAATTTTTTTCAATTAAACTGTGTATATTTTTTTTACAGAAATTTTTATAAAAGTTGTCAAATGACAAACAACTCAATTTTTATAAATGTTCTACAAAAGTTGTCAAGTGACAAACCGCTCAACAATACTATAAACATCTGGTCTTCGCAGATCCTATAGTGAAAGCAAATTAAAATTCTGGACCTGAACTGGGCCGGACTTAGGGTCGTGTCAGATCGGGCCGGATCGGATCTATTTTATGGGCCGATACATATATCCAGCACGACTCAGGATCCATGATTAAAGGGGTTGGCCGACATATGAATTTTTTTTTTTCCCGGACCGGACTAGTGCGGGATTTGCCCCCCTCTCTCTACTTACTCTTGAACAAACCTATTCATATACAGACGGAAAACAAAAACAAAATTAATAATAATAAAAATGGCAGAAGATGAAGGCTACAAAATGGAGCAGGAGCAGGAGGTTGAGCTGCAGAAGCACATTGTTGGTTCCCTGCCAACAATATTTTACATCCCCAACTTCATAACCAATTCTGAGCAAGCCCAACTTCTCCACCATGTAATCAAAATATTCTCCTCTCTCTCCTTTGGTTTTCTTATATGCACACACATACATGTACATGTAGTATGATTGTTTCTTTCTTTGTGGGGTTTGCTACTAGTACAGATATATGAGGTTCCAGCATCCAGATGGAAATCCCTCAAGAACAGGAGATTACAAAACTGGGGTACCCTCTTTTTTTAAGTTATTATTGTTTTTTTTTTTTCTCCTTTTGAATTGAATTGATGTACAACTTTTGTTTGTCTATGGCAGGCGGGGTGGTTCATGAGAAGGGCCTTCTGCCGCAGGACTGTGAGTTAGTTATATTGATTTGCCCTTCCCATTAATTGCCAATATGACTCTTAAACTCAGAAGCTGCACTTCAACTGCTCGTAACAATGCCTACTAGGGAGTTTGTTTCCGAGCAATTGAAACTTCTCACAATGTTAATATACATACTCCGATATGAATCCAACTGTGATGATTATAATGAGGGAAATAGACTGATATATGCGGGACGCTCAACCTGTGTTTGTACTTCCCACATATTAGGAGGTTCAAAATTCTTAGAGGATTCACTCCACTCACCAAGGGGCACAAAGCAATTCCGTTGAAACTCGAACGTGTGGGATTGGGCACGTGAACATACTAGTCACCTAGTTAATGCTCGATAAAGAATTCTACACTGCATCAGTAGGAAAACAGTTGCGATAAAGCACCAAAACAATTTGATCATCACACCCCATCGTCTAGATTCTTTGTAGTCTAGGAGAACTTGGTGGGTGTTCCTTGGTTGCGTGAGCTCAAACTGCATAACCAAAGGTAGGTCTACTTAGTTGCTAACTGGTCGTCTAGGTTCTATGGCATGACTCTCTCATGCTCATAGATACCTAGCTAGGAATCTGGTGCCAACATAGAGGGTCGACAACATGTCATGAATCTGGTGCCAACATAGAGGGTCGACAACATGTCATGAATAACTGTTATCGGTCCTTTATGGATCATTCTTATGATCCATAGTCAACCCTATGATGATGGGAGAAGGCTTAGATGATGATGACGACGACGACCAAAAATACCTCTTTTGGGCATGCATGATTCGTAGTACTCTACACCGTAGTCAAAGGGCTGAAATTGTAGAGTGAATTTAGTTATAATGAAGAAGGAAATAATTGTGACATAAAATTAAAATATAGATTAATTGAAAGCTCCCTTATGATGGCATTGGCTAGCTTTGATGGTCTCCATGAACGAGTGGCAGTTGAACCACGTGATTTGATTCTCAATATTGAAAATATGCCATTTCTGAAGGGTAGTCTTCTTGTATATGATACATCATTCCTCTGCTGCACATTCAATTAGTCAGCTGCTTTGTATTCCTAAGAGTTTTGGTCTCAACCCCTAAGAGCAATGGTTTTAAGCACTTCACAGCCGAAAAATGTAGGTTGTTTCGCGCATGGGTTTGACATTGACTTGGTTTGCCTAAGCTCTGTCAACCTTGTTGGTTATCTCCATTACTTGTTCTTAGTTCGTCCAACATACTAGTTTATAGCGGCCATAATATGGGTTCGGTTACTGACCAAAATGGTATTCGGCAATATATACCCAAATCTTAAAAAAAATGGCTTGGCTGGGAAAAATTGAGAAAGCATAAGCTAATGTCACTGGTCCACGAATTTTGGGAACTTTACATATCATACCACTAAGAATCCTAAGAACGGGCATTGGATATGCATAAGGTAAGCACCACACATAAGATGAATAGGAGATAAAGTTCTTTTCCTCGGAGGCGGCACATGTCCTCCATACTTTCTATGTGGATCCACCCCTCTTAATTCCGAAACTACTGATACCAATTCCCATTTCCCATAGAGTGTTGGATACAAGATTTTGAATATTGATTCCTCTTTTTCTTTTTTCCCTTTTGATTCTTGATTGTTGTCGTTCTGTGCTAAAACTAATTGGGTTAAATAGCGTGGTCCTATTGGTATTTACCTGACTATTTCTTGGTTGGAGCTCCAGATTTTTACAAATACATTTTGTTGAATTTAAGTGGCTCCTATTGTCGCTCAAACTAGTATAATGAGATTAATTCATATACTTGCTGACCATACAAAAGTTTTGGTCTTGATTTGGCTCTACCAAGTCCATGTTTCTAGTATACTTGGGGCTAGTTTGGATTGTAGTTACATTTCATCCCATTTGCTTAAACACCCATTTCCGGAATGTTGCATTTCGGAAACGCCCATTTGAGCCCTGAAATGAATAGCATGTTTCACAAACGCCCAACCGGAATGGAACCCATTTGGAATGTTCGTTGCTTTTGACATCAAATGGAGTCCTCGATGAAACATAATTGTAAACAAAACTGGCCCTTAGTAGTGGATCAGTGAAATTTCTGTTTGTATTTAGTCTACTTCATATGTAGGGATATTTTTAGTGATGGTTAATTGGTCCATAATAAATTATCTTATTGTGCATAGTCTGAAAAATAATGCCAGCAAATCCTGCGTCACAATGATAGGCAGTAAGAGACCAAAATTATTTTATTTTCATGATGAATTTGTAAATGCTGTCATATTTTTGGTAACATGATATAGAAAAAGTTTCTTTTGATATAAAGGGTGAATTTTTGACCTGGTAACTCAGTCCAAACATCCAATGTATTTTATTAAACTAACCATACCAAAGTCTTACATCTTACAAAATGATATAGAAAAGTTCAATTTGTTACGTTCATTTGGTAACAGATTCTAGTGGTTTATTGGTCTGTCACAAATGATTTTTTTCTTATAGCATATATTCCAGTTAGTTCTTGATGATTTTATCCTTGTACAAACATGTAGACATGCTCCAGTTAAGCAGTCTTACATTACTACAACAAGATCCAATTTTGTGTCCGTGCAGTTTTTGCTGATAAGTATTTTGTGAAATATTATACTTCAAATTAGTTACTCAAATTTGGGATGTAATTTTGTTTAACTTCAATTATTGAGAAAGAGTTTAATGGCTCGTGAAAAGTTTATAGTTGAACCTTTTCTTCTAGACTTTATTGCTTACCCTCTTGCCAACTTCACCATGTTCTCGATTATTCAAACTGTCTATAGGCATGGGGTTTTGTACAGCTCAACCATCACTTAAGGTTCTATTGGTTTTATTTTCTGTAAGTACCATATTTACTCACTTCTGCTTTTGCAGTGCCTCCTTGGCTCACCAAGTTTACTCAAAGAATATTTCAGCAGACAGGGTTGTTCCCTTCAGCGATCAACCATGTTCTCATCAATGAATATCTTCCTAATCAAGGCATCATGGTTTGTAAGAAATGCATTATTTTCTCCTGTCTTCATGGATTCTCATTTTAATTAACACATGACTACACACCTGCCATATAGCCCCACCAAGATGGCCCTGCTTATTACCCGATTGTTGCAATATTATCTCTCGAGTCACCTGTTGTTATTGATTTCACTCCACACTTGAGATTGAAAGGACGTACAGAGAAAGAGGGGATTGCAGTCAAGGGTTCCGATAATAACGTAACAGCATCTGATGATGCAATTGTTTCATCGAACAAATTGATATGCAGAACAGATGATATCCGCCAACCTTGCTCTCTTTTGTTGATGCCCTGCAGTTTGCTGCTATTCAAAGATGAGGCCTACTCAGGTGACAATTTAGACTCAATTAATGATCTATTAGTGTGATCTTCCGTAACATGTTTCTCCCCTCAATATGGTGTCCGTTCTAACCATTTTCATGCTATCCAGATTACCTTCATAGCATACAGGATTCTGAGCTCCACAGAGTCGACAAGGTAAGGCTGTCATGCCAAACATAACAGATTGTTATTAAGTACTGGTTTTATGGAAACTTGTCATAGATGAAAAAAATTGTGAGTTTTGTTGAACGATATTCTTTATATAGATCTTGTCTATTACCTTCCTGTAATGCGGGAGAGGAATGCCTAAAAAAGTTGGATGGTTTATTTTATGCTAGCTTCCTGTAAGGCGCTAGCATGAGATAATTGTAAGCATCAGAGAAGCTGTTTCTTAAGTGAAAATTGTAAGGAGAGGGAAAGTTGGCCCCGTCCTCAGGGGTTAACATAGTATGACGGCTGATTAATGAGCGTATTCCTTGAGCCAGCTCTTTCCAAAACATATATCGGCTATAAGGAAATTAATTGATTTGTGTAAACTATAACTGAATGGTTGAAAGAATAAGGTGGTACATTTGCTTGTCTGGTATACTTAGGGTTCACATCCATAGTATGAAGAGAGATTGTAAGTTGTACTAAAATTTCATTAAGAGAAATCTATTTCACCTTCAGTAGAGGTTACTCTGTTGGCCTAAAGATGAAGATCAAGTGGTCATAACGATCTTTCTGAATTTGATGGGATTGCAAGAATTATGAATGTTAACTTGCAACAACCTTACTTCTAGGGTTGAAATATAGATATATGCCTGAGACAGCCGGTGTGGAATGTTATTGATGATCTAAAAACCTGCCGTCTGAAAGGACATCCTGCAAGGTTGAAAGCTCAAGTGTTATTGATCACATGTATTGTCAATGGTCAAGCCCAAATTTCTAAATAGGGTGCTATAGTGGCACCACAGACAGAAGTCCAGGCACTGGCGGAGGGAGAGTATGGCAAGTGGGTCAGCTGATCCCACTAAACAACTATATATGTTAAATTAGACATCTATAATATGTATAAATTACACATCTATAATTTATTGGGGTCAGCAAAGCCAAATGAGTATTCTCCTTTCCTGCCGCACGGCTCTCTCCGCCGCGCCTCCTTCACTCCCGTCGTTTAGCATCTCTCTCTCTTTCTCTCTCTCTCTCTCATCAGTAACATCTCTAATATTTAGAGCCTCTAAATATATTTGATTTTTGCCCCAAAAAATGATTGTAAGAAATTTTGTCCGAATCTAAACGCATGTCATGTGGTTTTGTCAAGAGATGCTATCAGCAAAATGGAGCAACCCATGGACTGCCATCCAGTTTTTATTAATAGTTACTAAATGCTATTTAATTTGCGGGAATGAAACAAATAGATGGTTGAATGGTTCCAGGATTTTCTCCCTACCTACTATTGTCATAATTTGCATCATTTTCATTATGTTGTAGCAGAACCAATTTGGGAATTGGTGTACTTTTATAAATTTATAATGCTATTTCTTTAAATTATTGTTAAATGATTCATGTCCTAATTTGATCTAATTGATTCCTAATTCCTAACGCTCCCACAAAAACTATATTAATGAAGGAATCTCAAAGCTATGGACGTTTACTCTTTTTATTTATTCATTCTAAGCTTCATAAATACTTATACAAAACTTAGGCACCAATTCCTTCATGGATTGCTTCTCTCAATATAGTTGATAATATATGCAAAATATCTTTTGAATCATTCATTTTTGTGGAGTTATCTAGGAAAACTACAACTTTGTCATTATATGAAGCTAATAACTCCATAAAATTTTCACAATTTATTGAATTTTTAGTTCCATCTCGATCTCTAAAAGCACTCTTGAAAAGTAAGTCTTGTGTTGCATCAATCAAAGCCTTAAGACGAAGACAATTTTGGATCATTTGTTGAGAAGTAAATTTATGGATCACCTTTTTATGTGGCGAGGTTGATTCATGAGGTCTTTAGATGATCATACACTGTTGTTATGAGGGCAATTAAGACTCCCAACATGATTTAACAAAGCAGAGTTCTTTTTATTCCTTTCTTCCAAATTTGAAACCATTTTCATTTCATGTGTTGCTTCCATATTATCCATTCGACTTAATAAGTGGTATGGTAGACAAAAAGGTGCATCTTTTGTAGAAGAATATTCCAACAATGAAGTGAACATGTAGAACATTGAAGGTTGAAAACTCTAAAGATGATTTGGTATCTCCATTTTTCAGATGTATTGAGAGAGCGCATTGATATGGACATAATTGATGTAAGCACGACGTACTTCATCTTGTTTGCTAACAAGATAGTCCTAAATTTGAAACCGCAATTCTGGATTAAGGGTCAACCATACATATTTCCTTGTTGATTTCCATTCTTTGAATTTTGTTTGGACGAGTCTATTAATTTGGAGTAGAGCATTAGGTGATTTTCATAGTTTTCAAAGAAAATGAAATTGACTAGGAAATCATTATCATTTTATTGCAATATGATCGATGATTACGACCTCAAATTGGGGAATATCATGTTAGCAAACATGATAAAGTTTGATGTGCTTCCATCAATTATGGTCCATGTTAATGCACTCTTTCAAAATATCTTAAAAATTGTCCAAATCATCTTTGTAGTTTTCAACCTTCATGATTCCATTGAGTTCCTTATTGTTGGAATATTCTCCTAATGAAAAATATACTTTTTTCCCCTTATGATTGTACTTGATGTGATAAGTCGAATGGACAATCTTGAACCAAAGCTTTCATTGAAAATATATTTTAAAGTTGGAAGAAAGTAATGAATGAAAAAAAAATTGTGCTTTCTTGAAACACATTGGAAATGGAGTCTTAAGTCTCCTCGTAGGAATGTTGTATAATCATCCTAAGAGCTTATGAATCAACCTCAACGCGTAGGAAATATGATTCATAAGATTATTTCTCGATAAATTATCGTAAATCATCTTCGTCTCAAGACCTCGATTGGTGTAACACGATGACTTGCTTTTTAAGAATGTGTTCTAATAGATCGAGATAAAACTACAAATTCAGTAAATCATGGACATTTTTTGGAGTTATTGGCTTATTACATGCTTGATATGAAAAGAGGCGAGTAATGAATAATAGAACTGAGGCGAACGTAGTGGATGTTTAATTGTTCAAACAGTAAGGATAATATCTTGGTCCTTAAGTGGATCACTTTTTCTAAGTAAATTGTTCCTCATTGAAGACCGCGTTCATACAGAGGTAGATCAGGGAAAACTATACCAACGTTTGTTAATGTCACGGTCAAATTACCGTGATCCGAAAACTTGTGAGCCAATACCGGGAGAGTCAAAAGCCAGTGACAAGTCGAAAGCCAATCATGGATGTGTGAGTCGAGAAAGGCTTGAACTTCAGTACTGACTACTGGTCCTATGCAGCTGAGGCGTCGGTCGACAGTGTCTCGAGGTGACCGGATGTGTTGCAACTCCCTATGATGAAAAAGGAAAGGGATTTAACATTTTTTGACTTTTCTTCTCCCTTCTCGGTCGATGGGAGAGCTCATCACAACACGAGAACACTATTGATAGCAGCATGCGCGTGTTATGACAAGCTTTGGTGCCACATTAGATGTTTTCTTCTCTAACAACACTTATTTCGCATGCCTTCGCTGGAACTCTGAAAGATATTCTTGTAATAAATGTACGATTTGGACCAATGGCATTAGTAGTCTTAAATGAAGACAAAACTATGCTATATTATACTACGGAGAGTGTGCAGTGAGGGCTTAACAGAGTCGGGTGACTGATCCTTTTGAGAAGTATCCAGAGGAAATCCTTGAATGGATCTGATTGTGTACGAGTCTATCCCTCTAACATGGAGATATGTAACCCCTTGTAGTAGGAGAACCACTCCGCTGTCCAACCTCAACCCATTTCCTATTTAGTCGGATCGGGTTCTCTGCCGGGTTGTTTGGCATTTTTTGTAGTGACTTGTTCTTTATCGATTTCAATGAACAAAAACAATTTGCTCATGATCAATTGATCATGTTACAACATAAGATCTATGACTATATCATCTTCACTCTTCGTATTTCATTCGTTTTATCGCTATGCTCCCATGTAGGCAGGTACCTATCATTCAAAGCCGAGATAGGAAAAAAAGAGTGCTTTGGCTACTAGAGATGGAAAACAAGATAGCTCTCTCATCCATGACCTGTGAGTCCCTTTAATATGTCAGCCTAATTTCTTTGGCAGGTTCACAGTGGAAAGTGGATCAGGCAGAAAATGGATTCCTATTTGAAGAGTGAATAACCGTATGGATAATCTCACACTAACCTGTCAATTTTGGAGCCAATTTGGGATTTTTCCTATTTGAAGAGTGCATAACCGCATGGATAATCTCACACAAACCTGACAATTTTGGAGCCAATTCGGAATTTTCCTTGGGAGGTATAGGAAAGGAATAGGAATGATAAAAGTTTAGACAAGTTGTCTTATACAATCTCTATACAAATGTTTCTTACACACCATCGATGACGAGTCAAAAAGAAATTTGCATATATTATCAACTAAAGTGAGGAAAGCAATTCCTGAAGGATTTGACGACTCAAGTTTTGTTTAATTATTTATGAACCTCGGGATAAATAAAAGAGAGCAAATGTTCAATTTTTATGATATGTGTCGACCAATATGGTTTTTGCGGGAACAATTTCTTCGGACTTGTTCATGTTTTCTATAGTGTAGCATTAACACTAAAAAATGGAAATTTATCCCCTCTTTCTTGTCATAATTGTTGACAAGACTATGATGGTGCAAGAAATAGATGATGAGAGTTTTTTGGATTACAAGTTCTGGTGGCAAATGAACTCTCCTTATACTTGCTACGTCTATTGTTTTCCTCATAATTTACAATTTATGCCATCTAAATAAGTCGTCGTCATTTATCACTTTTTACTAAATTGACAATTATTATCAATATTGTTGGTGATTTATGTTGGTAATGATGAACTGAATGCTACTCAAGCTAATGTGATAGACTGATAGTGCTCATACGATGCGATCAATGAGCTTGAAAGCCAAAAAGGACTTAACCAAATACGTAGCTTGTAACGTGCATAAGATACTCTGTTAACTTATCATCTAAGATCTGCTCTAGCTTCGAAGATGTCTAGTACAACATGTGCAACTTTATTTAGAATTGCAAAAGAAGGAACAATTTATTAGGAGATGCTTATACAGTTTATAAGCAATGATCTTTTGTGAGTTTGTATTTATATTGGATCTTATGGCAATAAAATATTGGGGATCTCCAACTTGTTTTCTCAAGCTTCACAATGTCAATCTCAAGATATTTTGAATATCGTGCAACTTGTTTCTTATACCAAATAGGCAAATACTAATAAAAAGTTTAGAGATTATGGATGTGATGATTTTTTTTCTTCAGGTGAAATCATTTTATGAGATACGCGATATACAATACTCTGATTTAGTTTCTTATTATGTCGAGTTACTTGTGCTTGTAACAAAAAGATGAACTTATACTTGAGCATAATTGTTGTGTTGATATCTTTAATGCTATTATTAATTCTCAGTTACAAGAACTAAAGAATAGGTTCAGTGAAGCACATCATAGAGCTACTCATTTTTAGCTCACCCTTTGGATCCTTAAGTTGGACATGGAACTTTTAGAATTGATGATATCAATAAGTTGGCGGATAAATTATACTCAAAAGACTTTACTGATGATGAGAAATTACACTTGAAAATGCAGGTTCAGCTTTACCAGAATGAGCATCAAAGCCCAAGTTTTCAGATGTTGTTAACTATTTCATATTTATCTTTGTGGTTGGTGAATACTAGAAAGTCAAAAATCTGTTCACCTGTTACCAGTAGATAGAACTTTTGCTCACTCTACCTCTTTCTATTGCGACTACAGAAAATTAATATTCAATTGTGAATATCATGAAAACTATATCGTATCAAAATGAAAAATGACTTTCTGATTGATGCTTTATTCGCCTACATAGAGAGGGAAATTGCTGGAATTTTTTTGTAAAAAAAGAAGAAGAAGATTTTCTTATTGATGTTTTATTCGTCTATATAGAAAGGGAAATTGCTGGTAATTTTGACACGAACTCAATTCTTGTTGATGGATGGTTTACTTTGGAACAGTCTTTTATCTATCATTTTTTGTGTTTATGACTTATGAGTACTATCAAGATTCAAACAATAGATATTAGTTTTTTTTAGTGTTAATTATTTATATTTTTGTGCATTCTTATATTAGAAAAATGTATTCAACATCTGAAACCCAAATGACGTCTTTTGTATGCCAATAAACATGCATGAACTTGAGTGAATTTGTATGTGTCTCTAGACAACCAAGAGATTCCTTTTGAATCTAGAACGTTTTCTTTGGATGTCAAAAGCCATCCATAGTCTGAGGCATCTCTACAAAACGAAAGGACAATTTAGAACTTATTCAATGGATACCCCCTCTTAAAAGCTAAGGGACACCCTTTGAGTTATTGATTGAAACTCCTTTTACTTAATTCATTTAGTATACTAACAAATTTCAACAATGACTACATATACTGTTAATTTAAGAAGACGGGGACACAAGGACCAAACCTATTCTTCAAGTATTGCTAACAGTGATTGTACAGGTTGACTTTGGGATTAAATAGTAGAATGATTAGCTATCAATCATCCTTGACTATCAAACTTCTAAAAGCTATAAACAAAATTATCAAAAGTAGAATGCAATTTATTTGAAGAAAATAACATAGAAATATAACTTCTATGCAAAGGCAGCAAAGCTTAATGCGAAGAGATGTCTATATTAAAGGGTTTTATGCGGTAAAGTAAAATTCTTTTTTCAAAACTGAATAAACCACAAATTTGTATCTTATTCAAATAAATTTTACACTTGCTCCCTTCTTCAGGAACCCAGCACCAAAGTGTAGGGTTGATCAGCATATGAAATTTGCTCTTCATTCATTGAACTTTTCATCGCTTGGAATTTCAAAGCCTACGTTGTTGTCGATAACGATGGGACATCTGTATTGTGATTGGTTAAAATTTATCCTTGGTTCGCAGAACACTTTCTTGACACTGTTTGAACCGATTGATATTTTCTTAGATTCTATGGTTTTCATGTTTATTTCCTTTATTTGTTCTCAGGTTCTGAATGTTTCTTCAGAGTCCATGGTTTTCATGTCTATTTCCTTTATTTATTCTCAGGTTGTGAATGCCTCCGAGACCCTGAAACTAGAGGAACAGAAGCTTGGCGACGCAGGCGAAACAATAAAGTGCACAAGTTCTGAAGGACAGTCTGGCAGTTTCTGTAGAACTTCTACTAGGGTCTCATTAACATGTCGCTTGGTGTTAAAAGTTAAGAAGAATCTGTTCAAGTTTTAATTGCCTATGTGAAGTTCTGAGTTTTTTGCATATCATTATTTAAGAGTGAAATCATGGGTATCCAAGAGTAAGATCATGATATTTGATGCTACAAATATATGATATTATTAGTAAAATAGTTGCTATGAAAAGTTTGATATTCCTGTGTTATGATGTGTGTCCAGCCAATCTTTATGTAGCTTGTGTCTTACGTTGTTTCTCTGAAATGTGTAATCGTTGTGATTTATGTGAGGGGGTGTTTGGTCGGGGGAAGTGGCTGAAACTGCAGCGGATGAGGCAGTTTCTAAACATCTGAGTTCCCATGTTTGGTTGCAATAAGATGGTGTTTTTTTTGACGTGACGGCGGACATTTTCATGTCTCTTGGTTGATCAAAAGTGAGTGAAAGTACCTTATTTTGGTCGGAAGTCCGAAATCGGAGGTTTGGTTGAAGAGTGGGAAAGTGTTTTTTTAATATTTATTTGGTTCGTTGGCAGTTTCATGTCAGTTAAGAAAATGTCACTTTTCACCTCGAAGAAAAATAGGAGGAAGTGGGGGTGAAGAAGAGTAGTTCGGAGGTTTGATTGCACGAAAGTGGTAAGGTAAATTTTTTATGAGTAACTTTAATTTTGGAGTAAACTAAAAAAATGTGTAACAAAATATTGAAATAAATTAAAATTTGAAAAACCGTTGCAATATTTGTCAATGGCATTTGTCTTGAATACAATTTTTTTTTTCACTTAGAAATTTGTAATTTTTTTTTATTTTGGGAAATTTACATTAAGTAATTATATGTCAACTAAAATAAACAGTAATTATTTGATAAAATTTATATGTAATATTTAAAAGTTTAAATGACAATTATTTGTGTAAAAAAAAGGAAATTTGAGGGTACGTAACATCCGCTTTCAACAACCATCAAAATAATCCAACTCATTTTTTCTTCACTTTCAACAATCATTCAAACAACCGAACTTATTTTTTCTCTTTTTCAAACATCCAAACAACCGAATTCCTTATTTTTTTCCACTTACCAATTCGACCAACTAAACATTTTGAAAGTCAAAATTTATACGCAAATTCCACTTTCATACTTTTCTTACACTTTTGTGCAACTAAACAGCCCCGACTGACTCAACGTTTGTTTTACAATCTGTTTAAGATAATAAATCCAATGTTTAAGATAATTACTGTTCCAGTACCGGAAGAAATTCGCCATCCATGCACTCTCTTGCATCAACCTTATGTTAAAACGCTATATAATCACTCGCCATGAAATGAATATCGCCGACGAGCTATCTAACAAGGGGGAGAAATAAAACCCTGACTGGGCAACAGAAGATCAGTGGATCGAGCAACGGAAGCGTATTATTCCTTCCATTTATTTGATGGAAGTTGGAGACAGTGGGCCCAACAGGCATGCAATACAACGTGCACTAAATTCCGTGCGTATCGCCGGACATCTCAAAAAAATAATAATAATAATAAGGGGGAGGAGCCGTCCATTCGTGCACAGGCATTCAAGCAAAACTTGGGTATTTCTCTATATTTAACCTTAAACCACATCAATCGGTCAGGAAACAAATTCAAGAAAAATATCAAGATTCTGCTGTACAAAACTTCTTCGCAGAAAGTATCAAAGTAAAAGACCAGCAATCACTGCACATATCAAGTAGAATTTTGGAAGTTACAACATTTCTTTATTAAGAAGGTGAAAACTCAAGAATGCCTTCCTTCAGTCTCGAGGGGCTGGCTTAAACTCGGATCCCATATTCAGCAATCTTCACTATCCACTTGTCTAGCTCGCGCCTCTGTTGTTTCAGATCAGATGCCATGGAAGCCAACTGGAGAAGAACAAAAAAAAAATAAAAAAATACCAATCACTGATTTGAAAAATTGTACAACTCCGAACTAGAAAATTGGGTGGAAGTAAAATACCAACCTCTGCTCGAAGTTTTAGGGCGTTTCTGCCAGGAAGTTCCTGTAGATCGTCCATCAAATCTAGACATTCGTTATATGTAAGACTCAAAAGCTTGGAAGTACCAAATAACCAAGTTAAAGCCAAAATCATACAACCCACACCGATGGTAAAAAGAAGAAGCAGAATCAACTTTCTTATAAAAGCAGACCATTCCAACCTTGCAAAGCAGGAGCTACTAAGCAACTAATTATTTATCCATGTAAGAAAAGAGATCTCAATGGTGAAAGATATGTTAAATATGATAATAGACTAATAAGGACACAAGGCCACACAAAACTTTTTATCCGAAGGTTCATATTGTTGGCGCTCTATGACAATAACCATAGAAATAGCATTTAATAAGTACCTGCTGCTTCAGATTCAATCTTATAGATGGATTTGGAAAGCCTTTGGATTTCATAACCTGCATCTCTGCAAAAATATTTCACAAAGTCAGCACTGCAATCCCTTTTGTTTAAAGTAAACAAAATCACTCCACCCGATCCCTAGTGTGCAGCAAGCCTTGAATGTACTATGAATACATTTGTAATCAAAGCATTAAAGCTTATACATAATGATGCCTTAGGTAATAGGCATTAGGCAATAGAAGAGATCAATTTTCTAGATATAATGCCCAAGGTACAAGTAGGTCAGGTTGGTTTTGTCCACCTTGACATGAGGTAGACCAAACATGAAGTGGCATGCGATCTGGATAGAGATCAAAATCCAATCTTAGTAGAGGAAGAAGTTTATGTCCTCGGATTTGTTGAAGTTGTCATGGTATTGCATATTAGATGCATGTTTTGGATCCAATGTTTATCTGTCTGATCCGGTCCATTTTAGTGGACCACGGACCCATATTAGCTGATCCAATTAGATGAATCCAACCGGAATCAACTCTTATGGAGTGACATCTAGAAAATGGTAGTTCAAGTAGTAGATCTGGTCCATCCCAACCATGGTTAATATCCATCCTGGATAGGGATTGGTTCTAAATGGTTGGTGACTTACCAGTCAAACAAGCTCTATTTATATAAAGTGGCGAAATTAAGGTGGATAGCTCAAGGAACAAAGACCTTATTTTCGTGCGACCACGCTGCAGTTGCTCTTCTCCGAAGCTCGCCCTCAATATGATATTTTTGTTCTCCTTTTTAAGTTTGTCAAGAGATTGGTTGAGCTCTTTTAAACCCCTCTCAAATTTGGTAATCCGTGCCTAGTAGAAAAGAGTTCAATGTTAATGGAAACTTCAAATAAAACAATTGTACATGTGATAGAAGACAAATTAAGAACGGAAGTTTGCGCACAAGTTGAAAGGAAACGACACCAAGAAACATTAATTTTCTAGGGAAGTACATTATGAAGAGTTTAAAAGAAAGAGCAGGATTACTGCAGATAAACCATGTTAGCTATTCAAAAGTCCTCTGAAGCTTATGACACCATAAACCCACAAAGGAACATTCATGTTGAAACTAAATAAAATTTAATCCTAGTGAAAAGCAAACTCAACAATGATATTCTACGATAACAGGTGCACTAAATTTTCCGAGAACTCTATCAGAAAATAGAACAACTTTTAGAATGGACGCAAGAAACAACAAATTCTTTATACCCAAACAACATATTTACATCAATTGAACTGCAATCAGAAAATGGCCCTTAAGCATTAGCTAGGGAGTGAATAGAATAAGAAAATTAGGGCTATAAGTGGGTCGTTTGGTTTGCTATTGCTATAAGGATTGCTCGCCTTTTAATTTGATGGCTTGGCTTCGTAATCTCTCTTATGGCCTCAAAAGGAGTTTATAGTCAGTTGTGGAAGAGGTTTTGGTGCCAACATGTCATCATCGGTGAAAATGCCAGATTCTAGCTTATCGCCAGTGACTGCTCCATCAGCCATGCAACATTATTTTTTCTCACCAAGGCTTTCACAGCATCAACACGACCGGTTTGAAAAGGGGAGGACATTGCACTTGTACAATTTACCTTATAGATGAAAGTTTTTACATGCAAAAAAATTAATATTGAAAAGACTACAAATAATTCGACGTTGGTTAATGACCATCTTGAATACCTTTGCTAAAGTATCTGATATGTAGGGGTATAATAATGTTCATTTTTTATTAATTTTATAGAGGTGGACAAGCACCAAAAGTAACAGACAGGTAGTTTTAGATGGGCATTGCAAATTTTATTAGGTATGAGTGTCCTAATATCATAGCAGTTTTCTTCCAAACTAGGTGTATGCTCCTTTCTTTCGAAAATGCATCTAGACAGATTGTATCTCCAGTCAGAAAATGCATGGTATCACTATTGTGTTGCCTGAACTCCTTAACCAAAAGAGTTGGAGTGCCAAAACTTCAGGACAGTCAGAACTTTCTTTCCATTTGAAACTTGGCCACTGTTGTTACTCCAAGACTTGGAATGAGATATAAAACAAAAAGTTCCAAGAAAATTTAGAAAAAATACTCGCTTCATCTTCGTACTCTTAGTATATTAAGTGAAATGTACATTCCTAACAACAAGATATTGGCTATTAACTTCTAAGCAAGATTCGAAGTATTAGCCGATATCATATAGTTTTGGCCCATCCCAATCAATATTGGCCCGCCACCGATAGTGACATTGGTGCTCTCTTCTACTAGTTAATTTGGCAAAGGAAATTAAACAAAAAAAATATTACAGTGTCAACATAATGATTCAATCATGTCAAACACTGACATTTTATATTGTGTCAATAATATTCACTATCAACACATTGTAACTATTACCACTAGTCGGAGTTGTATATTTATAAATTCACAGCATTCATCCATCTAAAAATTATTCCATTCAAAGCTATCTATTGCGGGTATACTTTGTCTAGAATCAAGTAAATAAAGAAAGTATCTACTGCGGAGGAAGGAGTCAACAGTGTTGAATTCTATTCTATTCAAAATTAAAGGAAACAACAAATAATACATAAAGTATGCCTAAATGTATCAAATATTTTCTAGTTTTTAATAAACTTTATTGTTATGGCTTTCCGGAACCAAGAAATTCGAAAAAGTGAAGCCTATTCAGAGTTTTCCCAATCAGATTTGGTATGACAATGGATTGAATTGTGACTGATTTACTTCCTATCAAGGTTGCAGGGCCATAAGATAATGATGTCATTCATGCAATATAGGTGACTTCTTATTGTACCTATTTGAAATGTCCATATCTCGTATCCCTATCGTGTCTTTATTCATATTCGCCAAATCCTGTAACATAACTTGCTAATAACGATCTTTCTATTCCTTTGGTAGGTGTTATAATTGCTTTTAGATGTGTATCATTTAATGAATTAATCAAGTTTCTGTGAAAAGTTATTACAAGTAGCATATTGCCTGAGATATAAAACGATTGTCATATAGCAGAGTAATTGCGACTTCCAGAGGAGTTTAAATTGCTATCACAATCATCAATCATGGTAACCTCACCAACAGACAACCGTGCAGTTCTATCATCAACAACGTCTTTTATCCCAATTTAGGGGTCGGCTATTTGAATCCTTTCTTCCATGCAGCTCTGTTAATTGTCCAGTCCTATGAATCCAGTACTATCAACAATTAAACAAAAGAACTAAGAATGTATGAAGAATGGATGTGAAGTTGAGTCAGATAAGATAATAGATACAACTTTCTCAGGAGACACAATAGAAGAGTACCAAGTCTACCTTTATTCATAAAACATTCAACGAACGTTTGAACCAGAACGCATTTTACATAAAGCGTTTTAGGAGAATGATTACCTCCTCATCTTGGAAGCGACCAAAAGTGTTCCGGATAAGAAATCTCCTAGGGCCTGCAGGTATGTATAAGTTTGCTTGCTCTAATATCAAAGGCGAACCCCAAAAACCTTTTAAAAGGAAAGTGGAAATAGTATAAAGTATGCAAAAGGGTGAAGATGGACAATTGGTATTGCCATTTCTCTCAAGTTAACCACTCTGTTTAACCTGGAATAGCACGTATCCAACAAACTGTAGTGTGTTGGTTACTGCAACCACCAGGTGATGAAGTTAGTTACCTCGCCAAAGTGAGGTCAAATAACCAGTTAATGGGAGTGGGATCACATGGCAATAGAAAATCACCACACCAATATGCAGATCATGATAGTTCATTGGATAACAAGCTTAAAATATGCTGTAACTTGAGTAAAAAATCAGTCCAATTGAGAATTTGTTTAAGCTACATACCTCGCATGAGGAGGAGTGCGGCGGCAGCAGCGGTGCCACCAACCTCAACCGGGTGCTCTCGTGCAATCATAAGATAATCTAAGTAGAAGATTGTAAGAAGAGTGTCTCATGCTTAAAGAGCTATAAGGATGGTGAGAATGACTATATTATAGACTCTCTCACCTTTGACTTTCTTTAGGAAGGCATCTTCATACATTTTATATTGTGATGTAATACACGGCATGAATTCCTGGAATACAGAAACTTGTCAGAAAAAGAAACAGAACGTCCCTGGGTCATAAACTCGATGATAGTTCAAAAGGATATCTGTTACTAATATATATATATATATATATATATATATATATATATAAAGCTAAGTGGTGTTTCCCGCCAAAATATAAAAAGATAAAGAAGGGGAGGATTAAAAGGTAAAGAGTATATACTAAAGCTTATAACATCAAGACCCTTCCCGTTGAATTAAAATTATGGATTTAATTTAAACTGAACTACTATTTAGATTATATTAGATTTTAAAGTATAGATTAGATTGATTCAAATTTTAATTCTCAATTTCCAATTAGATTATATTCAAGATTTGCTAGATTGTACTTTGAACGAGATCTTATTGGTATAAAAAAAAAGATATATTCGTAATTACAACAATTAGATTATGGTAGGCTGCTGGAATTTAAAATTTAAAGTACTATATTCAACATAATACTTAACTTGAAGATTAGAATACTTAAATTGAAGATTTAAAAGAGACTCCACACAATCATGAGCTGGAATTACGGAATAAAAAACAAAAAAAGGGAAAATAAATACAATCGGATGTAGTTAGTGTACATTCCAATAAGAATCACATCTATTTTTGACCGGAGAAAAATATTAATCTATATAACAAAATATGAGTGTATTTAGTGACAAAAGATGAGAGGATAAAGAACGATCAGGATTAACCGATAGGAGTATTCCCAACAGAACATGAAGTGTCACGACTAAAACGTAGTGGTCTTTACCGACAGGTGTATATGTCATCTAAAGAAATGTCACAGTAAGTCAATAATTTTAAAGATATTATTATTAAATACTATAAATGATAATTAATTTAAAAAACTAATATATCAAGGGGTGTAGAGACACGGGAATTTCTAGTGTGTGTGTGTGTGTCTATATATATATATATATATATATATATATATATATATAGTGTGTCGAAATGGTTATTCTACATCCTAATGACTGGCTTAAAAATCAGGTCTTCTATTACATCAATCTTCGGGACTATGTCTAGGTCTGGTTCATTGCACCCATTTCCTCAACTTTATTATGTATTTTGCATCTTCACTCGATACGCCGCTCACGCCGATCTCCTTGCACAATCCAGTGATCCACTCGGGTTGACTATCGGTACCACAATAATATTTGCTCAAGTGGACTATTCCTCCAAATCTGGCTCTCAATCAGCCGCTATTTAAATATTCTGATTCCTCCCCCCTTTTTAATTTGTTCATTACTCAACATAATCTTCCCTCTGTGGAAGCCAAATTATTGTTGAATTGACCACTCCTTCAAATATAACATAACACATTGGACATCAAAGTTTAAAAAACATTGACTTCTTAGTAGGAATTAGGGTAAGGAGAGTACTATCAGTTCCTGAGCTGATATTCCTATTTGCATTGAAGCGCAAAAGCAAAAAACGTCACATCTAAATTCCTAATTTTGATCAACTTCTTTTACAATGCACTCAATCTCCTCCATGTCAACAATCTAAACAACCATGCACTAGTCATCCAGATGCAGCTTCTGGTCATACAGCTTACAAAAACATGCAGTCATGTAATGCGGCTAATGCCTAAATCAGAAATCCATCCTCTAAAATTTGCAATTTGGTAATAACTTGGCCCAAATAATCATATATTGTCTTTATTAATCTTAGAATATACAACAAAAATACATTTCTCTATCTTGTAGCATACTCTTCCTCTTGCTCCAACAATCTGTATAGCTTCTTCTGCAGCTCATTAATCATATTAGCCAGATTGCACTCCAAGGGACAAGCATAAAAGCTCTTGATGAAGCAGACTTATTATGTTGCATATCTGATCAAATACTAGTCTCATTGCCCTCTTCCCTTGCTCGGGACTTAAGTTTCATGCTCACCTTCTTCAACTGCAAGCATACCATTGCTTTGCACCAAATACTAGTCTCATACCTTGTTTTCCTTCTTCCCGAACATTTTCCTCGAAATAAGAAGATGGTACACTCGAATTGTATTATTTAAGTGTTGCTTGCCAAAGATACTACTTCTACAATTGGTAGATTTCACTCGCTAGCACTAGACAAGTCAAATATTCCAAACGCGACACCAAATGGAAGTCTTGATTGTCGGTTTCGATGTTGGCCCTTTCAGTCAAAAAAACCTCGAGTGGGCATCAAGATACATAACCCCATCTTTTTCTTTCTTTCTTACTTTCATGTATCATCTTCCCAAGGATTCCATCGCCTAGACCTTTATCGGAATAGAACACGAAGAAAATAGACAAAATGTGAAAGTGGCACGAACAAGGATATCCTCGTGGAAGAAAAATGACATTTTGGACTAAATTCTCTGGTCTGAAGGTGCATAGGAATTGAATGTGTTGTTTGCTCGCTACTATGTTCCAGCAATCTTTAAAATTTCGAGTGTTACATCTAGGCCCGGGATCCCCTCGTTCGCTCTGTACTCTGGCTCAACACTAGAGCGAGCAATCACACTCCATTTTTTGACTTTTTAAAATGACGAGATTTCAACCTACCAACCAAAACAAAATCCTTTGTGGTAACCCGTGTTGACTAGCAAGTTGCGGTAACATAAAAGATATATGATATGGGTCCATCTGAGGACCGATTATTGTGTAGGTAGTAAAATGACCCATCGATAGTCCTACCCTCGTTCCAGTTGGGCTTGCTTCTCCCCTGCCAAGTGAACACGAGCATCAAGGCCGTAGTGCGCTTGCACGCCCGAGGATGAACAAGCTACGGATTAAGCTAAGCGCAATGTTCTGAAAGAAAGAACAAGCAACTAAGAAAGTCGTTGCTATTATTGCAGCCGTTTTCTTTTTTTGTAGCGCGTTAGCACATGTGTTTTACAACAGAACATTCCCCTTGGAATCTCTAAAAGGGCCTCCACCTCCCGAGTTACCAGGATTTCCTTTAGCTACTCCATCCACGTTAAGCTTGAAGAATGTTGATTGTGGAACCTGGTTAGAATTGGTTGGGTCGTCTTCACCTCGAGCTTTGAATAGATGCCAATGATTGCATACAGCAATTCAACTGTCGGTTATCGGTCACTCAAGTGATTTTCGTCTATTAAACTTCCATGATTCCGATGCAGATCACTGGCCAGTCGGACATCTCCACTGATGTTCCCAAAGTCATCTACCAATCCAACTCAATTATTCCCATCCTTGTCGTTCTATCTTCTTGCCTCTCTGACAAAATGCAAAAATGGGTGATAGTTGGCGCCCTAAGACAATCAATTCAGGCTATCCTCGACCTCCATGGTCGTCAAATTCTCCAATCTGTAGGTTTTCTGCAAATGGCATCTAACTTAAGAAAGATTACTCAACATTCTTGGTATTTTGGTTTCACGACTCCTCATCACATGCCCACTTGAAATTACAAAAATTTACAATCCAAACTCGAATTGAGGGGGGTGTTATTAGTCACATTCAACATCCATGACAAACTATGCATTCCTAAATCTTTCTAGTTCCAGTAACACCGGCGAGTCCCTAATCAAGAACACGAATCCCCTTCATAGAAAAAGGGTTCATTTCTTGAACTACATAGCACAAACTATAAATTACTCCCGAATGCCCCTCGTATAAATCGAAACCACTCTCAAATTAGAACGTTACGGAGATGATATATGGGCAAAGATTGGGTCTTTTTATGGAAGTGTCGAACATCACACATACAAATATACAAAGGAAATCGCAATAATCGTGAAAAAAAATTCCAAAAAAATTAAAAGAAAAAGCCGGTTGGAATGGGAACCTGGAATTGTTGGAGGGGCCAGAGAGAAATTTTTGGTCCGGATCCGACGGCGGAGAAGTCCGTTGACGGAGGAGGAGGAGGAGAGGGTTCTGGAGCGGACTCCGTCGCCAGCTCTCTTTGGCGTCTGCTGCTGAGCTTGATCGGAACAAAAGTCACCAAGTTCCGTTGTGGATTGGCGTACAAACAAAAATAGGAGGAACATTCTACGGACTCTCCAAAATTTGCACAGCGCAGTCCAATTTTTTTTTTACAAGTTTGTCACTTAAATTTTGAAGGTAATTTCTATGGGCACTACCAAAATTGCTAGGGGCTAGCCCAAAAATTTTCAAGTTTATTACAAGTTTGTCATCCAAAAATTTTGCTAGGGGCTAGCCCAAGCACAACTATAAATATCAATTTTCATTTTCTCTCTCATTCTTCTCTTTTCTTTTCTCCCTCAACTATTTTCTTCCCTCCTTCTCTTCTCTTAGGTCAAAGAATTAAAACCCTAAATTTTTTCTTTTCTCCCTACATTTTTGGCAAATTGTTCTCTCCCTCAACTCTAGGTCATTGACTTCTCCAAATTTTTGGTAAGTCATCGAACTATACTATGTTTCATGTTTTAAACAAAAATTTCACATATTAAAGTTGAATTATGTGTTAAATATAGAAAAATATTGAACATGGATCAACCGGGATCATCAAACGTTCCCGCGACGTCCGAAGAACACGTTTTCGCCACGTCCGAAGACAACTTTGATGCATCGGAAGCTCTCGTGGTAACTACATTTGAACTTGAGCTCGGACCTAAACTCGTGCTGTGACACAGAGGACTGCCAACACTCAGGCAGTCCCGATCATAGACTAGGACTGCCATAGTGGTGGCAGTCCTTCACATAAGAAGGACTGCCAGGACCCTGGCAGTCCTACAAATAGACAGGACTGTCAGGGTCCTGGCAGTCCTTCTTCTGTGAAGGACTGCCACAACTCTGGCAGTCCTAGTCTACAATACTAGAATGCAGAGTTTTATTGCAGTCCTTCACAGAAGACGGTCTTGCTATTAACACAATTTGCTATTTATGGACACCAATCTTATGCATGGGCCTAATCTATGAAACCTATTTACTTTAGAATTTTGTCTAATTGTACTAACCAAAGAACATTTATTGTAGGACTTGAGATCTTTCGATTTTGCGGTACCGGCTCCAATTGCAGTCAATGTAGCCCATTTATTTTGGACCGATCTATGTTTTGAATCAAGCGAGGGTGCGGTACATTGGTGTCGAGAAGTCGGACGGGAAAACAACATTGTTCTAGTGATATCCAGATCGGCCCGAAATCGACCGGGACGACAAACTGTGGTGGTGGGCTGTGAAAGAGGTGGTGTGTTCAGGACGCACAAGAAAAACACAGTAGAAGTTATCCAAAGTAAAGTTCCAAGAAGAAATGTTGGAACGAAGCTTACAGCAAAGAAGGCTGGAGTCAACTAGATTGACTAGTTCACAGAAAAGAAGGCTGGAGTCAACTAGGAGAGATCCATCGCACTTTGAGCATGTTGAACGAAGCTTACAGCAACCTTCGCCTGCACGGAAAGGCAAGCTTGTCGTTCGCCGAAAAATGGAGAAAATGGATCTCCCAAGAAAAGATACAGTTGCAAGCCAGACAACGAGTTTGTATATTGACAAATTTCAACCTGCGCTTCGAAGTTACATTTGGTCTATTGTCGATGTCCCCGGTGATGGCCATTGCGGATTTCATGCCCTTGCAATGCATCTTGGTTATGATGACAAAGACGGATGGAGACGGGTGAGGCAGGAGATGTACGAGAAGTTAGAGACTCGTCTTCCATTCTACTCCCGCATCCTAAGCGAAGAAACGGTTGCAAGTTTGTTGTTAAGTATCCCTTGCACCGACAGTGTTACCGGGACAAACCACTACATGTCAGTCCCGTCTGCCGGCTATCTATTTGCTAATAGGTACATGATACCTGTTGTAATTATCTCGCCGGATATTAACAATACATTCTTTCCGATGTGCGCTCCTCCGACGGACCACGGAGTGTCTAACCTATGTACTATAGGTCTGATCGGGGATCACTTCGTTGTACTAATTAAGATGATCGCTCATTCTCCGATTCCTCCACCTTCAACAGTTTGGTACAAAAGAGCACCGGTCGAAGCCATCGCTTGGACCACACCTTTCGTTGAGCAGATCAACCATTGTAAGAAGTTGTTGAAGATTGAGGAGCCAAGAGACTTACCTGCTGACCACTACGACGTCGAAATCGACTAAGTATAGATATATTTACAGTCTAACATTTTGTATATGGAGGACCACTTTTGTATACAGTGAAATATGAAGTCCAGTAATATATATATAGAAAATTTAAGTTATATGTCTTTGATTTTGCGTACCTGTGTTATATGTGCCTACCTGTGTACTATATGTGCCTGCATGTGTTATATGTGTTTACCTGTGTCTACTTGTGTTATATGTACCTACTTGTGTCTTATCTGTGTTATGTGAGTGTCCACTGTCACATCGTTTCAGTCTGAGAAACTGTTACAGAGTATCAGTATCTGTGTTATGGGTTGGACAGTCCTAACTTTGAGTCTCTGTGATGAATTTATGTGTGAATGAAATTCACACAGAGACTCAAAGTAAGGACTGCCACAACCATGGCAGTCCTACACCATGGCAGTCCTACACTGATGTAGGACTGCCAGGAAGCTGGCAGTCCTGTCCAAAACTTGCTGTTAACAGCAAGTTTTGGATAGGACTGCCATGGGTTGGGCAGTCCTAACTTGTAGTCTCTGTGATGAATTTATGTGTGAATGAAATTCACACAGAGACTCAAAGTAAGGACTGCCACAACCATGGCAGTCCTACACTGATGTAGGACTGCCAGGAAGCTGGCAGTCCTGTCCAAAACTTGCTGTTAACAGCAAGTTTTGGATAGGACTGCCAGGGTCCTGGCAGTCCTACTTCAGTGTAGGACTGCCATGGGTTGGGCAGTCCTAACTTGTAGTCTCTGTGATGAATTTATGTGTGAATAAAATTCACACAGAGACTCAAAGTAAGGACTGCCACCCATGGCAGTCCTACACAGGAAGCTGGCAGTCCTGTCCAAAACTTGCTGTTAACAGCAAGTTTTGGATAGGACTGCCAGGGTCCTGGCAGTCCTACTTCAGTGTAGGACTGCCATGGGTTGGGCAGTCCTAACTTGTAGTCTCTGTGATGAATTTATGTATGAATAAAATTCACACAGCGACTCAAAGTAAGGACTGTCACAACCATGGCAGTCCTACACTGATGTAGGACTGCCAGGAAGCTGGCAGTCCTATCCAAAACTTGCTGTTACAGCAAGTTTTAGACAGGACTGCCAGGGTCCTGGCAGTCCTACTTCAGTGTAGGATTGCCATGGGTTGGGCAGTCCTGATACTGATACTTTGTGTGATGATTTCTTTGTGGGACTCAACACACAGAGACTCAAAGATTCATCACAAATTGCCACAGAGTTAAGATTCAACACAAAAGTTGAAATTGCCACAGAGTTCAAATTGCCACAGAGTTTAAATTGCCACAAAGTTCAAATTGCCACAGAGTTCAAATTGCGACAGAGTTCAAATTCATGACAAAAGTTGAAATTGCCACATAGTTCAAATTGTCACAAAGTTCAAATTGCCACAGAGTTCAAATTGCCACATAGTTCAAATATCCACAATAATTCATCAAGTGTACGTTACTAATCCACAGCCAACTAAAGTTTGAAACATGAAAAATATCAAAATCCATCTAAATATCATGCCGGACCTTGGAACGAGACTCCCTATTGTTCATGAAGGGGAAGTCCACCACGTCGTCGATGCGCTCAAGCTCGTTGGCGACGACGACACACTCATCACTTTGGCAACCTCTCCGGAGTGTCTGCCCCAACTCCTTGACCCTTTGAGACTGAAAATGAAAGTATAAATGAATTAAGTCTACAAACATTAAATTCTCAGTCTTATTACAAATACGGAACTCACCATTTTCACCAACCCAGCATATAAGGCATTCTTGGAAGGAAGAGCTCCAACTGCTCCGACGGCCACGGGACCCGGATTGGTAGGGTTCGACAACTTAGGATGACCGACCGCCAGGAAGTACTGCATGTAGTCCTCGCTGCAGTCGGCCATCTCGGTGACCGGTCGTCTCTCAGATTCCCGAAGTACATGTCGTTGCTACTCCGAGTAAAAGTCGGTCACCCAGTCGAATTTCGCCGGTTTGTAACTTAAAGGTTGGGTTCCGCGCGGAGGCTCCAACAGCCGTAATGTGCGCTTCGGCACAGTTTGCACGAACCCGAACTGACGAAGTACTCTGTCGGGCATGTACGGCTCCGTGATTTCATAGCATGTGATCATGCCATGAAATAAAGAAACCGGTTGGACCTCACGATTCAAGTCACGTAAATCTCGGTATGGATTCCAAAAAATCTGTAGGAATGAAGTTAACAATAATACAAAATTAACATGAAAAAGTTAGTCAAATAATAGTACCTCTTCTGGCACCAATCTGTCTAATACTTCACGAATGGAAGCCAGTGTTTGCCAATTTTTTGTTTCCAGCTGGGATGGCCTCCATCGACACACTCGGGGAAAGTGTTCAAGATACGATGGGTTTTCGTCAGCCCGTCTAAGCATGGAAAAGTGCTCGTATATCCATGCCTATTCAAACAACAAATAGTAAAAATTAAAACAACAAATTTAAGTATACAAGATTAAATTGTTAGAAGTTTTCTTACATGTAGCAGAGTCTGACAGCCGGCCATAGTCTTAGTCCCGACACGGGATGCGATGCCGAGCTCGCGATAAAGGTTAGCCAGGATACCGCTTCCCCAGGATATCTCCATGAAGTCATCCACTTCAGATAAGTTTAGCATGTACCGAGCATGTATCGACGTACCGGACTTGTCCGGAATGCCGACCGTTCCCAGGACGAACAACATAACGCACGAGCCACCGCGTCGACCGTCTCTTCGTCATCGTCATCCACCTCCATATTCATGAACTGGTCCACCAGAAATGATAGAGGAATTCCGTACGACTTCTTGAAGCCTGGTAGAGTTGTAAAACTCGTAGCCGTAACTCCAAGGTGATTTGAGACGAACTTGACGATATTCTCGTACCATTTCATGGATTTCTCATTCGTGTAATGTTCTTTGGTCATTACACGTCCGGTCACTGGCAGCTCCAATATCTGGTAGACGTCGTCGAGAGTAATGGTCATCTCCCCTGCTGGGAGATGAAATGTGTTCGTCTCCGGGTGCCATCTCTCCACGAAGGCAGATATTAGGGCACTATCCATTGTTCGGTAGGCGTTTTGCGCCAAATTGTGCAAGCCGCTCGGTATAATTTTGTTCCGGACGGCCTCGGATAAGCTTGTAAACTGCCAGGACACGGTTTTCTTCCCGTGACTCACAGCCCTAAGGATACGATATGTCCTCTGTATACAACAAAACACATATCAATTATGAAATACATATTTGAAAAGTATACTACCGTTTACAAACGTCATGTACATACCGGGTTCTTCCATATTTCGTACACAATGTGGTTCTCAAAAGAAACCAACATCGAGCAACCGGACGGACGGACATGTGGCTCAGAAGGACCGGCCTCCTCAGAAGGACCGACCTCCTCAGAAGGACCGACCTCCTCAAATGGCGCAGAACCCTCTTGACGTGATAGGAGTTGGGCAATTGGCAGGTCATTGTCGTCGTCGGAAGGAGGCGTAGGAGTAGGAGCTCGTTGCTTCGACCGAGCTTGACGTGCCAGTGGCGATGTCCGAGACCGAGCTTCGGGCGCCGGTTCGGTAATTATTATCGGACGCTCGCGAGGACGCTCTGCACGTTCCTTCCGCTTTGACGCGGTGGGCCGTATTCTTTTGTTCGGTTGACTGCATGACAACATACACTTGTAAGTAATAGAAACAACATGCACTTACCCAACTCCTATGTCATTACAATTAGGACTGCCAGGAATGTGGCAATCCTAATGAAAATTAGGACTGCCACAGTCCTGGCAGTCCTATTTCAGAATAGGATTGCCAGGACTGTGGCAGTCCTAATTTTCATTAGGACTGCCACATTTCTGGCAGTCCTACTGTCGTGCAAGCCGAACTCCAATAACGACATCCTATTTTGTCGTATTCTAGGGTTAGGGTTTCAACATAAATTTTGGATTTCATGTGTACGAAAATAAGGGAAGAGAACGTGCAAGAGATTATAAACCTATTTTACAATTTTTTTTTCAAGAATTAAACCAATTCTAGGGTTTCGAATATAATGTAAAAAAATTTCGAAGAAATTAGGGAAGAACGTACCTGGATTCCGGTTGCTTTGACTTGCGCGTCATCTCTTCGAGAATCTTCGTGGAGGAATTGAGAATGGAGTGATGGAGAAGAAGAAATTAGGGTTTAGGAGATGGAGAGGGAGAGGGAGAGAGCTTTCTTTCTTTTCTTCTTGAAGGGAGAGAGTGAATAATGAAAATGAGTAGGAAGTTTTGGGTTTGGGGGGGTTGGGCTGCCCCTAGCAAATTTTGGGTGCCCCCTAGCAATTTCTCCACATTGATGGGCTGCCCCCTAGCAATTGATGCCCCCTAGCAATTTTGGTAGTGTCCATAGAAATTACCATTTTAAAGGCATTCCAAATTTTATTTACGGGCAGCCCAAAATAATTTAAAGTTATTTACAAGTTTGCCATCCAAAAAATTGTTTCAGACTAGTTCAATTTTTTTCAGGACTGACAAATATTTGACAGTCCTCCTAATAGCAAGGACTGTCAAAAACTTAAACTGTCAAATATTTTGACAGTCCTAATTTGTTATGACTGTCAAAAAATTGGACAGTTCTTCCAAATTTTGACGGTAAAAAAATAGGAAGGACTGTCACATTTTTTACGGTCCTCCTCCTCACGATCGCTGGCTGCACTGTTGCCGCTTTCCCCTCGCCCGTCCTCCTCCACCTCCTCCTCCTCTCCTCAGCCTCCCCCTACCCCCCCCTCCTCCGTCGCCGCCGCCTCCTTCTCCTCCTAGTCCCCTCCAGAGGTCGACGACGATGCTCATCCGCGCCCCTGTCGGTGTCTTCTCCCTTGTGCTCTCGTGCACCCCGTCAACGTCCGCGTCCCTGGTTCCGGCGATGAAAAACTTGGGGGTTGGGCTAGTCCCAAGTAAAATTGGGCTTGTCATGAGTACAAGTTCCAGCAAACATGGTTGTCCTGTAGTAAGGGCTAGCCCCAAGTAAGTTTTAGAGTACCTTTAGAATTAGCCTAAATTTTTTGCTTGAGTGCAGTCCACAATTTTGCTTTAGGATTGTCAACAAAGTTGATAGTCCTACCATAACGTAGGACTGACAGTCGTAATTGAATATATTAAAGCTTCCAATCATTTAGGACTGTCAACAAATTTAACGGTCTTAAATTATGATAGGACTGTTAGCCAGTTGACAGTCCTAATTTTAACTCACTGCCAACATATGTTTTGGCTCCAAATCCTTTAGGATTGTAAGAAAATTTCAAAGTATATATATATATATATATATATATATATATATATATATATATGACTGTAGGAAATTCTACAGTGCTATAGTACGGATCGTAAAATTTTTTCTACAGTCCTAGAAATCCTCTAGAAAATCCTACAGTCCTGCATTATATATAGACTATACAGTCCTGCATTATATATAGACTATAAAATTTGTCAACAGTCACGTTGGTTTGAAACCTGACTGTCGGGTATGTTCAATTTTTTGAAACCATAATTTAATTTTGATGATTCATAAGTTCGTATATCAACCCTAAATTAGTTCTACAACTATTTTATCTAACTATTTTAAGCATTGCTTAGAATTGAAGGAATTGGAGAGAAAGAGGTTTGGGAATTTGAAGCGAGAATATAAATTTAGAATGAAAGGTTAGGGAGGGTTGAACAGTCCAAAGTAAATTTAGAATTGTCTTGAATACAAATTATAAAAATTTGGATTGTTTGTCCTAAGTAAAATATGAAGTGTCTTTAGAATTTTCTAAATAGAAATATGTAGTCTAAACAGTGTTTGTTGGGTCTTCTTCGGTGAGTGCCTCCTCACATCAAGTTTAATTTTTGGCTTAATTGCACTTTGCTACCCTCAACTATTCCGCTTTTTCAACTTGATACCCTAAACTTTTTTTTGTAACAAGTTGATACCCAAAAAAAATTTGGGACGAAAATACCCCTGCTCAAACATTAAAATTACCCCCCTCCCCCCAACCCCCCCTCCCCCACTCCGGCTACCCCCTCCCTCCCGCTCCGCCTCCCCTCCGGCCACCCCCCTCTCCCGCGTCCGGCCAACCCCCTACCCCCACCGCCGTCGGCCGTCACGGCAGCAGCAGCCGCCGCCGCAGCATCAACAGCCGCCGCAGCATCAGCAGCCGCAGCCGCTGCCGCCGCGGCGGTGGCGCCGGAAGCGGAAGGGGGGGGAGGGGGTTGGCCGGACGTGGGAGAGGGGAGTGGTCGGAGGGGAGGCGGAGCGGGAGGGAGGGGGTGGCCGGAGTGGGGGAGGCGGGAGGAGGGGAGAAGGGAAGAGGGAAGGGATAAGGACATTTTGGGATTTTTTGAAAAATTAGGTATCAAGTTGAAAAAAAATAATAGTTGAGGTATCAACTTGTTACAAAAAAAAGTTTAGGGTATCAAGTTGAAAAAGCGAAATAGTTGAGGGTAGCAAAGTGCAATTAAGCCTTAATTTTTTTTCCATTATGCATGTGATAAAAATGTTAAGTTATTCAGTCAAACCATAAAAGCATAATAGATTTAGTTTATGTTCTTTATAACTATAATTAAAATGTACTGATCGTTTTTATGTTTCACGACAAAGTTTAATTTAAAAAAAGTCAGAAAGGGAGGTGGAGCTTAGTCCGGTTCAAAAATTTACAAAGAAAATTTACAAAGGGGCTGGTTGGATGAAGGGGGTCTACTGCAACAGCGAGTTTTCTGCTACAACTGCGAGTTTTTTTAACGGAGTTTCACCGTTTGGATGGAGGGGGGTTGTTCTGCAGTAAGTGAAAAAATTCTGACAAAAAATTCTGCATTAAGGACCTGTTTGTATAGATGTAACGTTTTAAAAGTGTAAAAGTGGAACTTATAGCATGATGAGTTGCAGAACACTTGCAGCAAGTGACACTTTCTAAAATGTGTTTGGATAGAATAGTTTTTGTCTGCTGCAAGTGAAAGAAAAATTGGTTTGGTATTTTGATGGTTGTTGTAAGTGAAAAAAAAGTAGTTCGGTTGTTTGGATTGTTGAAAGTGAAATTTTTTTGGAGATGTGGTAGACCTAGGTATGGTTACCCCCAACTTTTTTTTGTATAGATTAACAATAAAACTAATTTAGCAAATTTATATCAATATTACACTTCAAGTTTCACAGCCATTATAACAAATTGGATAATATAAATTATATTAATTATTATTATTAAATATATTTTCTTTTTCACATTCCTATTAATATCATAATATAAAGACAAAGAATTTTTTTACAGATATAGCATACGAAATATCATGAGCATACCGGGCTATATTGGCCGAGCATCATACACAAGAAGAATTTTCTCATTGCCAAAATTTTCAACATTTCCAACATAGGCCAGATATCAACATGTATCAGAATTTTTTTTACAGAATTTCACATTCCTCAGCAAAGTTGTTCATTTTACCAAGTAACATACACAAGAAGAATTTTACAAAGAAAGCAAAATACACGAGGCTATATTAGTCGAGCATCATACTTCTTCATTTTCATACAGTGGCAGATTATCAAACCTCAGCAGAATACTTCTGAGGGGAGGGGGTTGGCCGGACGTGGGAGAGGGGAGTGGTCGGAGGGGAGGCGGAGCGGGAGGGAGGGGGTGGCCGGAGTGGGGGAGGCGGGAGGAGGGGAGAAGGGAAGAGGGAAGGGATAAGGACATTTTGGGATTTTTTGAAAAATTAGGTATCAAGTTGAAAAAAAATAATAGTTGAGGTATCAACTTGTTACAAAAAAAAGTTTAGGGTATCAAGTTGAAAAAGCGAAATAGTTGAGGGTAGCAAAGTGCAATTAAGCCTTAATTTTTTTTCCATTATGCATGTGATAAAAATGTTAAGTTATTCAGTCAAACCATAAAAGCATAATAGATTTAGTTTATGTTCTTTATAACTATAATTAAAATGTACTGATCGTTTTTATGTTTCACGACAAAGTTTAATTTAAAAAAAGTCAGAAAGGGAGGTGGAGCTTAGTCCGGTTCAAAAATTTACAAAGAAAATTTACAAAGGGGCTGGTTGGATGAAGGGGGTCTACTGCAACAGCGAGTTTTCTGCTACAACTGCGAGTTTTTTTAACGGAGTTTCACCGTTTGGATGGAGGGGGGTTGTTCTGCAGTAAGTGAAAAAATTCTGACAAAAAATTCTGCATTAAGGACCTGTTTGTATAGATGTAACGTTTTAAAAGTGTAAAAGTGGAACTTATAGCATGATGAGTTGCAGAACACTTGCAGCAAGTGACACTTTCTAAAATGTGTTTGGATAGAATAGTTTTTGTCTGCTGCAAGTGAAAGAAAAATTGGTTTGGTATTTTGATGGTTGTTGTAAGTGAAAAAAAAGTAGTTCGGTTGTTTGGATTGTTGAAAGTGAAATTTTTTTGGAGATGTGGTAGACCTAGGTATGGTTACCCCCAACTTTTTTTTGTATAGATTAACAATAAAACTAATTTAGCAAATTTATATCAATATTACACTTCAAGTTTCACAGCCATTATAACAAATTGGATAATATAAATTATATTAATTATTATTATTAAATATATTTTCTTTTTCACATTCCTATTAATATCATAATATAAAGACAAAGAATTTTTTTACAGATATAGCATACGAAATATCATGAGCATACCGGGCTATATTGGCCGAGCATCATACACAAGAAGAATTTTCTCATTGCCAAAATTTTCAACATTTCCAACATAGGCCAGATATCAACATGTATCAGAATTTTTTTTACAGAATTTCACATTCCTCAGCAAAGTTGTTCATTTTACCAAGTAACATACACAAGAAGAATTTTACAAAGAAAGCAAAATACACGAGGCTATATTAGTCGAGCATCATACTTCTTCATTTTCATACAGTGGCAGATTATCAAACCTCAGCAGAATACTTCTGAGGGGAGGGGGTTGGCCGGACGTGGGAGAGGGGAGTGGTCGGAGGGGAGGCGGAGCGGGAGGGAGGGGGTGGCCGGAGTGGGGGAGGCGGGAGGAGGGGAGAAGGGAAGAGGGAAGGGATAAGGACATTTTGGGATTTTTTGAAAAATTAGGTATCAAGTTGAAAAAAAATAATAGTTGAGGTATCAACTTGTTACAAAAAAAAGTTTAGGGTATCAAGTTGAAAAAGCGAAATAGTTGAGGGTAGCAAAGTGCAATTAAGCCTTAATTTTTTTTCCATTATGCATGTGATAAAAATGTTAAGTTATTCAGTCAAACCATAAAAGCATAATAGATTTAGTTTATGTTCTTTATAACTATAATTAAAATGTACTGATCGTTTTTATGTTTCACGACAAAGTTTAATTTAAAAAAAGTCAGAAAGGGAGGTGGAGCTTAGTCCGGTTCAAAAATTTACAAAGAAAATTTACAAAGGGGCTGGTTGGATGAAGGGGGTCTACTGCAACAGCGAGTTTTCTGCTACAACTGCGAGTTTTTTTAACGGAGTTTCACCGTTTGGATGGAGGGGGGTTGTTCTGCAGTAAGTGAAAAAATTCTGACAAAAAATTCTGCATTAAGGACCTGTTTGTATAGATGTAACGTTTTAAAAGTGTAAAAGTGGAACTTATAGCATGATGAGTTGCAGAACACTTGCAGCAAGTGACACTTTCTAAAATGTGTTTGGATAGAATAGTTTTTGTCTGCTGCAAGTGAAAGAAAAATTGGTTTGGTATTTTGATGGTTGTTGTAAGTGAAAAAAAAGTAGTTCGGTTGTTTGGATTGTTGAAAGTGAAATTTTTTTGGAGATGTGGTAGACCTAGGTATGGTTACCCCCAACTTTTTTTTGTATAGATTAACAATAAAACTAATTTAGCAAATTTATATCAATATTACACTTCAAGTTTCACAGCCATTATAACAAATTGGATAATATAAATTATATTAATTATTATTATTAAATATATTTTCTTTTTCACATTCCTATTAATATCATAATATAAAGACAAAGAATTTTTTTACAGATATAGCATACGAAATATCATGAGCATACCGGGCTATATTGGCCGAGCATCATACACAAGAAGAATTTTCTCATTGCCAAAATTTTCAACATTTCCAACATAGGCCAGATATCAACATGTATCAGAATTTTTTTTACAGAATTTCACATTCCTCAGCAAAGTTGTTCATTTTACCAAGTAACATACACAAGAAGAATTTTACAAAGAAAGCAAAATACACGAGGCTATATTAGTCGAGCATCATACTTCTTCATTTTCATACAGTGGCAGATTATCAAACCTCAGCAGAATACTTCTTCATTATCAAATCTCAGCAGATTATCAAACCTCAACATGATTTCATCCGAAAAATTCCACTTTTGTACTAAATTTCTAGCAATCTTGGTCGCTTGTTCACAAAAAAATTGAAGAATTTTTTTTTTTACCTGAACAAACGGAAAAACCAGCGCGGGAGGAAGCTGACCGGAGCTAGGGAAGGGGGAGAACTCCTCTTTCCTTGCAAAAGTGAGGGAAGCAACACCAGCTGCAGTGGAGTTACTCCACTTTTCTCGTGTAGGTGGAGGAGTAAAGTTTGGAGGGGACAAGACACTGTTGGTGGCAGAGATTCCACACTTCCTCCTCACTTTCTTCGTCAACCCAAACGGAGGAAGTCACAAACTCAGCCCCTTTATGCAGCAACTCCCCTAAAAAATCTCCCACTTCCCGCACAGTCCCGCCCAACCAAACAGCCCCTAAGTGCTACTCCGAGCGGAGGAGGCCTGTGATACCGTATGGCTCCTAGGGAGAGAGAGAGAGAGAGAGAGAGAGAGAGAGATGACAAGGGAAAACAAGTTATTTTGATTATATCACTTGCGGGAGATAAAAAAAAAAAAACTACGTATCCAAACACTGAAAGTCATTATTCTCACTTGCGAGAGACAAAAATGACTCTATTCAAATATATTTTGGAAAGTCATACATGCTGCAAGTGTACTGCAAGTCAATATATTTGTAAGTGTCACTTTCACACTTTCGAAGAGTTATCTTTATCCAAACAAGAGTTTAGTTTGGAGGAGTCTCTCAATATGTAACCAAAAACAATTCATCATTTTCTATATGACTTAGAATAATACCAGACCCGAAAAATAAAATCGACCCTAAAAGTTTCCTCACTGACCCATTCATATTAGGCTGGCCCACTATCAACCCTATTTTGGGAGAGATATATACGGGTCCACATGCCTAATCTGATTAATAAGCAAGTAAGTTCGAGTTCAAGTTCGAGTTCGAATTCGAGTCCGAGTACAACTGTGTTATAACATTGCAAGGTTATCGTTCACAGGAGAACTGAACAAAAAAAAAGAAAAGAGTCTGTTCAGCAGTTGGGCCATCATCTTCTTCTTTTATTAGCAATCAAGTTGCAAGGCATCATGTGTGGATATACTCTATGCACATGGAAACTAGAGGATTTTAAGCTTTTACAGAAACTAAGGCCTCGTTTGATACACTGTAATGTAATCATAATTACAATATAATTAAATATATTTTTTTGATTATATTGTAATTACGATTATATTACAGTGAACCACACATGGTCTAAGTTTGAAAATGTAGCAAAGGGAAATTAGAGAATTATACAGTCTAACCAACTCATAGACTACCAGAAGAAAAAAAAAAAAAAAAAAATTTGTGAATATGTGATCAACTTGTTTATTATCTCTGCGTATCAATTTTTTCAGTTTTTTTTTTTTTTTTTTTTTTGAAGTCCAAACTCTCCCTCAATAGATCTCCACTCAGCTTTCTTGCATATATATAAATATCTAATATTTCAAATCTAGTAGCTCAGCTTGCTTTAGGTTATGGATAAATGGAGAACAGACTCAATATTGAGCCAACACAAACCACCAAGGGGAAGGTCCAATCATAACACTAAGAGCATCATTAGTAGTTGGAACTTTAAAATGCAATTTGAGGCCCCAAATTTAAAAAAGAAAAAAGAAAAATAAAAATGTAGAATGAGTTGGATTTGTGTGAGAATAGTAGAAAATGATAAAGTGAATCCGGTCCCAAAGATTGTGTGATCAAAAATTAATATAGAATGAAAATAATATAAAGTCTAGAATCTAGAAAGTTGGACTCCAAATTGAGACTTACTATTCTACACAACGAGTTTCTACAATCTAGAATCTAGAAATTGGGAGGCCCAACCCTTAGCACCTATGGATGCGATGGAACCGAAATTGTAAAAATTGGGACTAGGAATGAGAGCATCTCCAACCCTATTGTGAGTTTGAAAAAAATGGTTGCCACATAGGAATGACAACCATTTTTTTCAAAAGTACTTCTCCAATGCAAATGTGAAATAAAGTGTGGAGTTGACATGGCAATGACATGGCAAAGACAATGTGAAGTTGGTTGTCTAGATCTAGACAATGCACTTCACAATGTCTTTATGTCCACATCATCATTTGTGAATAAAAATATTTATAAAAAAGTTGAAGAAGTGGAGGAGTTGCCTTGGAAGTTGGAAAAAATACTTTTTATTGTCTCCTCAATACTTTTGCATTGGAGAGAGTTTTTGTATCTCCTTGTCATTTGAGATATAATTTTGCCACATAAACAAGACATTGTCTTGTGGCTCATGCCACATAGGAGCCACCTAAGACTCACAACACTTAACAAGACAATAGGGTTGGAGATGCTCTGAGACCTACTATTCTACAAAATAAACTCCTACATTCTAAATCTAGAATCTAGAAAATGGGATGGGCCTTACTAATGATGCTCTAAAAGCTTGAGCTCCAGACGCAGAGAGCATAGAGTATATCCACACATAAAAAATACAAGGAAATTCACTTCCTTTCCGTGAACCAAACGAGGCCTAATAAGCTAAGTGGATAGATTTGAATTACAGTCCGAACAAAATAAAAATAAAAATGAGAGGGGTCTTCGTGTTAGTAACCCGTGATAGGGACGATCATTAATGACTGACCTTATCTGAAAGAGTAAAATATCAATCCCACAAAAATATCAGTTATATATATCAAAATTCCCTACTCTGAGTTTCACGCCTGGAACTGCAGACAGCAATAAAAACATACAAAGAGTGTTTAGGGAGCACACAGCATCAGAAGTGTCACCCCCCACAGAGTTCCTCTCTCGATCACTTGACGGTCAGCAGCTTAATCACCGACGCGCCCCCGGTCCTGTGCAACGCCACGACGGAGTCCCCGGGCCTGCAGAGCCCCTTGACCTTCGCGTGCTCGATGGAGAACTCGAGTGCTTCCTCGGTAGCCTCGGAGTGGGAGGCCTTCGCTGATCCCGCGCTCAGTGCCGGAATCAGCCCCCTGAAGATGAGGCTCTGTCTCGCAGGGGATTCGTCGCTGCAGCACCAGTCGAAGTCCTCCGTCTTGAGCTCGGGAACCACGACCGACAGGATGGGCATAGACGGCCTGTACTTGGCCACGAGCCTCGCGGTGCTCCCCCCTCTGGTCAGGACCAGGATGAGCGTCGCCCTGGAAGAGTTGGCGGTTCGCACGGCTGACGAAGCGAGGCTCTCGAGCGGGCTCATAGGCACCGGTGCTTGGGCCATTATCCCTTTGAACACTGCTCCGTAGTCCAGGTACGACTCCGCTTCGATGCAGATCTTGGCCATCGTCTGGACTGCAAGCTCGGGGTAGGCGCCAGCAGCCGTCTCTCCGCTGAGCATCACACAGTCGGTTCCGTCGAGGACTGCATTTGCTACGTCGGTGGCTTCGGCTCGGGTTGGACGAGGGGACTTGATCATGGATTCAAGCATCTGGGTTGCGGTCACAACTGGCTTCCCTTGTATGTTACACTTGAAGATCATCGCCTTCTGGGCATAGAAGATCTTCTCGATGGGTATTTCCATACCCAAGTCTCCTCTTGCCACCATGAAAGCATCAGAATTCGCTAGTATGTCATCAAAATTTGCCACCCCCTCTTGGTTCTCAACCTGCAAGTAGGTAATAATGTAGTAACAAAAATAAGATATTTTGTCTGGACTACAGACTAAGAAGAAAGATTCAATTCCACACACTTGAAACTTTAGATTTGTCATCTTTCCATATTTGGACAGAAAGAGAAGATGTTAGAAATAATCAAGTATAAGAAGAAAGATTCAATTACACACAGTTGAACTTAAGATTTTTCATCTTTGGATATTTGGACAGAAAGAGAAGATGTTAACTTTTCTCTCCTTAGTGGTAACAATTCTCCAAATTCTCATGTCTTAACTAGGACATCAAAAATTATTTTTGCAATCATGACAGAAATGAAAGATTAATAAGAAAATGAGGTGAACAAACCTTGGACATGAGCATAATCGTCTTTGCATGTACTCCAAGGACCTTCCTGACCTCCAAAAGATCAGAACCTTTGCGTACGAAAGATAGAGCTATCATATCGATCTTGTTAGGAACACCCCATTGCAAAATATCCAACCTGTCCTTCTCAGTAAGGGTAGGGAGATCGACAACAACACCTGGAAGATTAACATTCTTCCTCTCACCAAGAAGAGCAGAGTTCTCACAGCGGCAGCGAACCAACCCCAAGTTTTTATCACAGGAAAGTACTGTGAGAGTGATTGTTCCATCTGCACACAATATAGTGCTCTGGGGCTTCACATCCTCCGCTAGCTTTTTATAGCTCATAGATATCGTGTTCTCATCACCCTTTAGGCTGTAATCAGTAGATATGGTTATCTCTCGACCCTTTTCCAAACGGACGGGCTTTCCATCTTTCAAAAATCCAGTTCTAATTTCTGGGCCCTGTAATAGTGAAAATTGAAAATAAAACGATTCAGTCCTAACAGCAGTAGCATAAAAGTTTCAACCTAAAAACCAGTAGTTAACTAAAAATGAAAACAAAACGATTCAGGTGTAAAAGCAGTAGCATAAAAGTTTCAACCTAAAAACAGTAGTTAACTGGATACAGTCATGAACCAACCTACAGAACTCTGTAATGACTTTCACTTTTAAAAGCAGTGCACAAAAATTTCAATAACAGTAGTCAGCTGCTTATAGCATACAGAATTCCAGAGTGATTTTCACTTGTAAAAGCAGCGGCACAATAATTTCAAGCTAACAACAGTTCAAGTGTTAATAGTCATGAATCATCAACATAAGGAGTTCTGCAATGATTTAAGTTAGCTCACACTTTTAACTTATAATGTGACTCGGTGATGAATGCTTCTACATTAAACTTCTGTCAATAAGTATCGAAAACTGTAGGAACCTTAAAAAGCTCCCCCCTACTTGCATTATCTGTAGGATGACCAAAGGGTTAGGCTAAGGTTTCCCCAAATCAGTATTAATCTACAAGGTACGTCAAACTTGCTCAGTAGTGATGAGCTAAGGTTGCGTATAATCAACCAGACTTGTTCACAATGACTCAGGTTTAATGGCAACCTTTCCATGGTTTCCTTGGACACAAACAATAATGTTTGTAAGAAGTTGACAAATAGTTAATTACATGGAACCAGCTGAATAGGAAATAACCAACACCACGAGAAAGACAATAATGCAAATGGTTAAACATGAGAAACACACAGTGGTGCACATGTGTCACAGCTTTGTAAATAATGAATGGGACACAGAACCAAGATGTACAAACCTGACCCAAGTGATACACGAGTCTAAATTTCCTGTGGCCAAAAGCCGTTTGGCACCCTATGGCCGCCTTCCCATTTGTCCATAAGAGTGTGCCCTACATGGTTCTAAAATAGTTCAGTCCAATGCAGCGCACATCCTATGGACCAAACTGCTACAGGGTGGTCACAGGCAATGTGAGGTTGATGAAGAGGCAGTTGTTGGGCCATAATCATTTAGTATAACCTGTCAGACATGTGTATCATGTTGGGTGTGTATCTCATGTGCCAACAGAGCAGTACTGCTTGCAGAAACTTAAATAATGAGAGGAAAATTATATATACTGGTTCTGAAGCACATGGCCTTCCACATCTACCTCAAAGATATCCAGATCACACTAAAAAAATCCTCAACTGAAAGTAATATAATATCATAGTGTCTTGAAACTTTTGGCTCCAGATTCAACTATCGAGACCCATGTTACATACTGCAATAGTCTTCGTAAACCCTTCACCGATGCCAGTATTTCCATATCCTCTTCTAAATATTTCGGACAATGAAGCACTTAAAAGTTGAAACATGGGCATGTGTAATAATCACCACTAGGTAGCCACAGTTCTAAAAAAAAAATTAAAAATCCAAAGACTTTAAGTATAATGATTCTTGTTTTGTTGATTCCAAGAAATTACCTATGCTTCGAGCTTGAATACGAACTTCCGTCGCAACAAGCATATGTATAAAAGGCACAATCAGGAATAACAGGATACATCCAAGTTAACCCATACAAAACCGAGATATTTTAAATGCTCGCACCTCAAAATAATAGAGGACGATACAAACGGATAATAACAAAATAGAGGAACAAGAAGATGAGGAAAATTTCAATATAATTCTGATTACCTAATATGAACTGCAATGACATTCCATTCAGCTTTTTATTTTTGTTGTGCATATAGATGAATGTGATCCTTTCAACAAATCTTACCATCTAAACTTTCTGTCCAGCAAGTTTACGCAGCAATACCCTCTCACTCATGTTACTTTCCATATTAACACACGCCTAACCATTTCAATAGTTGGCCTCTCCAGCGTACTGGCATTGTCAGTTAGGTGCCATGCACATGGACAAGGGACTTCTTTTGCCCTCGCACATATGCTGGTGAGCCAGGCACAGGCAATTATGGAAATGATAAGGACACGAGCAATTACAAAGCGTGTCTAGACAGAAACTTAACCGACTTGCAGAAATCAATTGCAGGTCAACAAGTGGCCAACAAGACTAAATTTTCAATCTCTCTTTCTGTGCAGCGGTCCACAGTTGGTCAAGAGGAAAGGAATAATGAACTCCATCAAGGGACGTACACAACACCAAGTTGTGCTCTATTGCCGACCTATTCTTACAGAGAAGTCTTCAGACGAAAACGACAGTTAAGGTGCCTATGGTAAAGGACTTGACAACTCGAACAAAGTTTCCATTCAGATGTACAATTTCGTTAGGAAGTCTAAGCTACAAACAAAATATCACAATTTTGTAACCCAACAATGATCATATTTGAATTGGCTACTGCACAATTAAACAATACACAAACATGAGAGAAAGTCTAAGCTACAAACAAAATATCACAATTTTGTAACCCAACAATGATCATATTTGAATTGGCTATGCAATTAAACAATACACAAACATGAGAGAAAACCCAGATGGAGCCAATAATAGAAAGGACAAAAGATGCTAACTTGGCACAAACCCAACAATATGAGAAATTATTTAGTGGGAAGGGCTCACCACGTGGCAGGACAATTGTTTGATTAGTTTCTTCTTAGGCTTTTAATATTACCATGTGTCATTATACTATTGGACGGGCTCACCGTTAAGCCACATGGTGAGCCCGTCGCACTGAATAATTTCTACAACAACATGGCAGCAAAAAAAGCAGGACAGACAGGAGAGAGCAAAGAACAAACAATATGCTATCATAATAACATGAATCATCATCAAACAAAGACGCCCAACTTTTCATGACTACCAGCAATATTACAGGTCAGAAAGGTGCCAAATTTGATGAGAAAGTGCAGAATACGCACTATCAACGCCACAATGAATTAAAAATAAGGAAAGATTAAATAAAAACCTTGTACAATAGATAGTATTGTAGACAGCAAGACGTAGATCTAATAGTATTGAAATCTATGGCATAAGTATGTCACACAACAAGTAACCAAGCGTAGAATCATAACAAGCATTGCCAAAACTTGGGGAAAGAATCCAACTTTCTAATATGAATCGATCAGAACAAAAGTAATTCGAAGTATAACATCATAACCTCCATGAAAAAACCCAAATATGTTAAAAAAAATAAAAGATCGAAGAAGAACCCAACCGACCCAGATGCTAGAAACTCCCAAAAAACCCATCAAGATCGAATCTTTATGAAAGTAGAGATTTGACAAAAATAAAACCTTTATGATACAAATAGAAGAAAAAAAAAGGAAAGTTCGGACCTTTGTGTCGAGCATGACGGCGCAGAGGATGCCAGTGTTCTCCATGGCCTGCCGGAGGTTGTCGAGCGTCTCCTGGTGGTACTCGTGTGACCCGTGGGAAAAGTTGAACCTCGCCACGTTCATGCCAGCCCTCAGCAGCCGCTCCACCATCTCCACCGACCGGGACGCCGGACCCAGCGTGCACACGATCTTCGTCTTCGGCCTCACAGTAGCAGTCGCCGTCGCCGTCGTCGCCGTTGACATTGCCATTGGAGAAGAAGAAAGACGAGAGCTTTTTCTTTTGGAAAAGAAAAAAGAGGCGGTTGATCGAGGAGGAGGAAGAGAGACGAACTGAAGAGTATGTCTCGCCTCTGTATTTATAATTGGGGGGAAAGGGGTAGACTCCTCCTGCGGTGCACTGTTGGGAAATTGGGGGATATTTAGGGTTCCCCAAAGATATTATTTCTAACTTTCTACATCTAACCCCCTCCTTTAATCTGACTTTGTTTTTATTTTTATTTTTATTTTTATTTTTTGTTTTTGTATGAGAGAAATTAGGTAAAAAGTCAAAATATGGTCACAAATATCTTCATCATGTATAATCTAAACATGATGTGATATAGTTTGTACAATGTTAAAGCACGTGGGGGTGGCAATTTTATGCCAAATCGCTTCATTAAGTTGTTTACGAAGGAACTTAATATAGATCTATAACATGAAAGAATTTAATATGGATCTATAACATGTTATCTCGATTGTGCATAAGTATTTTACGCCTCGTTTGGGCCTCGTTTCATTCGTAGAATCATGGGATTAAGAAAAAAAAAAGTGATTATTTTATTATATTTGGGTGCCAAAGGAATTAATAAGGAAAGGAAAGTGATTCTCAATGGAAGAAAAATTAGGAAGAAAAATAATTTAATCCATCCAAGCTATGAATCACTTTTCCACCTTAAAGTATTCATTTTTTCTTACCAAATTTCTTGGCAACATCGGAAAGAAAAATCAATAAAAATTGTAATTTTTCAAAGGAAAGAAAATGTCAAGGAATTGTTTAGGTTAAAGTGACATGTGTGCAAAAGTTGATATTAATTTATTGCACTGGAAAAAACTTGCCAATTATTTAGATACTGTAAAAATATAGGAAAATGTTATACTTACAACCAATTTTGGTTGTAAGCTTTACAACCGTCTACGTGGCATTCATTAATTGGGGGAGAAGGGAGACCGGGTGGGACCATGTTAGCAGGAGATGGGTGTCGGTTATAAGAAAGTTGTAAATAATTTATAGTAAACTTAGCATTTTCGAAAAATATAATGGTAAAACATAAATGAGAATGCACATATGCAGGTTTGGATCTAAGAAGGCTGATCTAGCTGTTTGTGGGTGTGGGCTCATCTATTTAATAACAGGAACTTTACTTTGATCAGATCTGCTGAAAATTTTATAAATATGTGATACGGAAAGAGAGAGACAAGAATGTGCACTTTTCTTATATTGTTCTTGGGAGTAATGTACCAATTGTTTGATTTGGAACCTTTTCTATTAACAAAGATTTTCAAGTTGTCTTGCTCTCCAAGTTCGCTTGCTATTTCCTCTTTGGACAAAAATTTGCCCTAGATTTTATTGCACATCACCCAAAGACTACCCCCTACAAAAATACAACGGATATTTTCGTCAATATTTTGACATATTTCGTCGTTAAACAACAATAAAGTCTAGTACAAATAAATTTATTTTGACTCAAATATAAATTTTTAATATACTCATTCCACAATTCTTATCAATATTGTTAAATGTGGATATCTCAATGCCAATACCTCGTAAGATACATAATGTTAATAAAATAAGGAGGCCCTATAAGACAATGTCTTGTCAATGTTGTCATTAGGGCGCCCATGTCAAATTCTCCCATGCAAGTGAAGTATTTCTCATACTTTTTTTTTTATCTTTTCTTTTTTTAAGCTGTCTGACGGTACGTACGGAACTTTGTGCACGTTGTATTACATGTCTGTTGGACCCACTGTCTTCCAACTCCTACCAAATAAATAGAAGGAATAATACGCCTCCGTGGTTCGATCCACTGATCTTCCACAATCCAGGCAGAATTTTATACCTCTTGAACCACAAGAGCCACTCGAGTTCGGTTATACTTTCTTAATTTACGTCATAGGAAGCCTTATATTCTAAGATACTCTAGTTGTAGGAATGTGGCATTGCACAAAATTATTTTAGTTAATATTTAAATTATATATTTTTAATATAATATAATATTTTTATTTGTAATAAACAATCGAGTATATAATACTTTATGTTATAGTAGTAAATCAATGTATTTACCATGAGAGAATCTCCTCCTTCCACTGACATACCCAATGTGGGTGGCTGGTAGTAGTCCCAAAGTTCTAGAAAATTTCCATATTTTATAGGCATATATTAAAAAAAAAAAAAATCAGGTACATTTTTAAGTTGTCCATTTAAAATTTGATGAAAATCCTTCTATATAATACCATATCTATAATTTAGTGCCAAAAAAAAAAAAAATTCTCGTTTGGCATGGCTCCTAAACTTAAGAATATTGCAGAAATCTATTCCATATGAAATATGATTGAGCAGCAATATTGGTGGGAAAGAAAAGAAAGGTCCTCCATTGCACAGCAATGCTGCGTGAGATGTAAGCCTAACATATCATAACCAATTGCTGAAGGAATAACACCATAAACTTTAGAATACATCTGCTTTAGAGGTGTCTCTCTCTCTCTCTCTCATAGAGTTGGTCTTCATCCTCTCTCAAATTCTTAGGGGAAGGTCCTTAATTGCTGACCTTTTGTGAAGCACTAGATGAAAAAAGAGTATCAAGCATTGGAAATCATGACCAACCATACCTACATTTCTTGTTTAGGCGACTTGACATCGTTTGGTACACGTAATCGCAATGTAATCAAATAGAAAAAAATTATTTTTTTTTCCATTTGATTACATTGCTATTACGATTACATTACAGTGAACCAAACGGGGTCAACTTGAAACAGATCTAGTTTCGTTTTGATCAATATATCGACCACACTGTAATTAGTAATTTTGTTCTGTAAAAGCTGCTAATGCTTGAAGAACCTTCACTGCAAAATCTTGAAACAATTTTCCTGTCAACATTGCTATATAAATGGACTTTTCCAACAGATATTAGTAATTAGCACTTCAAGCTTTGCTTTATATAACATGTTCTGGTGGAGTCCCAACATAATCCAGATGCTGAAGAAACCCGAAAAAAAAAAAATCATAATTAAGATGCTGCCGCACAAGAATTGAGGAAATCCAATGCTACAATTTCATAAATGTTCTGTATATGTAGACCAAAAATAGTAAGGCTGAAGAAGTCAGTTTCTGAAAGTTACAGTGGTCCTATATGTATTTGCTAGGGCAGGGTGCTCATAATTCCTCCCTGTTCTTTCAATCGACAGAGATCCAAAATTTCATACATATTACAAAGCCACTTCAATATCCTCCAATCGGAAAATGCCCTTCCAAATCTCCGAAGAGGATGGCGACCACCAACGCTAGTGAATCTGGGACCTCTTAGGATGAAGATTAATTTAAGGAGGATTTAAAGCTCATCGTGGCTCTGGGGTTGCCTTGTGTTCATTACTTCCAATTTCTCCTGCAATTCCTGTCACAGTTCCACAATATCTTCTAAGAATTTAGATTGCATGAGAACACCAGCAGACTAGTCGGTTGGCAGGTTACTAACGTACCTTTAACTTATCTTCTTGGCATAAAACCGGAGTTGACAACAAAGCCACATATCTGAGAAGCACCACAAGTTTGAAAGTTAAGAGAGAGAGAGAGAGAGAGAGAGAGAGAGAGAGAGAGAGAGAGAGACTTGCGACTTGGATCCTTAACAATAGGATTCAAATAAAGATCATTCAAACAAAAATGTAATTAGAAATACAAATCTGCTCTATTCATCTTGACTAAATCATTTGAAATGTCCATAAACCAATACTCATATCCATTAAAGTTCTTTTAACATATAATCAAGTGCGAAGAAAACATCTTTAACCTCAAAGAGAAATTGTTAAATGCTCTTAAAGCACAATCACGTGGTACTCCAAGCCAATAAAAAATGGCATATTTGTACCACATGGAAACTCCAAAAACCAACCTTGTGGTACTCAAAGCCAATTAAAACAGTATACCACATGGTTGTTGCTCTAAACAAAATAAAACTCCATAATTCAACCATGTGGCACAAATATACCATTTTTATTGGCTTGGAGTACCACGTGGCCGTGCTGAGAATGTAATAATTTCTCATAACTACAAAGTAATAAAACACCATATAGAACACAGAAGTATTATGTCTATTGACTTGATAATTTGAATGCCAATAAGTCAAAATAATATAATGTGAAATTCTGTTACGTTCAGCAATAGACAACAAACTGGAAGTAGTAGATTTCAGATCAACTTTTTTTTTCGTATGAGCTTTTTGACATTCATATCATGATCAACTGCTTATAATTATCAATATAAGTGTTGAAAATATGGATCTACTCAGTTAACTATTATGAAATTACTATTCTGGAAACTCTATGTTAAACAGGCAAAACATCTTCATATAGTTTGGTAATTAGTTTATAATCATTTTACAAGATGTAGATCAAGATGAACAGATGGATTATTGTAAACCAAATGGTTACCTGGTATGATTGCATGAAAAGTGTATGTGCGCGCGCGCGCGTGTGTGTGTGTGTGTGCGTGTGCGTGCATGTGCATGTGTGTTTGTAATTATTCTTACTCGCATCGACTGGGTTCATCAACATCAGCAAGCTCATTTGTCAAGCCACATCGAAGCCTAACCTGTAGATCAAAATCAGTTATCAGAATGTTTCCCAAACTGTCAAACAAACTTAATATGTAGTTAATACCTACCTTCAAACTTCTATCGGGGCCATTCCAACATTTATCTCCATTAGAAAACTGCATAATTCTGTAAGACTCTTCAAATTTCTCCCATTGCCTGGTTGGAAAAAAGAAGTCACGAGTATTAAACTGAGCCAACAGTTTAGTTCACGTTATAATTGGTCAGTCTGATGAATGAGTTCTGAGGGTTTTGTAAGAGAAACGCAAATAAACCCTGCAACCTCGTGCCAAAATGTTATTTTTGTAGCCATTTTCAAATATCACACCCATAAGGAGAAGATGAGACCATTAGCTGCATCAGCTATTAGGTCACCTTATTGGTCTGAGTAATGCCTTTTGTAAAATAAAATAAAATGCATCCCCGGAGATTAAGTTCTCTTATGTACTCAAGTTGAGTGCATAGCATGAGTGTACAATCTTGTGCCATTTTTCTACTAGCACGCCTTAGTAGCTTAGATGTTTTCGGAAATGATTATGTATTCAAGTTGAGTTTCATCCCAAACCACCTGGAATTCTCTTAATAATACACACACAAGAGTCATAATCTGTCACTGTTGGTGAGGTTGTTTACACATTTTTTCATTAATAACATGTGTACGATCTTATGCATCTTCTAAGGTGACTACACTAGATCTTTTAGCTTGGCTCAACGGAAAGAGAGGGAAAGTGTGTGAACATTGGTTTAAAAGGGGGGCTTAGGCATAGTCCAAATGTGTAAGTTAGCTATGTGCTCTTATCCTTGATCTATGCTACTATATTATGTTTTGCTAAATGTAGTCATTTCCTGAAGTTCAAATTTTGAAGTTAAGGATGCTATAAAGAACAAAAAAATGGAAAAGTTGCAATCTTGTATAACCTGAAGATTTTTCTACCAGGTCTGGAAATGTTTAGAATGGAAAGAAATGATGTGGCTATCTAACTTATTCAACCATTTTCCCAGGAGTAGGAAAATGCTTGATGACTGAAATAGTATTCTGGTACCTATATAAAAAGAAGGAAGATATAAAGTGTTGTACAGATTGTCAAGGAATCAACTTGTGACTCATACCACGAAACAGTGGGAGCAAGTAATTGAGCAAAGATTTAAAAAAAAAAAACAAGAGTTCCAGAGAATCAATATGGTTTTATGCAGGAGAGAACTACCACAATAGATGTCTATTTACTAAGAAGATCAATGGTAGTATTTAGAGAAAGGAAAGGATTTTGCATATGGATTATATTGAATTATAAAAAACTTATGATAAGAGGGCTGAGAAAGATAATAGGATAGGTTTTGGAGAAGAAATAAGTTTCTTGTAGGTATATTGAGATTGTGAAGGATACGTATGATAGAGTTATGACTATGGTGCAAGAAATTGAGGATGAGGTTACATGGTGTATATGGTTTGCTAATGATATTGTGTTTACTTGTTTAGAGTAGAGATGAGTTAGCTTCTAAAAGAAAATTGTGCAGGGGAAGTTGGAATCTAAAGGCCTTATTGGACGAGAACAGAGTATATGAACTGTAACTTATAAGCAAGATGGTTCAAGTAAAGGAGATCTTATGGAGTGTGTCTTGATGCAGTATGTTTCAATATACCCTTGAAACTGAAAGATAAATTATATGTGACATCTATAAGACATGCCATGCTTTATGGACCAGACTGTTAGGAAATTAAGAAAACATGTCCAGGAAATGAGCTTAGCCAAAGTAAGAATGCTAAGATGGATGAATGATAAAACACCCTGAAAGATGAGATACAATAAGAGATAAGTGTACATGTGTGAAGTTGGAGGTGGCGTCAATTGAGGGAGGAAAAAAGTAGTGGTTTAGACGTGCAACACAGATAACTAGATGCACCAATTAGGAGTGACAGGATATTAGGTACAGTAGTTGTTAAAACCAAGTGTAGGCCTAAACAAACTTGGATTGAGGCCGGAAAGAAGGATATGGTTTTTGCTAATGTTACATACAAGATAGCCCTTAATAGTGCTGAATGGAAGAAAAAAAAATCCAAATAGCCAACCCCAAAATTTGGGATGAAGGCCGTGTTGTATATTTCGATGCAAGTTAAACCAATTACTACTTAGTTTTGGAGTACATTAAAGATAATGAATCCAATAATTGACAGTTTCAATACTTTAGAAATCCTTCCCATGCGCAGATTATAATTGTAACTCAAGCATAAGGGCATGACTTAACGTACATTATCACTTTAAAGTGTGATCCATGGTAGTCAAAGGCGTGTCTCGGGTGCGCCTAAGGCGCGCCTCGCAGCAAGGCACAATAGCTACGCCTTGTATCTCACTAGGCAAGACGCCTTTCTCCGGACCCACATATGGTGCGCCTTTAAGCAAGGCGCAACCAAGAAAAGACGCGCCTATCCGCGCCTTGTGTGTGTGTTTTTTTTTTTTTTTCAAAAAATCTTTGAGGAAGGGATATAGCCCTTACCCCATACAAGTAGGAGGGAGGTAGCCATTTCCATGGTTGTCAAAGTTGGCTACAGTTGAACTAGAAAAACTAAATTTTACTAAAAGCGTGGCAGGAAGAATACAAATTCTTGTTAGTTCTGTTGACTACTACTGCTGTTCTGCTAGTTCACTTGGTAATATTTTAACATGTTTTGTTGGATTTAATATGTTACTTGGTTTAATTTCTTACATTGCTAATTTATTTATTTATGTATTTTTTTATTTTTTTATTTTTTGCGCTACGCTTTGCTCGAATGCGTGCCTTAACTGCGCCTTGCGCCTCTGGCGATATGGACCATTTGTGCATCGAATGTGCCTTACACCTTTGATTACCTTAGTGTGATCAAAGAATAAACTATACCACAATAGAAGCCCCTAAGGATCAAATTAACCAAGACATCATCAAAAGTTAACATCACCAAAGAAGATCATCATTTACACATGTATATGGTTGTAGTACTATGAATTCATCCTATTGGAAGGAATGTTTGGTAATTGCAAAAGTTAGAAACCATCATCATTGCCTAAGGGTATTCCCATCAAAAGGAGGGTTGGCTAAAGAGCGCAAAACAAGATAGAGAAGGCACAATAAAAATATTTGACCAAATTTCATGACAAGTTGCCATCCTAATGTTAACACCCTCTGTTGGCCAATAAAATATTGCCACAAACATAAAAGACCAGACAACGAGTAAGTAAACCAACTCTTTTAGTCATGCAGTTTTACCTCTTTCAACCCAAGACCTGTCCTAAAATATTTTCTTATCATCACCATCAATCAAGCAATTTTCCTATTAGAATGGGGTCAGCTATGGAGCATAAGAAAGCTACATTCAAGATTTGACACAGTTTTATGACCGACTGTCGACTTGACATCAACTCTCTATAATGGTGCCAAATTCCTAACCCAGGTAACTATGAGCATGAGAGAACCATGCCGTAAAATATAGATGGCCAATTGGCAGGTATGTAGACCTACCTTTTGGATTATTGTTTAAGCTCATGCAACCAAGTAGCACCCTCCAAGTTTTTCTAGACTATAAATAGTAGACAAAGAAATAAAATGATACATTTTTGCTATAAATTGCATTCATCTCTATAACAAATTACGTTAAAGAGTGAAGGATTGACAATCCCATAAAATATTTTCTTATACAGAGAAACAATAAAGAAGGGAGACCACAAGGTTTTTTAGTAAGATATTAAAGCCATCACAAATGAACAATAAGCAAAAGAACATGCTGAAACACATAAAAGGGTGACAAAATTAGATTACTAATAAATACACAAGGGTAAAATTCAGAAAACCCATATGAAGTTTCATGTTTTCTCAGATAACATATACGAAGAATTTGTTGAGCGGAAAACATATATCAACTTTTGTGTTTTTGGCAAATCAATTAATCCATCCAAGTATTGTTTAGTCAAGCCATTAGTTGACCAAATTTTCACCCGAAATGACTAAAATATCCCCCACACGAAAATGTTGTTCCTCGTATGTTGAGATTTTCTTACATCGTGTAGATAAATCTGATAAACTATGGAGCATAAAAATTCCTTTGTATTCGGTCGTTGCAACGGTAAGTACCAATTTAGGACTGAGAGAATGCTCGTTGAAGATATCTGAAAGCTTTCTGACAATTTAAAATCTCATAAACCCGCAATCAAAATTTTATGCCGTTGAGATAACAACGCCAGAAGAGAAACATCAGTTTCGTATGGGAATATTTTAGTTATTTCGCGTGAAGATTTGGTCAACTAACGGCTTGATTGAGCAAAACTTGGACGGATGAGTTGCTTTGCCACAAAAACAAAAGTTGATATAGGTTTTCCACTCAAACAAATTGTTCATATAGTTTAATTGCAAAAACATGAAACTTCATATAGGTTTTCTGAATTTTACATAAGGCTGTCATAACATCAATTGTCAAATGATGCAACACATACATAACCTCAAATAAAAATGTCTAAGCTCCAACCTATGAAGCATGGGTACTCCATTTAGGAACATTTAGGAACGTGAACCCCAACACGTACTAGTACTCCTTGGGTACTCTATGGTAACACACAACATATGTACCCACAAATGTATCTATGTTAAATTTTAATTCCTCTTTTTGGTGCTTAGTGTGGACTTCTTGGGTACTCTAACCTGCTAACCCAAATATAAGTGAACCAATCCTAATTTTTGGTTGATGGTGAAACAACAATGTGGGACATTGCGCGAGATGATTTTGGTTCATCTGATGGTGACGGAGTTCTTCAAATTGACTAGTTATTTCTTGGTGAACCTGATTTGGAAGCTCTATTGTTCACTGACGATAATGACCACAATGAAGAAGTGGAATTAGTTATGAAGATTAAACACGTGCATTTTGTACTTTTGATTGATCTATTGACGTTGAATGTGTTTTGTTGAATGTTTTTGAAACTAATTATGGATTATGACGGTGTCAGAGCAGCTAATTGTACTCGTAGGTCTCCAGACTAGACCAATAAATTGTTGTGTGTGGGCGTGTGGGTGTGTGGGTGTGTAGATAGATATAAATATACCTGTATTGGAAATTTTAGAAATCGCCATACAGACATACACGGTAATGTAACCTGGACCTATGCTTCATAGGCTCCAACGATATATCTCATCTTGGCACACTAGTTTCCCATAAATTTAGAGTCATTCAACAAGGTCAATTTCACTAATTTATCTTTGTTTGGTGGAGTTCAAGATAAAGAAGCACCTAATTGGTAACAGATAAAACTAGTCCTAGAGCACCGCAGTTATGGCAATGGACAATGGTCTCTAGAATTTTCATCAATTTTGACTACCTATATACATTGCAAATAGATGAGAGTTAAGTACAAAACAGCCCAAGGTTTTCAGCATGGTGCTGGCTAAAATGCAAATGGAGTGCATATATTTTCTGCCACAGAGATGATAGCTCAGAGATGATATTTGTCAGTATCATGAAAACTTACCCTAATCGAGTAGTGCTGTGGCCTTCAACTTGAGAAGCTTGTTTAAATGGACAGACTTTGTAAACATACCTAGAAACAAGGATTGTGAAAAGTTGCATATATGAAGAATATAGACATTATATTTAATAGAACTTAGAAAAGAAGAGAATGACGTGGTTACATACTTGTTCTGCTTGTTCTCAAAGCAGCGGTCATAGAACGAATAGAATTCCTTCTCCTTGCCTAGTAAGAAAATAGAGTTTAGGAATCAAAATAACCTAGTTTAACATAAGTCATTAACTCCCATTTATTCTTAGGTCAAGATGCTTTTGGTGCTGAGTATTAAAATGATAAAATATCACCTATGAATTACTATGACATAAAGATTTGCTTATAGCACGTGAAATAATTTATTATATTGCTTATACCACAGCCAAGTTACAATAAATATTATTCACTTTATTGAGAGGCTTAATTATACCTACATATTAATTTTTCACCTTCACATTACACCACCACAAAAATGGACGTTATCTATTTAATACCCAACTAATGTCCTTACAGACGGCCATATGATTTCCAAGATTACACTTCAAATTCTTACACGCACTGGATTGAAGGCTATATATGGACAATGATATAATGTTGCTAAGTACAATAAATAGTATATATATACTATTGTGTTTCATTAACCAGATTGACGCACAAAGTCCCTCCGTGTGTAGTATTCATACTAATCAACTAACGAAAGGAAGAAACATGTGTTGTGTTTATAGAAAATTGGATGAACCCAATAATGAAAAACACTTGCTAATACAACCAACAAAATGAACAATAACCCATATAATTCCTTATACTTATCAAGCAAAAGACTGCTTGAAATGCCAAAGCCAAATATTAATGAGAATATTCCTAGGTTTATGAACCATTACACATTCTAAGTTTCTAACTAATTTATTAAATAATAGCACACATTTGTATATACACGGCCACATACACCCTTCTATTGGAGAAATATTAATAATATGCAGGATCTTTTAACATATCCATGAACAAAATCTTGAACCTATTCCAGAGAGAAAAATGAGGTCCCTTTTCAATTAAATAGTACAATAAACTACATGAAACTCTATATAACAAAAGGACTCTTTCTGTTTATCTCCAAGCCTATGCTCACAAGCATATATATTCATACTCACCAAAATCATGTTTTAGCTTTTCCGTGAGACTGGATATCCTTGATTGTATCTTGGTGAGCTTTGACTTTGAGTCAGCATATTCCTTTCGGATACGTTCTGCCTCTGGGAAGCCAATAAAGAGAAGAGTTTGTAATTGCAGGCTTCGCCTTTCACAGTGTTAAACAAATCAATGGAGTTCCTTACCTGACAAATCCACAGGAGTCTTGAAAAAATTAAAAGATGATACAACATTATGAACCTTTTGCTTAACCCTCTCCAGCCAAGAGGAGCTAGTCGAGTCAGTCAAATCTGAAAAAATTGCACTGGAAATGTTGGCAAATTCCTTATCAAGTAGGGGTGAGCATTCGGTTAATTCGGTTCCAACCGAACCGAATAACCGAAAACCGAATTCGACCGAAACCGAATAAGCAAAACCGAAACCAAACCAAAATGGCCCATAACCGAATCAAACCGAACCGAATTAAATCGGTTCGGTTTTCGGTTTATTCAATTTTTTGGTTTATTTGCGCTTTTTTTGTATATATATATATATATATATATATATTTTTTTTTTTTGTATATATATATATATATATATATATATATATATATATATATATATATATATATAACCGAAACCGAAACCCAAAACCGAACCGATTTAACTTTAAACTGAACCGAATCTCTTATTCGGTTCGGTTCGGTTTTCGGTCCAAAACCGAATAATGTTCACCCCTATTATCAAGTAATCATACACAAGGAATATAAAAACTGATTATACAGAAAGATAGATCACAAACCAGAAAAGACAGTTTTTCCCTCTTCATCAGGGTTATATGATTCTTCAGAGTCTACATGATCTTCTGCATATTCATCATTTGCATCATCTTCAAAATCATCATCATCATCGTACTTATGTCTATCATCTTCTATTTCAGAAGTATAGCCACCACCATCTTCCTCTTTTGCACTATTCTCATGATTTACTTCATCATTCACTGTACTACCATCGTCATTTGCTTTATGTCCAGCATCTTCTCCAGTCCAACGAGAAGCTACAAGACGACCCAACTCTTCTTTCGATAATCCTGAAGTATCCTCAGAACTTTCTTGATCCTACAACAATGTGATATTAACAATTAACAGACATGCTTGTGTGAAATATGATATGTTATTGAAAAGTTACCGGCTCATGGTAACTAAATTGATAAATTCAACAGGACAAACACAGCATACAGCTAACTAATACAGACTTATAAGTGACTGCATACAACAAAGCACAATTTCTACATCATCACTGGCCTTTCTTGTAACTGTTACATATATGCCCATCGTGTGTGAATACCTTAGCTAACCCCCCCTATAGTATATATGTATATATATTTATCTGATCTTCACTGTGATATTTTACATATCTATGTATATATGTACAAATGTATCTACAAACGCAAACACACATCTACAAGTGCACATTATACCTGCATGGCCGCATATGAAGACACATGTGCTTAAGAATGCAAGAACACGGCCCAGCATTCATACATACGTAGAGATGGATGCTATAAGAAGGATTAGTTAGGATCCGTTATTGCAGAAACAAAAGAAAAAGAAAAAGAAAAAGAAAAAGAGAGGTTATTGATGTAGTGCCCCGCTTCCGATAGGCGGCGGACTCCGTAATATGCTTGCGCCGAGTCAGATCGGTCGAACACTTAGATGGGCATCTGACTCGATCGCTGAGCTTGGTAAACGATAACACCTTGCGGCATCGATCAAATCGATTTGGACGAATGTTACGAGAATCGATCCAATTAATAGAACGGCTTCTGTTGGAATAAGTCCTAGATGCAGCAGACTCCGTCTCGGCGAGTGAGCTCTATATAAGAGTTCCTTCGACGGGACCGGACTGCTGTATGATTTTCTTGGAGCTTTTGTCGCTTGGTTTTGATGAATATGTTTTCGCGTCGTTTTCTGAATGCATTCTACGAATTTCGAAACGAATGATTGAAGAAAAAATTCTGACTAAATGTTGATACCATTGCAGGAGCTCGCGTAACTAAAGCTTGAACGTTGCGAAGCGCTTCGACGGTCGGCACGATCAAAATACTTGGTAGGTGATTCAGCCCCTTCTTTTCTACTCTGTCCCACAAACGAAATTCCTTTGCCTCGAACTTTCGACGATGCCAAGTTAAATGCATGTTAATCCACTAAGATCAAAAATTCGAAAAAAAACGTATCGATTTAGAGTAATCTAATCTAAAAATATAAGTTTCGCACCAAAACGAGAAAGTTTAAGGTTCTAGTAAAAACATAGACTATTTCACGTGCTACAAAATAATATGAAATGTCGATTGTGGCTTATGATGCCTTGGACAATTTGGTGCCTACGGGACGCTAAATCGGAAGTACGGCTTTGAGAAAAATGAATCGTTGCATGAGTTGGAGAAATGATAATGCCGTTCAATACTGTCCGCGCTATACAAATCTGTTTGCATATATTAAACTGTTCACGCATTGGCATGGTCATGGACAGCTTGTGCACAAGTTTAATTTTTCTCGAATCGGTATCCGGGGCATCGGTATCGAATCGACCTAGGGGGAATGAATAATCGTGCTTCGGCATTGATGCATTGCGGGACTGTCAGTCAGGCTTACAACCTAGACTGAACGGGCCGAAATACCGTTGAGATATCCCAAGTGGTGTTAACACCAGTGACCGCACATATAAGATATTAGTATGCTCACCTATTGTCTTATGCATGTAGTAAATATTATCTCTATTTTTATGCAGGGACGAACACGGCCGTGGTAAGAATTGTGATAAATTGTTATATTTTGTTGTATGCTTTATTACTTCAAAGATGGCTATCGATATGAACTGAATTCATTTAGTTCTAAATAGAAAGAAAACTCTAAAGCATGCCTACCTTAACAATCAGAGTCGGTTTAGACGATCTCGTCCACTTAGCAAGTGTGCTAACCCCCTCCCCAACTCCCCAGGTGCTGCGGGAGCTCTAAACTGAAGCTGAAGTGCGGAGAGGCATTTTGAAGCTCTTCATATTCTGAAGTATTTTTGAAGCCAATTCATCGAAGGCTTATGTATAAAGGGACGAATGTATGGAACGACAAGTATTAGTTCAGGCAGCTTGTCGAGCATATTTCTTTTGTTTCAATCAATGTAGCCGTAACGGCATCCAATGTAATTACGACTTGCACTTCGTTGCAAGCTATGAATGAAAAACATATTTCTATCTTCCTAAACTGCATGTTCAATTCTGATGTGATTTGTGAAGTTTCAACTTGGTTTTCAATATAATGATCAAACGTAACGTTCTTGCCTTGTACGAGTGTAATTCCAGACTCGTATGGCATCACGTCTTAGCGAGGATGATCGATTCGGCATAATACTACCGGGGACGAACGGTTTGTCGACTCGGAGCGTGATAAATTGGTATCAGAGCTCAGTTATGTTTCCTCGAATTTTCGAATTTTTTTTTATTTGGAATGTTGGTTGCGATTACTCGATTGAATGATTGTCGACATGCTGCGTGAAATAAAAGTTCCATACAGGTAAGCCCGTAGATATTTTGTAAAAATACTAACGGATTTACTTTGTTTGTAGGAATGACAAAGAAAATAAAAACAATCCCGACACAGCAACCAACGCCGTGGATAGTTCGTCAAGTTCAAAGGATGCTAGCCCTAGCGAGACTACGATGGAAAAAATGTTGCAGTTGATGGAGCTGCAGCAGCAACAGCTTCAGATGCAAATCAAAGCCCAATTTGGTGCGCAACAGAAGCAAATGGACGACCTAACGCAGATCGTAAGCAAGATGGTGGGCAATACCAAAGCAACGATCGTGGTATCCGAAGAGATACAAGATGTTCAAGATAAAGTCGAGGAAGAAGTTCAACCGCAAATGATAAACTCTTCTTCCTTGTTCTAAGCAGAGGAGTTTCGCAAGATGAACCCACCTAAATTCAATGGCCGAGCAGAACCAGATGTGATAGTAGGGTGGCTCGCGGAGATTGATGACTTATTTAATCTGCTTAGCATTGAAGGGTCACATAGGGTAACATGTGCGACGTTACAGCTACAACTGAGGGCTTACGACTGGTGGACAGCTAAGAAGCAGAAAATCTACGAAGCCAATACCGACACCACGATTTCCTGGAAAATGTTCAAGGAAGCATTTCTTGAGCAGTACGTTCCTCGCGCTGTCCGTCGTCAAAAAGAAGACGAGTTCATGATGTTACGACAGGAGAATATGACTGTTGATGATTATGACTCGAACATCTCAAAACTCGCGAAGTTTGCCCGTGCCTTTCTACCCAACAAGGAAGCCTGGTGCGAACGTTTTCAACAAGGCCTAAATGACGAACTGCGAAGGGACGTCACGAATCAAAGGTAACGAACTTACCGTGAATCCTACGATGCCGCTCTCGACAGTGAGCGTATCTTTAACCGTATGTCGCAAAGAGTCGTGTATGTCGTCCGTAACAACTTCAACAAGCGTCCTAACGACGCCGGAGGATCGGGAGTATCAAACCGTCCGAACACATTTTATAACAGGGGCCATGGCGGACAACACTGTAACAAATGCGGTAGGCGTGGGCACCGGACAACCGATTGCGTCACGAGAACTTGCTACAAGTGTGGCAAGATAGGCCATATAGCTATACATTATTCAAGAAATGTTCCGAATCAACACAACCCACCAAGGAACTTTCCGAATCAGTATAAAGCGCCTACACTACAAGGCGCAAATATGGTGCCCGTAAACCCGCAGAATCAACTCCATAGAGCACAAGGCCGAGTCTATGCATTAACTCGGGACGAGACGTTCGCGTCCGATACTGTTGTAACAGGTATATTACTCTACAAAAATATACTTGCTCGGGTTCTATTCGATTCGGGTGCAACGCATAGTTTTATATCTGTTGATTATGCGAAAGAAAATAAAATAACCATGCGATCACTAGATACAAACATTAGCGTTATCACTCCATCGGGACTCGATATGCCTGCGAACTTTACTTGTAGGAATGGCCACATTTGCATCGGAAGAAAAAATCTACCTTGGAAGCCGTCGTACTAGACATCAAAGAGTACGACATAATCCTGAACATGGATTGGTTGGACTTTTGTCATGCAACAATCGAGTGCGCGAAGAAAAGAGTGTTGTTTCGTCTTTCTGGCGAGACAGAGTTCTCATATTCGTGCGGTATGGTCTCGAAGACGGCCATGGTGATATCGGCAATTTCGGCGAGGCGTATGCTGCGTTCCAGTTGTACGAAATACTTGGCATCAGTTCGAGATACGCGGAAGGATAATACAAACACAGTGCAAACTGATGTTGTGGCAGATTTTCCTAATGTTTTTCCTGATGAGATGTCCGAAATGCCGCCAGATCGAGAAATAGAATTCAGCATTGACACCTACCCGGATACACGACCGATATCAAAGGCGCCTTACCGAATGGCTCCAGCAGAACTGAAGGAATTGAAGGTGCAATTACAAGAGTTGCTAGACCGCGGATTTATTCGCCCTAGTGTCTCTCCGTGGAGAGCCCCCGTACTGTTTGTGAAAAAGAAGGATGGATCGATGCGGCTATGCATCGACTATCGTGAACTTAACAAGACGACCGTGCGGAACAAGTATCCATTGTCACAAATCGATGACTTGTTTGACCAACTGCAAGGCGCGTCAATATTTTCAAAAATCGATCTTCGTTCAGGCTATCGTCATTTGAAGATCAAGTCCGATGACGTATCGAAGTCTGCCTTCCGCACTCGATATGGTCATTATGAATTCCTAGTCACGTCGTTCGGTATAACGAATGCCCCAGCCGCTTTCCTGGATCTGATGAACCGAGTCTTCCGACCCCAAATCGATAAATTTGTAGTCGTGTTCATCGACGATATCCTTATCTACTCGAAGAATCGAGAAGAGCACGCAGAGCACTTGAAGACGGTATTGCACTCTGCGTGAAAACAAATTATACACCAAACAGAGTAAATGCAAGTTCTGGATGAGTAGTGTAACGTTCTGCGGACATTTAATCTATGGCGAAGGCGTCGCAGTGGACCCAAAGAAGATTGAAGCTGTGGTAGATTGGAAACGACCTACCTCGGCTAGCGACATTCGAAGTTTTCTGGGCTTAGCAGGCTACTATCGAAGATTCGTGCGAAACTTTTCAAAACTAGCATCACCTCACCCAGAAGGGAGTCGTATTTGAATGGAGTGACGACTGTGAATCTAGCTTTCAAGAGTTGAAGCAACGGCTCGTCCCAGTTCCAATCCTTGCACTTCCAGGTGGTTCAGAAGGCTTTCAGATATTCAGCGACGTATCGAAAACTGGCCTCGGGTGCGTACTCATGCAGAAAGATAAAGTCATATTCTACTCTTCACGGCAGTTGAAGCAGCACGAGAAAAACTATCCGACGCATGACCTAGAATTGGCGGCGATCGTGTTTGCATTGGAACTCTGACGACAGTACCTCTATGGTGTGGCTTGCAGAATCTACATAGATCATAAAATCGTGAAATACTTGTTTACGTAACGAGAACTCAACTTACGGCATCGACGTTGGCTCGAACTCATAAAAGATTACGAGCTAACGATCGAGTATACGCCGGACAAGGAAAACGTTGTAGCCAACGCGCTGAGCAGAATGTTTATGGGATCACTGGCCCTAAATAATGAGAAACGGCGAGACCTTGAAGCGACGGATATCGAACTCGGAATTGAGTATCGACACCTGCACCTAGCTCAGTTGAAGCTAGGGTCGAGCCTGCTTAGCAAGACAAAGACCGCCCAGAAAGACGATCATTCCTGAAGAAGATGCGCGAGCTGATTTCAACAGGAAGGGCGACTGACTTTGCGGAAGACGGAGACGAAACAATGCGACTAAAAGGAAGGCTTTGTATTCCTGAAACTGCCAAACTCAGAAAAGAAATTCTGACAAAGACGCATTATGCGAAGTACTCGTTACATCCTGGAAACACCAAGATGTACAAGGACTTGCGCACAAATTTTTGGTGGCACGGCATAAAGAAAGACGTAGCTACTTTCGTGTCGCAGTACATGGCGTGTTGACAAGTAAAGGCAAAACACCAAAGGCCAGGCGGAGAGCTGCAGAACCTCGCCTTTCCTGAGTGGAAGTGGGACATCTCGATGGATTTCATTGTTGGATTTCCGAAGTCGTCGCGGGAGAATGATACGATTTGGGTCATTGTTGATAGATTGATCAAGTCGGCTCACTTCATCGCAATTAAAGTAGGATGCAGCGTCGATCGGTTACCGCAAATCTATATCGACGAAATTGTTCGACTGCACGGGATACTGACCACAATAATTTCGGACAGAGACGGGCGATTCCTATCGCGTTTCTGGACTAGCCTGCAAGCGACGATGGGGACCAAACTAAATTTTAGTTCTGCATACCACCCCCAGACAGACGGTCAGACGGAGAGGGTAAATCAAATCTTAGAGGATATATTGCGTCTACGTGTGATCGGTCTAAAGACTAGTTGAGATAACGCATTTGCCGCTTGCGGAGTTTGCGTATAACAACAGTTATCAGTCGAGCATTCAGATGGCTCCATATGAAGCGCTCTACGGGAGGAAGTGTCGTTCTCCAATATGCTGGGACAAAGTCGGAGAGCGACAAGTGCTCAGACCGGAACTGATAGAGCAAGCCATCGAAAAGGTCCGCTTGATCCGAGATAGACTATGTATCGCGCAAAGTCGACAAAAGAGCTACGCAGATCTTCGTCGACGACTGCTAGAATTTTTGGTCGGGGACCATGTGTTTTTGAAAGTAACACCCATGCGTGACGTGATGCGGTTTGGCGTTAAAGGCAAATTGAACCCGATATTTGTAGGCCCTTCGAGATCATCGAGCGAGTTGCAACGGTTGCTTATCGGATCACACTACCTCCTGCTTTGGCTGATGTGCACGATGTTTTCCATGTTTCACAACTTTGAAAATACGTGCACGATCCAAGTCACGTGGTTAGCTTCGATCAGTTGGAGCTACGTACTGACTTGTCTTACTCGGAGGAGCCTATTCAAATTTTGGACCATAAGGAGAAGGTATTACGAAATCGATCGATGTCCTTGGTTCGCGTGCTTTGACGGAACTATTCAATTGAAGAGTCGACGTAGGAAATGGAGGCGGAGATGAAGGAGAAGTACCCTTCGTTGTTTGCCTAATTTAAGGTCAGATCCTTGTTCTTAAGTTTCGGAACGAAACTTTTTCTTAGTGGTATATTATGTAGTGCCCCGCTTCCGATAGGCGGCGGACTCCATAATATGCTTGCGTCGAGTCAGATCGGTCGGAAACTTAGATGGCCATCTGACTCGATCGCTGAGCTTGGTAAACGATAACACCTTGCGGCATCGGTCAAATCTATTTGGACGAATGTTACGAGAATCGATCCAATTAATGGAACAATTTCTGTTGGAATAAGTCCTATATGCAGCAGGCTGCGTCTCGACGAGTGAGCTCTATATAAGAGTCCATTCAACGGGACCGAACTGTTGTATGGTTTTCTTGGAGCTTTTGTCGCTTGGTTTTGATGAATGTGTTTTCGCGCCGTTTGCTGAATGCATTCAACGAATTTCGAAACGAAGGATTAAAGAAGGAATTATGACTAAGTGTTGGTGTCATTGCAGGAGCTCGCGTAACTAAAGCTTGAACGTTGCAAAGCGCTTCGACGGTCGGCACGATCAAAATACTTGGTGGGTGATTCGGCCCATTCTTTTCTACTATGTCCCGCAAACGAAATTCCTTTGCCTCGAACTTATTCAAATCGACGATGCCAAGTTAAATGCATGTCAATTCACTAAGATCAAGAACTCGAAAAAAAAACGTATCGATTTAGAGTAATCTACTCTGAAAATATAAGTTTCACACCAAAACAAGAAAGTTTAAGGTTCTAGTAAAAGATAGACTATTTCACGTGCTGCAAAATAATATGAAACGTCGATTGTAGCTTATGATGTCTCGGGCAATTTGGTGCCTACGGGACGCTAAATCGGAAGTACGACTTTTGAAAAAAATGAATCGTTGCATGAGTTGGGAGAAATGATAATGTCGTTCAATACTATCTGCGCTATACAAATCTGTTTGCATATATTAAACTGTTCACGCATTGGCATGGTCATGGACAACTTGTGCACAAGTTTGATTTTCCTCGAATCAGTATCCGGGACATCGGTATCGAATCGACCTAGGGGGAATGAATAATCGTGCTTCGACACTGATGTATTGCGGAACCGTCAGTCAGTCTTGCAACCTAGACTGAACGAGCCGAAATGTCGTTGAGATATCCCAAGTGGTGTGTAACACCAGTGACCGCACATATAAGATAGTAGCATACTCACCTATTGTCTTATGCAGGTAGTAAATATTAGGGCTGGGCACGAGTCGGACCGGGGCCAATTTTTGTGGACTCGAACCGGATCCGTTCTTTGGCGGGACGGGTCAATTTTTTTTGAACCGGACCCGACCCAACCCATTTGAAACGGATCCAATCCACCAAAACCCGCGGGTCCAAACGGGTCTTATACCAAAGTGTACAAAATTCAAAAATTGTAGAAAAAAAGGCAAAAAACTGTACAAAAAAACCACATGTACCTGTAGACTGTAGTGTTATATGAATTTTAAGTAAATTTTGGATTTGGTAGCAGTAACTTTGTTAGGTTTTTACTTTTGAGTTTAGGAATTTTAAGTAAATTTTCTAATTTATCCCTACAAACGGGCCGGACCGGGGCCCCGTTTGTTTTCATATTATGACCTGCCCCGAACCGTTTACATGACACGACCCGCCCCGTTCCGTCCCGTTTAAATTACAAAATTTAGGACCCGGCCCGTTTGACCAATATACGGTTCGGGCCGGATCGGAACCGCGGGTCCTGGAACCGTATGCCCAGCCCTAGTAAATATTCTCTGTTTTTATGCAGGGACGAGCACGACCGGGGTAAGAATTGTGATAAATTGTTATGTTTTGATGTATGCTTTATTACTTCAAAGATGGCTATCGATATGAACTGAATTCATTTAGTTCTAAATAGAAAGAAAACTCTAAAGCATGTCTACCTTAACAATCAAAGTCGGTTTAGACAAGTGGGTTCGTCTCGTCCACTTAGCAAGTGTGCTAACCCCCTCCCCAACTCTCCAGGTGCTGCGGGAGCTCTAAACTGAAGTTGAAGTGCGGAGATGCGTTTTGAAGCTCTTCCTATTCGGAAGTATTTTGAAGCCAATTTATCGAAGGCTAATGTATAAAGGGGCGAATGTATGGAACGACAAGTATTAGTTCAAGCAGCATGTCGAGTATATTTCTTTTGTTTCAATCAATGTAGCCGCAACGGCATCCAATGTAATTACGACTTGCACTTCGTTGCAAGCTATGAATGAAAAACATATTTCTATCTTCCTAAACTGCATGTTCAATTCTGATGTGATTTGTGAAGTTTCAACTTGGTGTTTCAATATAATGAGCAAACGTAACGTTCTTGTCTTGTACGAGTGCAATTCCAGACTCGTACGATATCACGCCTTAGCGAGGACGATCGATTCTGCATAATACTACCGGGGACGAACGGTTTGTCGACTCGGGGCGTGACAATTGACACCACTGAAACTTAACCTCTGATACATAAAAGGCATAGTGTTTACAATTATAGTTATGATTTCAATAAACTGAAAATAATACAATATAAGTAGACAATTGAGATGCCCTGTTGCTTCTAAAAGATATGAAAGGATGCCTTATTGGTTATAAAAGTTATTAAGATTTAAGAGTTATACTTGTGAAATTCCATTACTTCCGCCAAATAAACCTTCTAATTATCTCTGTTTTGGTACTTAAGAATCAAGTGTACTCCACAACTCTCAGCAAGTGCCAAACAGAGGGTTGATCAACCTGGCATCAACATTCTATGTTGGTGCCAAATTCCTAGTCGAAGTAGTTATTAGCAAGAGAGGACCTTGCCATAAAACCTAGAATGCCAGTTGGCTATAGTAGGCGGATGTACCTTTCTTGTTATGCAGTCTAAGCTCGTGCAACCAAGGAGCAACCTCCAAGTGGGGATTGAGGAAAAGGATGCAACACGCGCAAAAAAATAATCAAGGATAGACGGCCAAGACTCAGGTCTAGTTTCTCAGCACGCCGATCCTTGATTTTATTTTTTTTGTTTCTTGCATCATTTACCTCGATCCACACTTGGAGGTTGCTCCTTGCTTGCATGAGCTTAGACTGCATAACCAAAAAGGTACATCTACCTACAAAGGCACTTCTATGTCATATGCTTGTTATCAAAACTTGTTATTAATCTGCTAGGTAAAGTTATAATATACTAATATCCCTTATCACAAGAAACAAAAGCACATCCACATCCCACCTGTTTGGGAAAATATGGCTATTGTCGGATCTCAAACAAAAATAGACTAAAAACTGATTTGGCTTTAATTTGCAATATTTATGGTCATATAGACAGAGTAATTTAAAGAAACAGTTGCATGGAAATGTTCTCAATGCACCTAGTTGCTCATCTTGTATGTAATTATGTATATGTAACAAGAAAAGTAAAACCACAATAATTGCTGGTAATAAGTTTTTTGACTTGATGGAAATTGTAAGCTTTTTCCTAATGATAGACACATCTTTTTATTTAAGGATCTGAATGACTCTTCTAGTCCTACAAATCAAAGAATTTTCTCTGAAAAGTTGAGCAGCAGACAACACAAGGAACTTGTCAGTTATTCACATCATGCGGAACTTGTCAGTTATTCACATCATGCGCTAAGCTGAGCAGATACATATCGTGCTTACAATCTGCTGATTTTCGATTAAAGACTCAGGTAATTGAATTAAGTGTGAAGGCTTTATGACACTACTACTGCTTGGTATAACTGTTCTCAATAATCTGATGCATGTAAGATTTTGATTCATTTCTCATTGCCTGTTCTGTGACAAAAGGAGAATATGCCTCCTGCTGCCAGTCACTATTCATTCCTGTTTTTAGCGTAATATCTTCGGATATATATATATATAATCAATACAGTGAAACATTCTAATGGATTGTCGTACAATACTGTTACCTGAGTTCCTATATTAATGGTGGGCTCCTCGTCAACTTTAGAATGATCGGTAGTTTCAAACTTATCTGTATCCTCACGATCTTCTGCCAAGTGCTGCAATGAATGAAAATAAATTTATGTCAAAAGAAATGTTGACACGAGATCTTTTGACTTTAAAGTAGAGCATTCAGAGAAACAACAAAATTGTAGAGCATTCAGAGAAACAACAAGACCTCTGCCACTCCATGATGCTCAGCCAAGTCGGCATCAGCAATATGATCTTCGGTTTCATCTGCAGCATGAGAAACCTCTTCCAATATATCCTGTTACGAGAGTAGAAAGTCATGATCTAAAAAGTGACCTTGGTCATGGATGCTTCACAGGAGAACTATTTTACCTTATATAGAATCACTGGAAACTAGAAAGGCGGCAAAGGCCTCTAAAGGAAGTTGATCAATCGAGTATAAGATAGAAAAAGTAAATGGTAAATCCAAAGATTATGAAGCCTGTTCTCGTTGGATCAAAACTAAGTGTTTGCTTAAACGGATGCACTATTTCATATCTGAATTTAAGCTAAATTCAAAACAAAAAAATTAGTTACTACAATCTATGCATATAGTAAGTACATTTTATCGATGGTTTTGCTTGCACAATCATAGACATGGATATGGTCACGGCACAAAGATAGATATCAAATACAGCATGGAGAAAGCACTAATAATAATTAATGAATAAGATTTCAAATTGATAAAATTATTGTCTGTGCATGGAGAAAAACACTTATGAAAAAGAACCGTTGCACTTCATAAGAAACAACCAGGCTTAAAAATGAATCTGAATTCCTAAACAATAGATACAGCTTTTAACTAAGGGCTCGTTTGGATCAAGTTTTTGTATTCCTAGGAATAGGTTTTCAATTCCTTTCCCATGGGAAAGGAATTCAACATTCCCATAACCATGTTTGGTTAGGTTGGGAATAGGTAGTTCAAAATTTTAAAAAATTTCATCTCCATGTTTGGTTTACAAAGGGATAGAAATATTAATTTATTTAGTTTTCCTTTAATACCCTTTATTAATTTCATGATGATTTACATGTTTTGGATAGAAGTTGAAAATTTGAAAATAAAAACAGGGTTCCAAACAAAATAGCCAAGCATCATTTCTAGGAAAGCAAATCTATTCCCAAGGGAGGACTTGGGAATAGCTTTCCCAAGTCAATGGGAATAGCTTTCCCCCCCTAAGCCCCTCATATTCCCTCCTCATTCCCAATCCTAAACATACCAAACATGGGTAAGGAATTCAAAACCCATTCCTAAGCTACAAAAACTTGAACCAAACACCCCCTAATAGTTTAGGCACCAAAAATGTAACAATTCAATCCTGATCCAAGTTTGAGTTTAACCTAACCCGCATTCTTATGTTAAGAGCAAGTTGGGCTAAGGGTTTCCCTTTCCGTCTGATGTGGGTACTGGGTAGGGAGACGATGGAAACAACATCCCCAAGTTCACTTCACCCCAAATGCAAATCCAAAAGAACCAGTGGGATCTATGTTGGATATGTGGACACAGATCCAGAAGGGCTTATGCAAAGTCCACAAACCTAACTTTGACGTAATTGAACCTTGCATGCCATGAGATGTTTATGAAATTATAATAATTTGAGACTAAAAAAAAGTTTTAGTGGTAAAACTAATGAGATCTAATTGTTGATCCAAATGTTTGACTGTATGCCATCACTATTTTTTTACTACCCAACATAATAATTGGTTGTCAAGAGATTGACCATACTAGAATAACAAAAAATATTTAACAGTGGACAATTTGAATTATGAGGAAGATGGCTGTGAGGCCAAATATTTTTAAAGCATTCACTAAAAGCTCATTGGAATGCATAAACAAGCAGAATTTAAGCACAAGCAGAATTTAAGCACATAAAATGGCTTTAAGGAGAATAAAACTACACATATCGGCATAAAACTACTTTCCCTGACTAGCTCGCCATTTTAAAATATTCACAGTTCCCTGATTGAGAAGTTTCTTATGTGCATCTAATGAAGGCTCAATTTAAAGTGGAAGGATTAATTTGTAAAGGACTCATTAAAACATAATAAAAGCTTCAACAGCATTACTTCAAACGTCGTGTAAAACGAATTAGATCATCTACCAATACTATCTATGACAATTGAATTTTGGAAGATATAACCATGCTCACCTGCGGAGCTGGTTCTCCATGAACCCCATCTTTGCTATCATGTGGAGCTTCCTCAGACAATTTCTCGTGCTCGTTGGCTTTCATCTCAGCTTCCCTTAGCCTCTTTTCTTCCTGCTCTTTTTTTAACCTCTCTTCCTCTTCTGCCTTCTCGATTCGCTCTTTGTGGTCTGCAAAGGCAGGTCAGCTAAAAAGTAATCGTAATGACATTTGATTTTAATAAACACTACATGTCCTCATAAAAGCTTTCGCACATCCTGTTGTTTGATTTTTTTTTTTAGAGCCTAATTTGGCCTCTCATGAAATAAGCAAGAAAATAGGAATCAATCTTGTTGGACATGGTTTCGGACGGAAATATTTTGAGAACTCTTTATGATGGTTAGCTCAAGAAAGAAAATTGTTCAGTCATTACCAGAAGATGGGAAAAAGATACTAAACCAGATTATCACTGCAGCCTAGCTTGGCTAATCTGTATTAGCAAGACTGCCAAAGCCAAGCAAAATTACAATACAATTAATATCAGCAGCCTTATGTACTATTGAATGCAAAGAAGGTTACAAAAATAAAATACTAGTCTATGTCGAGCTGAATCTTTCAAATGGTAGCTGCAATTGTAGAGTTTGAGCTCAAGCTCTTGCTGTAAATATTTCAGCGCTTACCACGTACTATGGCTATCATATTCAAGTTCATGTACATATTATGGTCATGGTAATTATATGTTGACTGACATTTGGAATCCTAAGTGAATGAGAGCATCATGATAAAACCATGAACTTTCCAAATTTCAACAGGATGCAGATGTCATTGAATATTCCGGCTTCAAAATGAATCAGATGTTCTAATTTGCATTTAAGATTACCAAGGTTTCTAGACTCATGAATCATGATTTACATGTGCGTGGCTGACATCATTCTCGTCAAACATAAAACCATCTCAAGTTATTTTATTAAGCAACACTAGCTTTTACAACTACCATCACAGACAATAAAGTAAATAATATCAAAGCCAAAAAAGAAATTGCCACTCTCTAGATAGTATATGGTAAGATTCCACCTTTAAGTTTGTCAACAAGATCTTTGAGTATTTTTTCTTCACTTTTCAGCCTTGACAAGTCTGCTTCATCTTTAGCAAATGCTTGTTTTCCCTGTTCCACTTCTTGCTTCCTTATGGTGACTCCTTCTTGGTATGTTTGAATCTTCCTCTTCAACTTTTGTCTGGCTACTTCCCCTGCTTCCCAACATGTATTTGGACACTTCACGGTTCCGTTATTATACTCGTCACTTCCATCGCAGCAATCTGTTTGTTAATAAAAAGACAAAATGGAAGCCAAAAGAAAGTCAAAACTCAAAGCTGTCAAAGTTCAGACATTAATAGATAAGAATCATATTAGTCGTGAACGCAAAATATGACTGATAAATCTAGCTAAAAATATTGAAAAGCTTCAAGGATGATATCTCTTCATTAAGATTAAAGTACTAATATCTCGAAAGAAGAAGATGGTAAGAGGAAAATTTCTATACCACTATGAAGCAACTTTTCTATCCCACTACGAAGCACTGGCACGTAATATGTACTATGAAGCTCCGCCTCCGGTACTTCAAAAATGGCCCTTACTTGTACCCAGGTACGTACCAGCTACTGACTTCTCAGGTAAACCTAGTTACATACTTGGTACATCCCAATACTTGCAAGTTGCAATATAATTCTACTTATAACACTTGAAATATGTCTTTGTACGGCTTAACAAGGCTTATAGAGCTCCAACACTTAAATGCGATTTTGGAACGACTCTAATACTTGAAACCTATTAACCTAGACTCATACCATATCTTAAGTCTTAGCCATGCTTCAATTTAGAATTTTCTCAAACTTTCTTAAAGTTCTTTTGCTACTATCCTTGTTTTACTTTTATTTGAATTTTAAACATTGACGAATATCTATATACAAGTATATATTTTTTTAATTTTTTTTACTTCAATGTACAAAGATCGTATCGTACCCGTGTCTGAGAATTTTAAGAAACTATTGTATTGTCGTACACGTTCGTCTGCACGTACCCATACTGGCACACTATAGCTATCTCATACAAAAAGTGCAAACAATTAAAAGCTGAAAGATGATGAAAAGATGAACAGCATTCAGTAGACAGTAGGGATGCCAACTTTGAATTAATTGCTTGAGCATAACAATCTTGAAATAGCATGTAACAAGTGTGGGAAAACTGCAAGTTCATTGAGAACAAACAGGCCACCAAAGAGACAAGCATGCATCGGTAAAGTAGTATTTCAGTCCATTAGGATGAAGGAATATCATCAAGGAAGATAAAAGAACAGTTGATGCAAAATGACAAAGATTCCTAAGAAGTCAGAATCATTAGTTGGTTCAATACCCAGAACATGAATAGGAGTTGTTTTAACAAAACTTTGTAAGAGTCTCAGAAATGTCTTATATGAAGTTCACCAATGTGCAAGGTCCAATAACAGAATCATGTAGGGTTTGAATATGATTCCCATGTTTTACTCAAAAGTTAAGATTAAACATGCAAATAAGAAGGAAAAAAAAAAAGAAACAAACTTTTAGCTTTAGAAAGCAATAAAATTTGTAATTGATACATAAATCAAGAAACCAACTATGTTGCGATATCGATTTTTAGAATATAACAGCTGAGATTCTTACCACATATTCCGTCGTTCACTCGGGAAGAGAACAATGTGAGCGGCACATGCCCGGCATTCTTGCAGTAAAATCTTCCTTCCGGACACGCCGACGTTCCTGAAAAGAAAAAAAAAATGTACCCATCGAAGAATAAAAACGATCTTTACCACAAAAATCCATTTAAAAAAACCCTAAAGATCGAAACTTTACGGGAAAAAAGCGAGACCTGGCTCGTCGGTTCCGTCGGGGCAGTCGCAGAACTCATCGTTGAGCTGTTCCCTGGTGAACTTCTTCGATCCGTCCTTGCATTTGATCACATTGGACTTGTAGTAACTCAAATCTAAAAAATTGAAAAATCAATAATAATAAAAAATGGCGACTTCAATCAATAAATCAACCGTACTATTCCCAAGGAACCAAAACATCAAAGGGAAATTAGAAAAAAAAAATGTTAAAAAAAAAAAAAAACACCTGACCTTGGGGAGCGATGCCGATAGAGTACTGGGAAGGAGCGGCGGAGGAACCAGAGATCCATAGATTGCAAGCGATCAAAAGACTGATGATTATTTGGAGATGTAAGTTTTCCATGGAAGAAAGAATTTTCTTTTTCTCCAGCGATGGTTCCGACCTCTCTCTCTCTCTCTCTCTCGACCGGTCTGGTGAATATTTTAACAGGCCATCAAAGCCGCCTTTACTGCTGCAATTGGGCCAGCCCAAACTATATGTGGGCCTGCCAAGCCCGTTTAGAGGATGAGTAATTAATAAAGTTCTCGTTTGTAGGTCAAGTGGAAAGCAACACGGACACAAGCACACTTCGAGCTCCCATGCGTGTAGGTGTGTGTGTTATAATCACAAAAAAAATAAGAAGAGCTAATAGATCCTCAATTTTATATTAGTTTAGCTTTTAGAACCTTGTAATAGCCTATATTTGTTTTGAATTTCGGTTTTCATGTAATATCCTTGTACAATTTGTCTCCTATTTAATTTTGATGTCTTATTTGCAAAAGTCTGACTGTTAGCTCGTAGTAGTTGGTGTACAATGTGTTGTGACTCTTGTCTTAACCCACCGAGCCCTTCTTTAGCTCTTTTATTTTCTTTGGAAAATTAAAATGCTTACAGAAATTCATATTTAGTAAAGATTACACGTTCTTTTATATAGCACCGAAAAATAAAAACAGTATGGCTCATTTATAATAGTGCATGAGAAACTGCCTGACATTATTTTTTTTTTAAGATATCCGACGATACGTATAAAATTTTGTACACGCTGCATTGCATGCTTTTTGGGCCTATAGCTCCCAACTTCCACCACTATTATAAATGAAAAAAAAATAATACGTTCATGTGGCTTGACTCATTGATTCTCCGCCACCCAGCCAATCCGACATTGCTTTTTCCTACAACTATTATTTTTCTATGGTAAGAATATTTGAAGCAAGGAAGCATGACATGTCTTGTGCTAAGTAGCTGATGGCATCCAGTTGCCATAGATGGCACCGCAGCCCTGCAGAATATGGGAAGGTGTAGGAATATTTTTGCATGGGCAAGAACCGAAAATGCATATGACAAAAAACGAACATGTAAAATTACATCTAACTAGACATTACTAATATGAGTAAAGAAGATGCCAACAACAACAAAAAAAAAAAAAACTTGAGATTTCATGCCATTAATGTCTAGAATAAAGCTTGACAAGGTTTACTCCAAATGGAGAAATCTTCTCCAACGTGACAACATTGAATGCAGAGGAGAAGACTATCACAGGTGGAGCCTGCAAAAAAAACCAAGGTGAATGTGAATGTATTAAAGTCTCACTATATGTTAACTAGGTCTATACCTGATGTCCACATTACCAAACTAGTGATATAATAACAACAGAAAATTAAGCTCACGATACTAAGGGCTAATTAGTGTTTAGACCCTAGATTTTGTATCAGTTTAGAGTTTAAGTCCTGACAATTGTCAAGTTTATACCCTGAATTTCTATTTATTTTAAATTTTTTTCTCCATTATACCCTCCCTCGTATTGCATAACAATAAAACTTTTCTATATAGGCTATAAAGGGTATAATAGAAAAAAGAAAACAAAAACAAAAAATTCAGGGTCCAAACTTTTCAATTGGACATGTCAAGACCTAAACTCTAAACTGGTATAATATCCAAGGTATAGACACTAATTAGCCCCGATACTGAACTTTTTGGAGATATTAGAAGAGAGGGTACCAAGTTTCAAAAATTATAAATGCTGACAGATATCGCCAAAGCTAACAACGATATGAGTGACACACAGACCGCCAATAGTTTTGGTGAGAATGCATCCATACCGCCATTAGGTTTGGCGAGATGGAGACAAGACCGTCCTTAGGTTCGGCAGTATGAGTTCCAAATTTACTATTATTATTTTTTACCGAAAAGGTTGTTTACTTTGACATTCTCTCTATAAATAGAGGTTACGAGAGGGGAAGTGAAGAGAAGAGAAGAAAAAGGGGTAAGGGACACACATAGAAGAGGAGAAGAGAAGAAGGAAGAGAAAGGGTGCGAAAAAATAATAGCCAATTTGAAATATAGATATAACCATTGGTAAATTGGCCCGTTAGTAAATAAAAAATAAAAAAACACCCAAGTCGTCATTAGTAATAGTGGTTCGTCATTTCTTTCTGCGGTATAGTGGCCATCTTGCCAATTCTTTCGGCAGTACGGTGGCCAACTCGTCATTAGTAACGGTGGTCTATATGTCATCTTGCCATTTTTTTGGCGATACTTGTGTATACATCACCATTAGATTTGACGATTTGTATCTCCGTCTGAATTTTATAGAATTTAATTACCATTCCTCTAATATCACAAAACTATGTTATCGTAACTATGTTTCCACAAATGAACTAACAGTAACAAGTAAATCTTTATTCTAGGCCTCATCTTGTCGGCATGTATCATATTCCAGATCAAGATTTTTATATTTGTAAGATTTTTTAGTCTAATTAAAATTTAGAACATGATCCATGGTTTGGATTATCATTATGTCTGAGAAAATATAAATTTATCCACCTCATTATTTTGGACCTTTCAGGTTCTTCGGAAGGTTTCATGTTTTGGGGAAGTTATTTCTATTCAACGTTTAGAGCCGCTACAGGGTTAGTTTGTATCCTGGAAATTACCGAATCAAATATGAATGGTTTACCTAAATGAATAGGTGAAACACACAAGCAATTTAAACAATTGTTTACCAGACAAGCTTCATCTTATATATTAGTTGTCAAATATGAATAATTTAACTTTCTTTTAGGTTTACATCGTGAGGACCATAGTTTTTTTATTTCTTTCTTTTTTGTATATGAAACTGGGTCAACAAGTTGTCTCAAGATGCTCATCTAGGAAGCATTAGTTATCTTCTGTCAATGAGAAAGGATTAAAAGCTCGTATGTTTTATCATTTTCATCTGATATGATCTAAGAAAGTATGGACACTCCAATATCAGTCACACATACTCGTCATCTTTGTACAACTGATACGACCCGACACAAACACTCCAAACTCCAAAATACACGGACACATCAAAACAGTGACATGTCTCATGTTATGTTCTGTTGTAATTGAGTGATTTTATTGATCGAGTCTCATAGGCTTTATATAGCCTTTACATGATGGAATATTCAATGGAATATCCTGTGGCATATTCTGGCACCCCAAATATGTCCTCAAGATATTCTCATACTAAATATAGCATATTCTCATACTAAATATATCAACACCAAATATGTCCTCACGATATTCTCATACTAACTATAACATATTCTCATACTAAATATACCAACACTCCCCCTCAAGATAGGCGAAAGATATTCACTAAGCCCATCTTATCACATCCTCTGATCATGCTCACAGAGCTAAGTCCTTTGGTCAGTCCGTCTGCTACCTGATGCTTTGTTGGAACGTAGCCTAGCTCCAGTAGTCCACTAACCAACTTCTCTTTGATGAAGAACCTATCGATCTCGATGTGTTTGGTTCTGTCATGCTGTACTGGATTGTTGGCAATACTAATAGCTGACTGGTTATCGCACCACAGCTTCATCTTGGCTCCTTGATCCAGCTTCAGCTCCACTAGCATATTCTTCAACCAAAGCAGCTCTGCAACTCCCAAGGTCATAGCTCTGTACTCCGCTTCAGCAGTCGATCTAGCTACCACTGACTGCTTCTTACTCCTCCAAGAGACCAAGTTGCCTCCTAAAAAGATGCAGTATCCCGAGGTAGATCTCATGTCATCAGCACAACTAGTCCAGTCAGAATTACAGTAGCCCTCGATGTCCATGTGATATTCTTCCTGAACATCAGTCCCTTCCCGGGGGCACCCTTCAAGTATCTAAGAATCTGGTATATTGCATCCATATTGTCACGACCCGCTCCCGAATAATCGGATACGAGTCGGACACGCCCAGCCTTCGTCGATGGACACGACGAAGTAAGCTGTACAATACTAAGGAAAACTCAAAGTCACAATGTAATGTAAACAACACAGCTTTTTATAAAAATCACCAACATCCATCCAGTCTTTTAATACAAAATCAGCCGGAGACAAATTCGGTCAAATGAAATAAATATACAATAATGAATATCCAAGATACAATCTCTAGAAAAATAAACTAAAAGAAAAGCTGCAATATCCAACGCAATCACAAGCTCCATGTAATCTCTCACTCACCTGCAACGTATCCTGTCAGGAAAAGAGCAAAGTACAACCCTGACAAGAGCAATATACAATATAATCTGTAGTACAGAATACAAGGTGAAACCAGAATACAAGAAATGGAAGTGAAACTACGGTACCAGAAATATAGTGTAAAACTGCAGGCAATGGACGACAATCAATATGCAAGACAATGAACACGGCTATCAATGTACAAGGCAATGAACACGACAATCAATATGCAAGTGTGACAATTTGAAATATTAAACTAATGTGTGACCGGCTTAGGAGCACAATCAATCAATGAGTCAATCAATTCTACAAGATCCGGCTTCATCGTACGTGAAGTGTACGATTAGGCTATCCACAATACCTATGTTGGGTGTGGTCACACAAAGCTAATATTTCCTCCAATCTCCGCAATAAACAATGACTCACAAGCAATGGACAATGTACAAGACAATCGTGTGTATTTCGTATCCGATATGAGAACATGGCACATAAAGGTAAGACAGAAATACAGAGTACAAGTCAAGTCAGTGTACTTGCCTCGGTTTGGTTGCACGAGAGTAATACTGCATGGTTGTAGTGATCACCTGTTATATTTTTGTACAATTTATTAGGGTTTTGAAATAGTGACATTATAGCTAACTAACTTAGATAATTCAACTATTTCTAGACAAGAACTAGTTAACAATATTTAGAAAATATTATAGTTTTTAATCACCATAAATACTAATGAAAATATACTATATAATTTTAGAAATATTTAGAAGCATTTTACTTAGCAAAATAATATTAGTTACATAAAATCATTTTTGAAATAATTTGCAAAATAATAATCACTAATAAAACACTATTTAGAAAATAGATATAGATATATATAGTTTGATAAAAATAATATTTAGTGAAATATTTAGTGCTTAATACTAACAAAATTTAGCCAAATATTTACTAACTATCAATCTAGAATAAATATTAATTATTTATTGATGCTAACAAGATATTAAAAGTCTTTTTTTTTAAAACTACAAATGCCAACCATATATATACATATATATATATATATATATATATATATATATATATATATATATATAATATCTTAGCTTATTTATTTAGAAATTTTAGTAAACTTTTATCAATGATAAAATAAAACTAAATCATATAACAATGATATATTACACTAATACTGTAGGGTGTGAAAATTATGACACGCTGACATGAGACTCAGTCAAAGCCATACGCTCTACGCTATACACTCAGTCAAAGCCATATGCTCTAGGCTATACACTCAGTCAAAGCCATACGCTCTAGGCTATACGCTCAGCCATAGCCATACGCTCATCTAAAGGCCGTACGTTCAGTGAATATTTTATTATTTTCTGAGATGACAGCACAGCATGTATTTAATAAAGGATGAGTCTGACACTTCGTCTTTCGTGCAAAGACAGCTGTCCAATGAAGACTAGCCGTCGTATAGGTTTTTGAAGAGTCGGTTTTGTCTTTTACGAGGACAGCTCAGCATCTCTCATAAATGTAAAAGCCATCATTACTGTCAGTTTTGACAGTCTGTCAGCCATCATATCCGCAGTCACGACGCTCGAGAAGATTTTGTCAGTTATTGGAAGATATGGCGTATTAAAGAAGATTGATGATGACCACGTGTCTACTTATTCAAACATGCTACGTGTTTACTTATTCAAACATACGACTCCTTGCCAACCAAGTGAGCGTATGGATTCCATACGACTCCTTGCCAACCAAGTGAGCGTATGGATTCCATACGACTCCTTGCCAACCAAATGAGCGTATGGATTCCATACGACTCCTTGTCAAGTGAGCGTATAGTTTCCATACGACTCCCTGTCAATAATGTGAGCGTATCAGCTTTATATGGTTCTACGCTGTCCAAGTCAGCGTATGCAAGACATGTGCCTTCAAAAGCTAGCGTATGACTCTTCTTCTAAGGCAGCGTATCACAGCAGTTGTGTCCAGAATGATTTTCAACGTGCAGTTAACACACGTTCTCACGTGTCCTGCACTCAGTTATCCACTTCTTCAGAAGTTATGCAACGTGGCATTCATGCCATCAATCTCTCCTGAATATGCTCCACTACTTTCAACCGCACGCTAATGTGTCTCCATCAGAATTTGCCATGCGTCCCTGCAGTTATGCACACGTCAAGTAACTACCTAAGCGTATGCTTAAGGACAGTTATCCTGAACTCTATAAAAGAGAGTTTCTTCATCTTCATCAGACTACAGTCAATTTCAGATAGAACAGAGAGATTGTCCAGTTGCTGTCCAAGTTCTTCAAAGTTCGAGTTTTCTTCATCGCATCGTCCAAGGGATAAAGTAATCGTCTTCTAGATTAGATTCCTACAGTTGTAATTTTCTCAGATACAAAATAAATAAAGTGAATTTATTTATGGAAAATAAATTGGCGACTCTGCTGGGGAAAGCTGTCTCCTCCAACGAGATAGCAACAACTCAATACGATACTTCGTCGATCGGCTTGACGAAGAAGACGATGGTTGTACAATTCGACCAATCTGCTTATGAAGAAATGCTCAAGGCGAAGGAGGGCCGCACTGCTTCCTCCGCTTTTCCTGCTGCCAAGAAGAAGGGACGCTCCGTCTATGTCCCTAAGTCTTCTTCAACAGACCGAAACGTTTCTGTCACTTCTCACGCTGACAAGAACACGTCTTCAACTTCAACTAAGCACACTTCGGCTTCTCTGAATACGGCAACAGTGGCTTCTCCTAGTCATGCTGACAAAGTTGGTTCTTTAACCAAGTCAGCGTGTACAAGAAAAACCATCTCTGGACATGTCAAAGTCCCTTCTCCCTCTACTCTTACGACAGCAGTCGGCTCTTTAGCCATTGATGACTCTGTGCGTATGGCATTCAAAGGGCAGCGTACGGCAAAGGCAGCGTACAAAAGCCAACATCAGGCAGCGTACGCTAAGCCAAAGCCAGCGTATGCTAATAAAAAGGCAGCGTATGACCAGAAGTCCAAACTGAAGTCAGCGTATGCTAACAGATACAGTCCTTTGACTGTTTCTCAAAATCAAGCTGGGGGTTCTCTTCCACAGAACATACAAATGATTCCCTCTCAACTTGCACATCTTGTGCCAACCAAGGAGAAAGACTCTTTAGTCAACTCCTCTACTCCTAAGGTCTTTACCTCTGGAGTTAATTTGACTAGTACTCTTACTAGATCAAACAAAGGAAAACGCCTTTTGGCTAATTCCTCTAAAGATGGATTATTACCGACTCCCAGTCGGAATAATACTCATCTTCCTTCTCTCAAAATTTCTCGATCTGAGAAGGGCAAATTACAAGTATCCAAGACTGATACCAAAGTCAGATCTCCTACGGATCTTCGTAACAAGCTTAATCAGAATCGTCTCGATTCCACTGAGACAAGTATATTAGACCCTGATGCAGAATATGCCAAAAATTATGTAGCTCAAATTAATCAGTCTTTATACACTCCAGAACCGAGAAGACAGAAGAACAAAAGACAAGTTTCTACACAGAAACTATCTTCAAGTACTTCCCAATCTGTTCCTACAGATCTTCGGGAGTATTTGCAAAATAAACGAAGAATTGACACTCCATCAGGCTATGATATTGCTCATATTTGCCATGAAAAGCATGGTTGCAACTTCCAACCTCGAGTTGTGATTCAGTGTTGTTGTTCACCAAAAAGACAATCTGTTTTCGAACGGATTCAATATAAACCAATGTTGGATGAAGATGAACCTCTTTATGCTTCTGTCAATATGACCTCCAGAAATATTGGGGGTAGCATACGGTCTGATGCTATATCAGACTCTGAAGATGGTGTTTATCTCGGCACCCGATCCAGGACCGGAGCCTTGGCCAGGATCTCTTCTTCTTCTCATCCAAGTGGTAATCCGGAGATCACAGAGGACTTCCTTGGAGAATCCAACTTTCCAGTATTGACTCCCGTAAATAGCCCCGGGAAAGATACTGATTCATACAGTGATGATTCAGAACAGACTGTTTCATCATCTATTCCTCGAATGATTACTACTTATATGGCAGAGGGCAATCATGAACCTTCAACTAGCACTGAAGCTCATGAACAAAGGATTTCTTCCTTAGAACAACAGTTGCGAGCTATGGCAGATACATTGAATGCTATGCACACTCTTATGCAAGCTCAGCATCAAACTCAGCAAGTCCAACAGACAGCTCCTCCAGTTGTATTAAATACTCCTGTTGTTCCAAACCCGGAACCCTCTACTATTCCGGGGGTACAATCTAATATTCCTGTACAACCCACTCCAAGTCAGTCTGGAGCTGGGGGTGGTACATATGCTGCAGTCCCTCCTCCCAATTACACTCAACAAGTTACAACTCCCCAATCTTCTGGAATTGTTACTGAAGAGTTAAGGAATCTCCGAACTCAATTCGAGGCATTCAAACAGAAGGATGGCTTACAAAGGTTAGGTATCAAGCAACCTTACCCGATAGACTGGAAGCAAGTATCATATCCTCCTAAATACAAGCCTCCGACTATCTCTTTCTTTGACGGGACAACCTCCCCAAGTCAGTTCATTAATCACTTTGAGGTAATGACTGATCAACTGCAACCAAGTGACGCCCTCCTTACTCGGGTGTTTGTTGGGTGTCTCAAAGGAACGGCTTATGAATGGTATAGAAGTCTCCCTGATGGGTGCATTACTTCATTTGCCGGTTTCAAGCAAATGTTTCTTGAACGGTTCTATGAAGGGCTCAATGACATGACCATGTCAGCCCTCATAAGAATTAAACAGAAAAATAACGAAACCACCGAGGACTTCATTGAAAGATTCAGAAGAGAAGCCCTCAAAATGCCTCTCGGAACTCCTGATGCTGTTACTATCGACACTTGCAAGTCGAATCTCTTACCAATTATCAGCATGTGGACAGGGTCCACTCAGTTCCAAGATTGGCCTTCTTTTATTGTTAGTGCCAAGGCTGCTGAAGTCAGTGCTGAGACCTTCAAAGGTCTGGGGGTACAAATGGCTCCCAAGGAATCAAATCAGAGTGCTAGCAATAGTACTCGACCCAACAATCGTAAAGGGAAAGAAGCTCTTGAAGTCAATCTCCAAAGCAGTAGTCAAGAGGTAAAGACTACCCAAGCTACTCCAGCTCCAACAAATCAACAACAGAGACCTCCTCGGCCGAAGGAAGAATATTCTTTCGACGATGACGATGTTCAGGGTATTTTTGAATGCTTGCTTAAGGGTAACAAGATTCAATTGCCAGAAATCAAAAAGCCTGATGAAGCCAATAAGACAGATCATCCAAAATACTGTCCATATCATAGAATGCTGGGTCATACAATCCGGTCTTGCTATGTATTAAAAGAAAAGATCCAAGAGATGATTAAATCAGGAGCTGTGACACTGACACCCAAAGACAAGACAGTCACAGCAAATGTAATTTCAATGCAGTTCGGTGACTTCCCTCCTTTAATGGTGGAAAGTGGGATTGTTCCTATCCCCAAAGCAACTCTCGAAGTTGTGAACATCCCACCAGCACAAAATGAAGGACTTGTTCCTGTCACAACTAAGAAGGGAGAGATCATGTGGATTCACCCGGATTTAATGACGGAGTTTGAAACGTCTTCCTCTTCTCCTCGGAAGATTCTCTCATCTAAAAAGAAGCTCGGGAAGACTAAGTCATGCAATGTGACTTCTAGTTTCACACCCGATTTTTATCTAACCTCTACTTTTATCTTGGCAGAAAATTCACTCCCTACGGAGATAAAATCTGTACCTCAATTTGAAGATAGGTACAAGCATGCTTTTTATCTATACAGTTCACAATCTCGTGAATTGATGGCGAAGATGGGTTATGATCTAGCCACTGCTCCTGGTTTGAACTCAGGCAAAGGACTCCGAGCACCTTTAGCCATCACTATGAGGCATAATCAATCTCGTGTTGGCCTTGGTTTCTGGAATGAAGCTCTCATCAAACATAAAGAGAATCAAGAGCAAGATAAAGAATTGCAACATGGTTTCCATAGACCCTGAACCAGAATCTGAAGTTGAAGTTCATGCTGGAACTCGGTCAGGAAAAATATATCTGAAAGATTATGCTGAAATTCCTGAAGAAACTTCTGATGTCCCTCCGGTTACAGCTCCAACACCAGTCTCTACTGAAGAGCCTTTAATTGTTCCTGTTGAGACAGTTCCTTCTAAACCAACAGCAGCTGACAAAGGCAAACAACAAGTCCGCTTCGACAAACCATTGAAGAAGTCATCTCCTACAGGACTTGAAAAGCCTTATAATTTTGATATATTGGCTCAACTAGCCAATACCCCAGCTAAATTATCAATCTTCGAGCTCTTACGCCTCTCTAAAGAGACTCGAGAAACTCTAAGTGAAGCACTGCTGCAAGCAGAAACCTGCCTAACTCTTCTCAAGAAGTTGGAAACAGAATCTGTTTCTTATTGCCATAATGTATTGAAATTTATTCCAAACATTACCTTTACGCAGGACGATATGCTGCTAGAGGATAATCGACATGACCGTCCTTTATATCATACAGGATATATTGATTCTATGAAGGTTGATCGTCTACTGATTGATCCAGGATCCGCTCTCAGTATTATGCCAAAAGCTATGCTAGATGCACTGAAGATACCTGTGCATAGTCTTTCCAGCACTATCACTACCATCTTGGGATTCAATCAAGGAAAAAGTGAGCCTTTGGGCAAGATTCATCTCAAATTTCAAATAGGCGATCTTCGCACTAAAGTTACTTTTTACATCATCGACAATCATGGTTGCTCATACAATGCTCTATTGGGGAGACCATTCTTGCATGAACATAATGTCGTTCCTTCGACTCTTCATCAGTGCTTCAAATATGTTGATGATAATAGAGAAGTTCAAAAGGAGGTTGCAGATCTCTATCCATTCAAAGGAGTTAAAGCTTACTTCAATGACGCTCGCATGTACAAAGATGAATACTCAAAAGTCTTACAAGCTATGGATAATGATGATGAGATAGCAAAAGTTGGCACTTTTGTTATTCCTGTAAAAGGGCGTATCACTCCTCCGCAGTCTGTTAAATCATCTGAAGAAGGTTCACTGATAATTCCTGTCAGTGGACGTACTACTTCATCACCTGCCCAGGCTCCACAAGGCTCACTGATAATTCCTGTCATTGGACGTACTACTGTGTTGTCTTCCCAAGCTCCACAAAGTTTACTGATAATTCCTGTCAGTGGACGTACCACTCCCCCTCCACCTTCTCAGGCTAGACCAGATACTCTAGTCATTCCAGTCAGTGGACGTACTACTTCAAGGGAGCTCACCTCTTCTGAGCCTTTTGTTATCGATCTTAATCGAAACAAAACTTCTGATCGCTCTTCCTCTTCCCCTTTTGTCATTAATTTGACTAAGTCTGATAAGGCTCAGCCTTCTGTTGTAAATACAGTATCTAATATTAATGAAGCATCTCCTTTGTGTTGGCCCATTGGTCATATGGTCAACCTGATTTTAATAATTGATCAAAACTCTGTCTGGATATACAAAGCTTGTTGGGACATCTCAGCTCCTTGGACATAAGCAAGATTGGATATTCACTTCGTTCAAGACTGAAGATCTGTTTGCCTACTTGAGTCTGTATTTCCTATGCAATATAATTTTCATTTTATTTGAGTCTAGGAATACGTTGTACACCGAGTCGTACTGGCAAATAGGCTATTCCCAAAACAGTTCAAAATGTTTTTTAAAATGACCTATCAAATTGTTTACAAAAAGGTTTTCAAAAAGGTTTTCAAAAATCACCAAAACCTACTTTAAAAACCCTAACCTAACCCTGACAGAACTCGGCCAGAGTTCGGCCAGAGTTCGGCCAGAGTTCGGTTGGTGGCCGTTTTGATTTTGAATTCTCTGGAACTTGGTCCTCCTGCAGTTGCGGATTTGACCGAGATTTGCTCATCGAGTTCTGCCCGAATTTTGCCCGAATTCTGACAGAGTTCTCCCTTTGAAAATCCTATAAATAAAGAAGTATTTCGATCATTTCAATTCACTCATTCACTTTCAATCTTCTCTCTATCTAAAAAGCTTTCTGCCTTCTAAAGAGTTTTCTAGAGCTTTCATTTTCAGATCCCAAGCCAGTTACAATCCTCTAGTCGATTTGCCAGTGCGGTACGGTCTAGAAGTTTCTGAAAGATTGTAATCAGAAGGCTTGATTGAAGAATACCTCTTCACATTTGAAGTTGGACGAGTTCTTCGTATCAAAGCTCGCGTTGTAGAAGTTGCAAGGACTTCGTAAGAAAACTTGCGGTTTTTCCTATAGTGGATTCAAACTGGTAGCAAGAGTTCTACCGACTGGATTAGTCCTCAACAGAGGGATACCAGTATACATCGCTGTCTTTGCGTTTGCTTTCTGAACTCTGCCTTTACTTTATTTTCATCTGTGATTATATACTGTGATTGTGTTGCTAACTTTTTAATTAGCATTATTCCGCTGCCAACTCTATTCATCCCCCCCCCTCTAGAGTATTACGCTTTACTATATCGTTCCTACAATTGGTATCAGAGCGGGTGTTACAGGTAAAGCAAGGTAAAAGTGCTATTATTTATTCATTATGTATTAGATCACAGCACATCACATGGCTACTATGAAATTCACAAGTGAAGGTCAGGCCACAAACAGACCTCCTCTGTTTGATGGTACTAACTACACTTATTGGAAAACATGGATGAGTTTCTTCTTAAAGTCTCTTGATTTTGACTTATGGGCTATTGTTCTTGATGGCTATCAGAAGCCACCTCGTATAAATGTCGAGGGTGTTTTAGTTGAAAAACCCCAAAACAGTTATACAGAGGAAGAAAAGAAAAAGGCCAGTCTTGACGCACGTGCCATTAATGCTCTTTTTTGTGCCTTAGACAGAACAGAATTTAACAGGATATCTACATGCACAACGGCAAATGGTGTATGGAAGCTTCTCGAAGTTACACATGAAGGCACGACTCAAGTCAAGGAGTCAAAAGTCAGCAGACTTACTCAAGAGTACGAGGCGTTCAAAATGAAGCCAAATGAAACAGTCACACAAATGTTCGAGAGGTTCTTGGATATTGTAAACCCTTTGTCCTCCTTAGGCAAAGAATACAATAACCACGAAAAGATTCGCAAACTCCTGCGAGCTCTCACCAAGAACTGGATTCCGAAGGCTACAGCTATCATTGAAGGAAACGACCTCACCACAATGTCACTTGAAGTACTCATGGGTAAGCTACTCACTCATGAACTGGATCTACAAGATTTTGAAGAGCCTGCACCAAAGGAGAAGACTATCGCCCTCAAGGCTCAGCACAGAAAAGCTGCTGAAGATGACTCAGACAGCAGTGGATCTGACGCTGAAGATCAAGCTCTCCTAGCAAGGAAGTTCAAAAGATTCATGAGACATGAGAAGAGAGTCAAAGAGAACAACAACAACAACTGGTACCAAGAAGATGCTGTCTGCTATGGCTGCAAGAAGAAGGGACATATGAAGAAGGACTGTCCCATCAACTCATCATCGAGCAAGAAGAACAATAGGTATGAAAAAGGCAACCTGAAGAGATCAACATCCCGAAAATATGCCAACACCAGCATATGGCATGAGAGCGAAGCTAGCGACTCAGAAGATGAACATTCAGAGGACGCTGCAAACATCTGCTTCATGGCAATCGATCAGGTACCTACTGAACCTGTAGAAACATATGATGACTTTACCTTTGAGCAATTAGGAGATGCCTTCAGTGACCTGATGCTTGACTACAGGAAACTGCATAGTAAATATCAGACCGCTAAGAAGGTACTCAAAGAGTACAAAGGAGAAATAGGAAGACTTACCGACCTACTAGCTGAGGTTAGAACTAGTGTTAGTGAGTCTGGTGAGCTTTCCTCTATAAAGCTCTTATTACACGAGACTAAACAGTCATCCGAAGAGAAAGATAAGATTATAGACCAATTGAGAGAAGATCTTTCAAAAGAAAAGAAAAGTCTTCAATCTGCACAAATCAGAATGGAATCACTCACCTCTGATTATACTAAGTTATATGACACTTCCAAAAGGTTGGAAATTAGGTTAGGAAAACAGCCTGAGCCTGCTGCTTCCTATCCTAACACGTGTCACTTACCGAAAATTCGGAACATTCCCAAGCCAAACACTGTCAGACCAAACCATATAAAACCTTTACCCCAAAAGGTTAAGCCCAAACATGATCATAGGTATGCATTCTTCTATACTAGAAAACCTAAACCTACCAACCATGCACATCACTCTGCTTTCAACACTCAACATGCACAATGTCATTATTGTGGCCTCATTGGTCATATTTCATCTGCATGTAGAATGAGAAAGCTAGTTGATTTAAATGTTTATGCTTGGATACCTAAAGCTAACAATTCAGGACCCTACAAGAAATGGGTACCAAGAGTTTCATCTGCAAACTGTTTTGTAGGTGGAACACCCTTCACATGCTAGAAGCAAATGGATCCTCGACAGCGGTTGCTCACGGCATATGACCGGTGACGCTACCCTATTTGCAACACTGTCGAAGAAGAAGAAGGAAGGCTATGTTTCCTTCGGCAATAATTTAAAAGGGTATATTATTGGTATCGGTGATGTTGGTAAATCTCCCTATCCCGTGATTAAAGATGTCTGTCTGGTTACCGAGTTGAAACATAATCTGCTCAGCATAAGTCATCTAGCTGATCATGGTTATGGTATCAACTTTGGCAAAGACAAATGTACTATAGTTGATAGCTCAACTGGTAGTACTATCTTTGAAGGAATCAGGGAAGACAATATATATGTTTTCTATCTATTGGAAGAAGCTAACATTTCAGGTAGATGCTTAATGGCCAAAAGTGATGAGAGTCATTTATGGCATATGAGACTCGGTCATGCAAACATGGATACAATTTCAAGATTATCCACAAAGAAGTTAGTACGCGGTTTACCGGACATAACATTCAAGAAGGATTCGGTATGCAGCCAATGCGAAAAGAACAAGGCTACCAGATCCACATTCAAGTCTGTAAACGCAGTATGTACTACTAGACCCCTACAATTGCTACACATGGATTTATTCGGTCCTAGCAGAGTTGCTAGCCTCGGAGGTAAATTATATGCATTTGTAATTGTAGATGATTTTTCTAGATACACGTGGGTATATTTCTTGACACGCAAGAATGACGCATTATCCGAATTTGTCGCCTTTTGCAAGAAAGTACAGAATGAAAAAGGTTACATGATCACTCGTATTAGAAGCGATCATGGAGGCGAATTCGAGAATGCTGATTTCGAGCAATTTTGTGACACACACGGTTTTATACATGAGTTTTCCTGCCATAGAACTCCACAACAAAATGGAGTTGTGGAACGTAAGAACAGAACTCTAACCGAAATGGCCAGAGTAATGTTAAATCAATTTAGCCTACCCAAATACTTCTGGGCTGAAGCTGTCAATACAGCTTGCTTTGTGCTCAATAGAGTTCTAATTCGACTCAAATCGAAGAAGACTCCTTTTGAGTTATGGTTTGATAGAATTCCTTCAGTTTCATATTTTAAGATATTTGGCTGTAAGTGCTTTATTCTTAATACTAAAGACAATTTGGGAAAGTTTGACGAAAAGGCCGATGAAGGTATATTTTTAGGTTATGCGGCCAAGAGCAAAGGATACAGAGTCTTCAACAAACGTACCATGATCATCGAAGAGTCAATCAACGTCACTTTTGATGAAATGAACCAAATGACACTCGATGACAGTGATGAAGATCTGCCTACATCAAGCTCAACATCAGCTGAACCTGAACCAAGCTCTGCACTAGCTGAACCCCCTAGAGGAGATCCAGGAACCAGCTACCTACAGAGTCTACCGAAAAGGTTAAAATTCACAGCTGATCATCCACAAGATTTGGTAATTGGTGACATTACCAAAGGAGTAAGCACTCGATCATCCAGTAGAGATATTATTTCTAGTGTTGTATTTATTTCACAGCTAGAACCTAAATCTATTGATGAAGCATGTAGTGATAGTTTCTGGATAGATGCCATGCAAGAGAAATTGAACCAATTCGAACGGAATCAAGTTTGGGAACTTGTTCCCAAGCCTATTGATCATCCGGTCATTGGCACCCGTTGGGTATTCCGAAACAAACTGAATGAGGATGGTTTAGTAACTCGTAACAAGGCTCGACTCGTAGCTCAAGGATACAATCAAGAAGAGGGTATCGACTACGATGAGACTTATGCCCCAGTTGCGAGATTAGAATCCATTCGTATGTTATGTGCATTTGCATGTTTTCATGATTTCAAACTTTTTCAAATGGATGTAAAAAGTGCTTTTCTAAATGGCTTTATAAAAGAAGAAGTTTTTGTAGCACAACCTTCGGGTTTCACGGATTTCAAAAATCCTGACCATGTTTTCAAGTTGAAGAAAGCCTTATATGGTTTGAAACAAACCCCTCGTGCTTGGTATGACCGTCTAAGCTCTTTTCTACTTGACAACGGTTTTTCAAAAGGAAAGGTTGACACTACACTTTTTATTAAATCTTTTAATGGCAAGCTGCTTTTAATTCAAATTTATGTTGATGATATCATATTTGGATCCACTGATGAATCTCTTTGTCAAGAATTCTCTAAGTGTATGCAGAATGAGTTTGAGATGAGCATGATGGGAGAGCTGAAATTCTTTCTCGGATTGTAAATCAAACAAACCAACAATGGGACGTTCATTAATCAAGCCAAGTACACACAAGATTTGCTAAAGAAGTTTGATCTGGACAATGTCAAACCTATTGGCACTCCGATGGCAACTTCAACAAAGCTTGATTCTGACGAACAAGGCAAGCCAGTCGACACACGTAAGTATCGAGGTATGATTGGTAGTTTACTTTACTTAACTGCTAGTCGTCCAGATATAATGTTTAGTGTTTGCTTGTGTGCACGTTTTCAAGCTAACTCAAAGGAATCACATCTGTCCGCAGTTAAGCGTATCTTCCGATACCTTAAGGGCACTTCTTCTGTCGGCTTGTGGTATCCCAAAACTAAATCCTTTGACCTTATTGGTTATTCGGATGCAGATTTTGTGGGATGCAAGGTTGATAGAAAAAGTACTAGCAGTATATGTCATTTCTTAGGCAAGGCTCTAGTCTCTTGGTTTAGTAAAAAGCAAAATTCTGTAGCCTTATCAACAACAGAGGCTGAGTATATCGCCGCAGGACGTTGTTGCGCTCAGATTTTGTGGATGAAACAAACCCTAGAAGACTTTGATTTATTTTATACACATATTTCCATTTTCTGTGATAACACTAGCACCATTAATTTGACTAAGAATCCTGTATGTCACTCTCGTACTAAACATATCGAGATTCGGCATCATTTTCTTAGAGATCATCATCAAAATGGAGATATAAACCTTGTATACATAGATACTGATAATCAATTAGCTGACATCTTCACTAAACCTCTAGCGGAAGATCGCTTCAATTATTTACGTCGAGAATTAGGAATTTTGGACGTCAATAATATTAATTGATTTTATTTTATGTTTTTATATCATTATGCAAAAACTGTGTTAGAGACAAGCTAATAAAGAGTCTGTCTGTCACCACAACTACGGTTGAAGCGAAGCGGTATTTAAGAGTTCCCCGGTGAACCTCCGCCAGCTGGGACAGTACTCCTACAGCTAATCTGAGACAGCTGCTGTGTAAAGATATTTAACTCATAAAATATTATTAATTATGTTATTTGAAAGCTAAAATAACTAATCTTTGAATTAAATATTTTGAAACGAGTCAATGAAAAAGAAGTAGCAAAATCAACTTGAAAGAACCCTAGGCGAATTCGGCCAGAACTCTGACCGAATTCGGCCCGAGTTCGGTTGAGGGTATCTGCGTATATATCCAGAACCCGAGAGCTCCTTCTCTTCCATTGCTTCCATATTTCCAAACAGCAGCTACAGCCGCCCGAAAACCCTCCAAACCCTAGGTATTCACCAACCCATTGCTCCCTATCTACTTGGTGAAATCCTTCCAAACTTTGGAATCGTGCGGAGATCATCCTTCTCTATAACATATCTAATCTTTGTGAGGTATAACTCTCTCCTTCTCCACTTTCAAATTTGTGCTTATTTATTTCAATGGCACCTAGATTTAATCCGTCTAAGAGGAAGAAGACTACTCCTAGTGAGGAAGGGTCCTCTTCGAATCCTCACACGGATTCTTTGTTTTCGCCAGTGCAAAAGAGCGACGGTGCTTTCGATGGGTTTTTCTTTCAAACCCTCGATCAAGCTTTATTATGGTACGGTGACTTTTCCACCCGATCCATATGCAGCGGCGCTCCGGTTAAATGGACGATTTTTCCTGACCATCGTCACTTATTTGAGGCATTAGGGTTACATTTGCTTGTTAAACTGTGCTTCCCAATTGCTACTAATGCCATTAGATTGTTCTATTGCAATCTCGTAGTTAACACTTCTGACGTGAGCACACGTGTTGGAGGCATAGATATTGAGTTCAATGATGTCCTCCTAGCGGAGATTCTTGGGATTTCCAATGAAGGTGAACCGCTAGTTGATATCACGGAATTCGAGTTCCCCGAAGGCACTACACTCACGAGTTTCAAAACGGAACTTTGTGCACCTGACAGAGTACGTTCTGGAAAGTTTAAGGCTAACAACCTTAACTTGTTCAACTACGAATTGCATCGCATCATCTACTCTACTCTACTTCCCAAATCCACTTCCAAGGATGATGTGACTTCGCTTGAGCTGTCCGCTATGTATCATCTTATCAAGGGGATTCCTTTTTCCGTCCCCAAGACTATTATTCAGATGATGGGACGTTGTCGTGCAAGAGATCGAAATCTCTCTTACGCGATGATTCTCCCTCGTATCTTTCAGCGCTTCGACATCGATCTATCGACTTGTACTCAGGACTCTGAGCCCAAGTTACTCCAGCTTTCTCGTCGCAGCCGGACTGCTTCAGCTCCACCTCCTGCTCCTCTTACTGCACCATCTCCACCACATCAGCCGTATGCCATGACTTTTGAGGGCATACATCAGCACCTATCTGCTTTGCACGTCTCGATGACGGACATGGCTCGCGAGCGAGAGTTCCGCGATGTCACCCGTTACCAGGCGATGGCAAACTCCTTGGCCGATCTGCGTTTCGCACAGACTGGTCACTCTGCCGCTTCCATCCCTCGAGATCCAGCTTTTCCGGGTTACCGCTGTGAGGATGAGGCTGTCCATGCCTACTTCCAGCCCGGTAACGCCTATGATTGGTATCGTGCTCCTCGAGATTATGTTGGCGAGTTCTATGCTGGCGCCCCTACTCATCCTACTGGCGCTGGTACTTCTGGTGCTGGTACTTCCGGTCATGCTGGCCGTGCTGCTGATGATTTTGATGAGGATAGTGATGATGAGATCTGATCTGATTACTAGTGACATTCTACTGTATACTTGGAAATGCTCCGACATTCCAAGTTTTTTATCTTTTTGATTAGTACTTTGTAGTTTGCTATCAGTATTTCTTTTATCTTCATGGACATGTTTTTGATGTTTCATTTATGACATCTCAGTTTATTTCAGCATTTTGTTTAGCACTATCTCTTTTTACTGCTTCTTCATTACAAACTGCCTGTGAAATAGCATGCCTGAGATTTCTTTTATGTTTTGATGCAAATACATGCCTGTGATGATAATTTGTAGCAACTTTACATGCCTGTGATGATAATCTCTAAATTCTTATACCATTTCTTTTATTTTCTCGCTATTTGTTACTTATGCATTCATTGCGGGGGAGTCTTCTGCATTTAATGCGGGGGAGTCTTTCTTTGTGCAATTATTTTGCTAAGTGACAAAGGGGGAGAAAATTAAAAATGATCTAACATTTTTTTTGAGTTATACAGGTTATGAACAATTTCTACTTTTTGATATTTTTTTGCACACGCTTGAACTAGCTTCATGTTATATCATTCATAGTTTGTCAATTATCAAAATGGGGGAGATTGTTGGCCCATTGGTCATATGGTCAACCTGATTTTAATAATTAATCAAAACTCTGTCTGGATATACAAAGCTTGTTGGGACATCTCAGCTCCTTGGACATAAGCAAGATTGGATATTCACTTCGTTCAAGACTGAAGATCTGTTTGCCTACTTGAGTCTGTATTTCCTATGCAATGTAATTTTCATTTTATTTGAGTCTAGGAATACGTTGTACACCGAGTCGTACTGGCAAATAGGCTATTCCCAAAACAGTTCAAAATGTTTTTTAAAATGACCTATCAAATTGTTTACAAAAAGGTTTTCAAAAAGGTTTTCAAAAATCACCAAAACCTACTTTAAAAACCCTAACCTAACCCTGACAGAACTCGGCCAGAGTTCGGCCAGAGTTCGGCCAGAGTTTGGTTGGTGGCCGTTTTGATTTTGAATTCTCTGAAACTTGGTCCTCCTGCAGTTGCGGATTTGACCGAGATTTACTCATCGAGTTCTGCCCGAATTCTGCCCGAATTCTGACAGAGTTCTCCCTTTGGAAATCCTATAAATAGAGAAGTATTTCGATCATTTCAATTCACTCATTCACTTTCAATCTTCTCTCTATCTAAAAAGCTTTCTGCCTTCCAAAGAGTTTTCTAGAGCTTTCATTTTCAGATCCCAAGCCAGTTACAATCCTCTAGTCGATTTGCCAGTGCGGTACGGTCTAGAAGTTTCTGAGAGATTGTAATCAGAAGGCTTGATTGAAGAATACCTCTTCACATTTGAAGTTGGACGAGTTCTTCGTATCAAAGCTCGCGTTGTAGAAGTTGCAAGGACTTCGTAAGAAAACTTGCGGTTTTTCCTATAGTGGATTCAAACTGGTAGCAAGAGTTCTACCGACTGGATTAGTCCTCAACAGAGGGATACCAGTATACATCGCTGTCTTTGCGTTTGCTTTCTGAACTCTGCCTTTACTTTATTTTCATCTGTGATTATATACTGTGATTGTGTTGCTAACTTTTTAATTAGCATTATTCCGCTGCCAACTCTATTCACCCCCCCTCTAGAGTATTACGCTTTACTATATCGTTCCTACACTTTGCAGTATATTGATGTCTGTAATCATGTACAAAGTTATTTACAATTGCTAGATAGCTTAGAGTCACTAACTATAGGGGTTGTTCAAACTCTTCATACAGACGTATCATTGGAATCCATACAAAAATCATACTTCGTGGTCCCTGCTAGAAAGAAGGGAGAAAATCTAATCTTTTTTTATAAAGGATCCCAGAATCCTCCTAACTTGGAAGAAGATGACACAAACGACGATACTGGAAGGTTACAACTGCGTCGCTACAGTCAGCAATCTAAAAATATCATCAAGAATATGGGTTATGACTTTAGAACCAGTCTCAATAATGGAAAAGGAAGAAGAATGCCTGTTCGAATTCCTCCATTAAAATACGGAAGGACAAAATGTGGTTTAGGTTACATTGCTCCTACCTCCTTTATCAACATCGTCCATGAAGATTCAAAATCCGATAAAGACGAACGATCTGAGTCTTCTGATTCCCTCTCTTAGGATTCTGACACGAGTATTGGCGATCTCCATCGCTCTATTTTATCCATCAATATGGTCTCCGTTGGTGGCCCGCAAGAAAATGATGAAGATGAGGATGATTTTGAAATATCACCCGAATCGGAACAATGGGCTCAAAGATTAGATAATCAATAGGAATTCAGGTTCGAGCAGAGGGAACCTCCTACTGAAGATAAACTGATCCAAATTGATGTTGGTGAAGAAGGGTCTCCTAAACCAATATTCATCAGTGAAAGTCTTTCAGAAATAGATAAGCAAGAAATGATCAAGCTTATTCATGATTATATCGATGTCTTTGCCTGGAGTTATGAGGATATGCCAGGACTAGATCCAAAGATTGCAATACACAAACTCAATATCATGCCAAATGCTAGACCAGTCAAACAACAACAGCGACGATTTCGTCCAAACATCATGGATGCAATTGAAGTTGAAGTCAACAAGCTTATGGCTTCTGGATTTATTCGAGAGGAACAACATCCTGAATGGGTGGCTAACATCGTTCCTGTCCTTAAAAAGACTGGCAAGATCCGAGTCTGTATAGACTTTCGCGATCTCAATGCAGCTTGTCATAAAGACGAGTTTCCTCTTCCAATTACAGATGTCATGATCGACAATACATGTGGTTTCGAACGAATGTCATTCATGGATGGGTATTCGGGATACAACCAGATCAAAATGTTTCCAGATGATGAAAAACACACTTTCTTCAGAACGCCGATCGGTACATACTGTTATACAGTGATGCCGTTTGGTCTCAAGAATGCAGGGGCAACATATCAGCGAGCAATGAGCACTATATTCCGCGAACATCTCCGGAAAATAGTCGAATGCTATGTTGATGATATTGCAGTCAAAAGTCGACGAAAGGAGGATCATATCCAAGATTTGAAGACTATCTTTGATTTAATGCGTCAGCATCAACTTAAAATGAACCCTACTAAGTCCTTCCTGGGCGTTTCTAGTAGTAAATTTCTCGGCTTCGTCATTACCGCTAAAGGTATACACGTGGATCCCGAGAAGATCAAAGCCATTCAAGAGATGCGTCATCCACGCACCTTAAAAGAGCTACGAGGATTTCAAGGAAGAATCGCTTATATCAGGAGATTCATTTCCAACTTATCAGGACGCTGCAGACCATTCAACAAACTTCTGAAGAAAGGTATATCTTTCGTTTGGAACGAAGAATGTCAAAAAGCATTTGACGATATTAAACAGTATCTCATGAACCCTCCAGTTTTGGTACCTCCCGTCTCGGGAATACCATTCCTTCTATATGTTCGAGCCATGGATCATTCTCTTGGTGCATTACTTGCCCAAAAAAATAAAGATGGCCATGAACAGGCTATTTATTATCTCAGTCGTACAATGACAGGTGCTGAACCGCGTTATTCTCCAATCGAGAAAGAATGCTTAGCATTAATGTTTGCTGTTCAGAAAACGCGACATTATATTATCGGTCAAACGATTCACGTCATTTCCAGAGTGAATCCCATCAGGATTATGATGAAGAAACCTGGTATTCTCAACTCCAGACTAGCTAATTGGGGAATATTGTTAGCTCAATACGATATGCATTATATTCCTCAGAAGTCAGTTAAAGGACAAGCTCTTGCTGATTTTCTGGCAGCTCATGCGATTCCAGAAGATTCTAAATTATATGATGAGATTCCAGATGAAGTTCTGGATTCAAATCTGGTTTCTGAAGAAATTCCTACCTGGCGTCTATTCTTTGATGGAGCATCTAGAATAGGTCCTAATGGTGATATTGTCGCCGGAGTTGGGATTGTTCTTGATACCCCAGAAGGATTAACTATTCAGAGGGCTTATTCTTTGGATCAATCATGTTCAAACAATGTAGCCGAATACAATGCATTACTCATCGGCCTTCAACTTGCTAAACATCTAGATATTCAATATTTGGAAGTTTATGGAGACTCCAAGCTTATTGTCAATCAGATCAGAGGAACGTATGAAGTTCGTCATCAAGATTTGATACCTTATCATCGAGCAGCACTCTCTATGGCCTCCTTCTTTGAAGGTTTCTTTATTGAACATGTTCGACGAGCCTATAATGCAGAAGCTGATGCTTTGGCTAATCTTGCTGCTGTATTAGCCATACCAATCAGACGTCAGCAAGTGATAGTAGTTTATAACCGAGAACTATTCTGTGTTGAGAATAATCTGGCTTTGGCTTTTCCTCATCATCCTCATGAAGATTCTCTCAACCTTGATGCTGGATTAAAGTTTGACAAAGTGTCCTCGTCTTCTTCTGATTCTACTATGGAATATGTCTTTTCTAATGAAACAGAAGCCATAACTGAAGACTGGAGACGCCCGTTTTTAGACTTTGTATTATATGATATACTTCCCGATAATCCGAGTGAAGCAGCATCTATTCGGCGTAGATCTCTCAGATTCTATTATAATCATACAACGAAGACACTATATCGTCGGGCCTACGACGGTCTTCTCCTTCGATGCATCGCTGGTGAAGAAGCACAACAGATAATCCGTGAAGCACATGATGGTGTTTGCGGAGCTCATCAACCAGGTCCTAAACTTCAAGATCGTATCCGACGTATGGGTTATTATTGGCCCACGATGGTGGCTGACGCCATTCAATATGCTCGGAATTGTAAAGCCTGTCAAATTCATGCAGACTTTATCCATCAACCGTCAGAGTTCTTACACCCAACAGCGACATCATGGCCCTTTGAAGCTTGGGGCATGGACGTCATTGGTCCCATCAACCCACCATCATCAAGAGGACATCGGTTTATTCTAGCAATAACCGATTACTTTTTCAAATGGGCTGAAGCAATCCCGTTATCTGAAGTCAAAACTTCTAGTGTTATCAACTTCGTCAAACATCATGTTATCTATCGATTTGGTGTTCCTCGGCGTATTATCCATGATAACGGACCACAGTTCCTCAGTCAGAAATTTACTCGATTCTGCGACGATCATCGAATCAATAATTTAGCTTCTACAACATATAATCCAGTAGCTAATGGATTGGCAGAAGCTTTCAATAAAACAATCATCAAACTCTTGAAAAAGTTTGTTTCTTCCAACAAACGCAACTGGAGCGAGAAGCTTGGTGAATGTTTATGGGCCTACCGCACCACAGTTCGCAATGCGACCGGATGTACGCCTTTCTCTTTGGTATATGGGTGTGAAGCTGTTCTTCCCCTTGAGATCCAGATTCCTTCTCTGAGAATTGCAATCTCCAATGAACTTACAATAGAAAACAATGATCGTCTTCGACTTCAAGAATTGGAAGCTCTAGATGAAAAACGATTGTATGCTCAACAAAATATCGAGCTTTATCAAGCCCGAATCTCAAAAGCTTTTAACCGGAAAGTCAAAGTCAGAGCATATCAGAAGGGAGAACTGGTCCTTACTGTCAGACGTCCTATGACCATGACACATATGAGCAAAGGCAAATTTGACGCGAAATGAGAAGGCCCATTCGTAGTAAACAAAGTCTTCTCTAACGGAGCATACCAGCTTGCCTCTATGGATGGGAAAGTCATGATGATGCCTATCAATGGCAAATTCTTAAAGAAATATCATGTATAATATTTTCATCATTCCCCAGCAAATATAAAATTCTTCTCTACAAAAGTTATCTCGATATCGTTATCCCCAGAGGAAACCGATATTCTACCATGTATCATTTTCCCAGAGAATTTGATATCTTGTCTTATTAGATCCCCAGTGGACTTAATAAAGATCTTGTATAGAAAATCATGTCCATAATACCTCTGAATTTTCTATCTCAGTATGTATCATATTTTCTATTCTCTGAAAATGATATCTCGTCTTTTGATTTCCGAATCCAAAGATCATGGAAAATAGAATCTAAAGATATCTTTATATCTGAATTCTGTTTTCTCTAATCAGTATTAAACTAAAAATCTTTGGTTTAATATCATGATAGAGTTGCAAAGTTTATTTGTATATTCTATTCTATTGAAATATGTCATGTATTATTTACCTCTGAACATGTTTTCTACAAAAATATTATCCACAAAATTGAAATCAAGCCAAGATATTCATTTCAATCAAAATCAGAACATTGATTACAAATGGGTATCAAAACTTCAATACATGATAAATGTAAAAGATCTATTGAGGAGGAGTAATTATCTCCTGAATACGAACGATTACATTATTTATCTTTTCTTCATGAGCTTTCTTGATTCGCTCTGCTGTTTCAGCTCCAATCATCCGTTGGTCATATTCCACAATAATAGAACTACGGCGATTGGTCTCTTCAATCTGATTGGTTTGCATCAATTCTCGCTCTTGCTGTAAAACTTGACAGCGTTCAGCTGTAGATTTACGATCAGTAGCAATCTCTGATTGTTCTTTTTCCACAGAGGAAATTTGCTCCTGAATACGAGCTAGCTCTTCCCTCAACTTTCTAAGCTCTTCAGCTTTTGACGCTTCATCTTTCTCTAGGCGTTCTATATTCTGACGAGTACTTATTATTTTTTCGTCTTTCGCCATTAGCTCTTTGGAAGACTGAGCGAGGAATTCTGTCAGAGCAATGTGCTGAGCTTGAGCTTCATTCTCCAATTGAGCAATCTCAGCTGCAGTCAGAGAATTAATATCCTCCCTTTTTATCTCCCAATATTTATGGATGTTTGCTTCTAGTTCATTCAGGAGATGTTCAAAGAAGACACATTGGGTCCCATAACCAGCCTGTCTCAAAGTTGAAAGTGGAAAACTAGTCGCCTCTCGAAGACTCGAAAAGGGCATAGTCTCATCCTTCATAAGTCGTCTGGAGAATGTATCCAGATACGAATAAATAATATCTGAATACATCCCCATGATCTTTGCTATCCCTGTATCAAAACCGGGAGTCGCTGCAATAGTAGGGGAAGGAGCAGGAGGAGCCTCTATTCTTGGAGCTGAAGTTAGTGCTTTTGGAGAATTCGGCAAATGTGAACTCCCCTCACCTACATCAGTTTGAATAAGTGGGGCTTGAGTAGAACTCATAGCCGGTGCAGTTCCTACAGCTGTTGGAATAAAAAAAAGCATGATCAAAACCAAAAGACAATAAAGCAGAGACAAGACAAAACTCTGATGAATAAAATATTACCTGGAGCTGGTTCATATTCAGTTTCCTTCGGATCATTCAGCCCGGCTTGTAGTCTGTTCAGAGTACTTTCTGACACGGGATTTATTTCACTGCTTCCCGCCCCAGAAGTACTCGGAATTTGAACTTCTATTTCTAAATGCCTCTCCGGCTCTGGTGTCAACCCTGAGTGTTGACCAATGGTCTTCAGTACATTAATTGGAGCCTTAGACGGTGATTCATCGTCTATCTCCATGTCTTCTTCTCCAGAAGAATGAGATGACGGTTCATAGTCAACTTGTTCGCTCTCTGAAGCTTCAGCAATTGGATTGAGAGAAGTGGCTTCCTTCACTGATTCTCCCGAAATCAGTAAGTCATTAGCCGTTTCAGTCTGATGCTCGGCCTCTACCGCAGGCTGACTAATTTCCTGTGCATCATCGGCCATTTGTGGAACTGAGCCTATATCAGAAGGCATGGAAGACCCAGCAGGTTCAGGAATCTCTTCTTCAACAGGTTTTGTCTTTACAGAAAAATCAAATGCAGCTTGTTTTTCTGAAGCCAATCGCATAGCACGATCGGTAGGACTCTCTGCATCCAGACAAATCACGGATTTAGTTTTTGAAACTATCACTTTCCTTCCTATTCTTTTAGTTAATGGAACAGTAGGATAATTGTCTATTGGATCACTACCTGCTTCATCAATATCTCTGACTCGATTAGACACAGGAGAATTCCCTGGAATAGTAATTCCTCCGCGACTTCGAGTCTCTGCTCGAGTAGCTCTTTTTGCAGCAGGACCAGCAGCACTTTTACCCCGCTTCCTCTTCGGGGTATTATCAATAGATATACTCTCTTCAGCACTCCCGATGGGTACATGCAATGGTTGATGAAGGTCATCAGAGAAGAAAGTCTCCAAAACATCATCATCAACTTCATCAGTGGCCAGAGGATCTTCTTTGTCATGACAATCTCTAGGCAAGGCTGATTTGGTTGATTTCTTTTCAACATGAATAAAGCTTCTGCCTAAGATGCTAAATTTTTCATCAAAAGTATTAGCTGATACATAGAATCTGGCATAGGACGTCAATATTCTAGCTCCTCTCCGATAGCTGACCGGATCTGGCATAGAAAAGGTAGCCCCTGTACCTTTGACAATGTAATATAGCCAAGCTCTGGCTCCATCAATCAACCCTCCTTGATAACCAAAACACGTCGTTGCATTGCCTACATGCAACTGATCGTAACCAAATTGCCGAGCAAATCTGCTCGGGAGATATGGCTCTAGATAAGTGATGTTGTCACGGCGGCAGATTAAATGAGATGGCCTGATTCTCTTTAGCCATTCATGTTGGATATCATCCAACTCATTAGCACCAACGCCGTCAATCAATCTCCCAGGTATGGTCTCATAACCAACAGGTGGAGGAACACAAGTGAAGCTCCATAGTTCTCCCCTGTTTAATATAGTTCTGCAATCGGTCAAAGTGTCATATCTCCATTTCGGTATGTGCTTGTACCTTTCCAGAAAGGTATCATCTGGTCTAGCCATCCCAGCACTCATGAGAGATTCGAAATGCAGAAGCAGCCATCCAAATAAATATGTAAAGGGCATTTCTATCCGAGGAAAGGATGTAAGGCTCTTCCTTGCCAATTCGAACATTCTGTCTGTGTATGCCCTTAATCCAGCATTCAGACGGCAGGTCATTGCTGTCAGTAAATCCATCTTATACCCAAACACCAGACGGACTGCTGCGAAGACAACTCCTCTGTGCATCCTGTCTGCTGAACAGGTGCCAGGTACTACAAACTTTCTTAGCCAGAGAGATATAAAATTGGCCAGATGACCTTCAGCAGATAATTCTCGGCCACCCTGCTTAATATATGTCTCTAACCTATCACCGGCTTTGTAGGTGTCTATATCTTCTTCGACGATAATGTCGTCATGATTTGTCTCCCGGATTAATCTGTTAATCTCGGCTTGACTCAAGGGTTTAAATTTACCAACATACTGATCAGTCTTTTTCTTCTTTTGAACTTCGTCAGTACGGCCTTGAAACAAATAAGCCATCCACTTCGAAGAATAGCAGTTGGAGTCCCCTCTCCACCTTGTCCCTTATAAAAAGCCTTACATATGCTGTAATGGCACATTAATTCTTCAAATACATAAAGAATCAGTGGGTTGGCTTCAGAAATCTTATTCATTTCATCAACAAAAGGGATATACTCTTCATATGGTAAATCTGCTGTTGGTAGCTGAGAAATATATGTCATTTCATGAAGGGCGAATCCCATCTCGCCCCTTGGGGTTATGAAGGTGCCGGTACGATAGTTATATCTCTCCGCTAATGCCAAGAACAGATCCGGGTTTGGCTTAAAACCATAAGCAGTACACTTAATGGCATCATATAGGCCTATTGCCTTTAACTGTGTACCAAAGTTCTGCAGAATCCATCTCACTAGAGCAGTCCATCTAGTATTTTCCGGGTTCACCAGGCCGGTAAGTCTCATAGACTGTTTTGGGTATATGGCATTTTTCAGTTGAGCAAATTCGTTTGCAAAAATTGGGACTCTGACTGGCTTCAGCAGTGCCGAGTCCTCAGGAGGGATGGTGGCAGGTAGCAGTCCTCGCAGAGATGTGACATGTGGTTCAGTACCACTGCGGAATCTTCCTTGACGATATCCGATCCACCCAGCCTTTGCTTGTCGGGATGGAGTGATATCCCACTTCATCTGTCTTTGTTGACCCGAGTGGAATAAACGAGCTATATTGATGCTTTTTGTCAAACCAGTTAGATACATGGGCTGATTCGCATTACCATCCCTATGATAAGAATATGCTACTTTATCGAGAGCAGGCTGGGAGTTCATGTCAATAGCATCTCCAAAAAGGAATGCTGGCTTCAAGTGGGTAACACCATCCACACTCTGTAACGGCAGTCTACTCATCAAGTTCAGCAAAGTATCATCTTCCTGATTTGTCAAAAGAGCTATTCTTGTAGAAGGTCCATCGAATTGGAGAAAACGAACATGTGATAGGTCACTTCTATAGTTATTTCCTACACTTCCTTCAAATTCTGCCTCCTGAGCTAGAATATCCACTGCAAATGAAGAATAAAGTATTAGAAATCTTTAACGTCAAGAGAGGACAAAGTTTAACATACGCTCAGTTTGTACTAAGCGTACAGCTCAACATACGCTCAGTTTTACTAAGCGTACAGCTCAACTTACGCTCAATTTTTACTAAGCGTATGGCAGACTCAAGGTTCAGCATACGCTCAGTTTTCTTTAAGCGTATGGCAGACTCAAGGTTCAGCATACGCTCAGTTTTCCTTAAGCGTATGACAGATTCAAGGTTTAGCATACGCTCAGTTTTCTTTAAGCGTATGGCAGACTCAAGGTTCAGTATATGCTCAGTTTATCTTAAGTGAATGATTTTAAAAGTTCAGTTTATGATCAGTTTGAGCGTATCAGCGTATGGTTGACAAGATGATCATCAAAAATTACGCTAACACAGGAGTTAGCGTATCTTAATGAGACAAATTGCCATAGCATATTCTTTTAAGATAGCGTATTTTGATATCTCTATCAAAAATACGCGTATCTTACAGATATACACTCCAAACATATTTTTCGTAAAAACGAAAAATATGGAATACGGCTAAACCCTAAAGAGGGAAGCGTATTTGCTGACGTATTGACCCTAAAGAGGGATACGTTTTCTGAGTTTTGTTCTAACCAGAGCCCTAAAAAAGGAATAGTTATTTGTTCATCATCTTCGTCCTCACCATAGAGAGGTTTCAATGGCCGTTCACTGCGTGAAATACGCTGACTGGCCGTCTTCTTGGTGGTGGCAGTGTCGATGGCAGGATGAGATGACTCCTCAGGGGCTTTCCCCTTTCCTTTCGCAGAAGCATCAGCTTTGGGCGCCATTAATGGAGGTTGAGTCAAAGACGAAGAAGGGGAAGAAGGATTTTGAGTTTCTGAAAGCACTTTTCTCTCTCGAAAGCAAAAGCTGTGGTAAAGAAATAAAATAGGTTTTGGAAGACCTATTTATAGAAGAAAGGAAGAAGTTCAAACGGCGGATATTCTTTTAACAAAATCCCTACAGATTTGCACTGATATTGAGGAAGATAACAAACTCATGCCAGCGTGTCAGGACTTATTCTCACTTTAAAGTTCAAAGTAATTTCGAGCTTTTGAAATTCATAAAGTTCGAAAACTTTGAAGGGGGTCTTGTAGGGTGTGAAAATTATGACACGCTGACATGAGCCTCAGTCAAAGCCATACGCTCTAGGCTATACACTCAGTCAAAGCCATACGCTCTAGGCTATACACTCAGTCAAAGCCATACGCTCTAGGCTATACGCTCAGCCATAGCCATACGCTCATCTAAAGGCCGTACGCTCAGTGAATATTTTATTATTTTTTGAGATGACAGCACAGCATGTATTTAATAAAGGATGAGTCTGACACTTCGTCTTTCGTGCAAAGACAGCTGTCCAATGAAGACTAGCCGTCGTATAGGTTTTTGAAGAGTCGGTTTTGTCTTCTACGAGGACAGCTCAGCATCTCTCATAAATGTAAAAGCCATCATTACTGTCAGTTTTGACAGTCTGTCAGCCATCATATCCGCAGTCACGATGCTCGAGAAGATTTTGTCAGTTATTGGAAGATATGGCGTATTAAAGAAGATTGATGATGACCACGTGTCTACTTATTCAAACATGCCACGTGTTTACTTATTCAAACATACGACTCCTTGCCAACCAAGTGAGCGTATGGATTCCATACGACTCATTGCCAACCAAGTGAGCGTATGGATTCCATACGACTCCTTGTCAAGTGAGCATATAGTTTCCATACGACTCCCTGTCAATAATGTGAGCGTATCAGCTTTATATGGTTCTACGCTGTCGAAGTCAGCGTATGCAAGACATGTGCCTTCAAAAGCTAGCGTATGACTCTTCTTCTAAGGCAGCATATCACAGCAGTTGTGTCCAGAATGATTTTCAACGTGCAGTTAACACACGTTCTCACGTGTCCTGCACTCAGTTATCCACTTCTTCAGAAGTTATGCAGCGTGGCATTCATGCCATCAATCTCTCCTGAATATGCTCCACTACTTTCAACCGCACGCTAATGTATCTCCATCAGAATTTGCCACGCGTCCCTGCAGTTATGCACACGTCAAGTAACTACCTGAGCGTATGCTTAAGGACAGTTATCCTGAACTCTATAAAAGAGAGTTTCTTCATCTTCATCAGACTACAGTCAATTTCAGAGAGAACAGAGAGATTGCCCAGTTGCTGTCCAAGTTCTTCAAAGTTCGAGTTTTCTTCATCGCATCGTCCAAGGGATAAAGTAATCGTCTTCTAGATTAGATTCCTACAGTTGTAATTTTCTCAGATACAAAATAAATAAAGTGAATTTATTTATGGAAAAGAAATACTAGTTAACAGGAATTAAACAACTAATAAAATTAGTCTAGTCCAGTTGTACAGTCAACTACGTACAAGCAGTCCAGATTTGGCCCAATCAACTTTTAAACCACCCAGCCCAATCCTAATTCACTGCTAAAACAACAATTAAAGCTTTAATTCTTCACAGAGTTTAAACCTACTCGGCCTGGCCCAGGGTTTGGAGAGCCAACCCGACCCAGCCCAGTCAATGACCAACTGCCTAATACTAATTTTAACCTTAATTCTTAACTCTGTTCACCCACAGCCCTTCCATTCAGCCCAAGACCCGGCCCACCAATTTGGTTCAGATGTAAACATTTAAACCTAAGTTTCACTCTTACCATTCTCAAAACACCAGCCGAACTGAAACTCAGCCCACTCTCTTTACTAACCCGGCCCACAGCCTCACCCTCAAATCCCATTCTTCTTTCTCTCCCTTCCCACATTTCCTAACCCAGCCGAACAGAACAGCTTCGTCTTCTTCTTCAACTCCAGACTTCCCTCCTGAAACCTTAATTCCTATTCTTCTCCTCCATTCCTCTAGCAACCCTAAGAATTTCTTCACTCTCCACTCATTTTCTTCACAGCCCTTATACTCCAGCCTTAGCCGAACGGAAAGCTCAGCCCTACACTCCTATCTTCCCCATCCAGGAACCCTAGTTTCTAGGTCGTCTTCTTCCTCCAGACTTTAGCCGAGTGAAACCCTAACCCTAAATATCCTGCCATGGCCGCAACACAAACCCTAGTCCCAACCCTAAACTATTTCTCCTTCGGCCGAAACCCTAGATTCTAGCTCATAATTATAAAACCCTAAACTGAGAGAACAAGAGAGAGGGTTCGAGAAGATAAAGGGGAAAGCTCACCGACCGGTCGGGGATATCGATCCTCGGCTCCAGGCGGCGGATCTCCTCCAGATGGCGATTCTTCGGTGGCGCTCCGGTCTGTGACAGTGGCTCAAGCTACGAGGAGATGGCTCCTCGAAATCCGAAGGGGTGACGCTCAAGACTCGAAGGGACGGCGGGCTTCTCGAGATGTCGGCTCAGACAGATCTCATCATGTCGGGCTAGATCTGGCGGCGTGGCGGTGACCAAATCGAGTCCCAAGGTTCTGTTCGACTCGAAATGGAGGAGTCCGTGTCCGATCTGGACACGGCAGCGCTGAGTCTCCGTCTACAGCGAGTCGGGATGGATTCCGGCGAACTTCATGACGAGGTGGCGATGGCGGTGACAACGAGGAAGATGGCGACGAACTCTGGCTCGGCGGTGTTTTCCATAAATAAATTCACTTTATTTATTGTGTTTCTGGAAAAATTACAACTGTAGGAATCCGATCTAGAAGACGATCGCTTTATCCCTTAGACGATGCGAAGAAGAAAAGCTCTCAAAAATGCAACAGCAATTTAGATATCTATGTATCTGTACAATGAATAAGAAAAGAACTCTATTTATAGAGTCAAAAATAACTGAAAAAGATAACTGTCTTCACAACCTGTGCATAGTTGAAAATTACGCAGGATTTAACATACGCAAGGTTATGAGCAGTTACTGGACGTGGCCTGTAACTGTTGGACACATGGCAATCATGCATGAGTCGTGTGCAAGTTACAGGACACGCAGGTGAGAGATCGGTGGCATGGCTGCCACGTACTCTAATTTGATGAAATCCACGCAGACTTGGGTCTGAAAGCTTCAGAATCCACGCAGACTTGGGGCAGAAAGCTTCAAAATCCACGCAGACTTGGTGCAGAAAGCTTCAGAATCCACGCAAGCTTGAGGAAGGAACATAGAAGTTCGAAATACACGCAGACTTGAGTCAGAACTGCCAGCTGTCTTGATTCGACGTGCCTCGACTGACACAAAATCTCTGACATTGATAGCCTTTTGTCAGTTGCATTAAATGACAATAAGCTCTTTTGGTACGCCAACTTGATGAAGGCTGATTCTTATTGAAGAAGATTTCGAAAGTCACGCAATAGTCGGCTGTGATCTCTCGAGTTCTGTGCATACGTGGCATACGAGAAGACATTCTTTGACTGTCGTGCTGTCAGTCATAATGACACTCTGACAAATGATGAGCTGTCTCTGCGTGTATTTGAGAAAACATTGTCTGTCTAGATCAATTCAGCGTGACTTTTAGACTTTGTCCTGATCAACTCAGCGTGACTTTTAGACTTTGTTCCGATCAACTCAGCGTGACTTTCATTTTTTAGGCCTACAAAACCCCCTTCAAAGTTTTCGAAAAATGATAAATTATTTCGAAATACTTTAAAATCGAGATGATAAAATGAATTTAGTCACGCTGAGATGACTTTAAAGAGAGATTTACTCCGAAATGATTGGACTATTGGGATTCTGTGCAGTTAGGATCCCGTGCAAAGCTCCTAAATCGAGGCAAATAATGATGTTGCCGTTTGGAATTCTTCATGAGCCTATACATAAGCCATAAACCACTTCTTTCATTCTTTACTTGCTTTTAGAGAGAGAGAATCTACAGAAGAGAAACTTCATCTCCTCCGACGAACTTCATCTTCTTCGACTTCTTCTTTCCCTTCTCAACAGCAATGGCTCCTAAGAAAGCCGATGCTCAGGCCAAGGGGAAAGCTCCTGCGACTTCCTCTCGTGCCACCACTGACAGACTCCCTCGACGAGAAGTCACGCATCCTCCTATGCAGCGTAAGTGATGGATGAGGATACGAACTGTTGAAGATGACTTTGATGAAGATGACTTCGATGAAGATGAACTTCACATAGAAATCTTAGGATCTTAAAACAAATAATGAACTTCAGAAATATATCCCCCCTTCTTAGGGCAAAGGATATTAACAAAGTATGCCCCCTCTTTAGGGTCGGCCATACTTCACATCTTCGTGTTTACGAAGCTCTGTGTTTCACGCAAATGAGCATGGCTCTCATGACTCTGCGTGATTTTTCATGTATTGGCAGAGATGTCAATGTTTGAATTATTCACGCAGCTTTCATGACTCTGCGTGATTTTTCACATGTTGGCAGAAATGTCTATATTGAATTATTCACGCAGCTTTCATGACTCTGCGTGATTTTTCACATGTTGGCAGAAATGTCCATGTTGAATTATTCACGCAGCTTCTGAGAGTCATCTTCTGGATAGATTAATCTTTGATCTGTCAACGTATTTTTGTCATTCTCACTTTAAATGTGATTCTGACAATGATGCGTAACTTTTTATTCTAATCTGTCTGGACTTTGCGTGAATTAGTCATCTGCGTGATTTTTTTGATAGTATATCTGTCTGAAGTCTGCGTGACTTATGAAATTTCTTTCGAACACTGCTATACATGCATAAGGCTCGTAGACATAGAAAACACATCTGACCTTGTCTTCTTTTATTTTCTGTAGTGAACATCAGAAGTGAAGAGGCAGATTATGAAGGGCACCTGAGTTTTTCATTTAAACATGATTTATCTCATGTGAAATTTCCTCAGTTTGACCTTCCAGAAGCCAGACTGTCGTTGTTGGCAAATCAAGACCATACAACTCTACTCTGTTTGATGAATGGTGAACCCTTTCAGAGCCTTGATTTGGTGTTCCACAAGAAACCAGCATTTCTGTTCGGGGATGCCATAGCACAGAAATCACAGCCAAAGGGCATCAGAGAGAAGGTTTGCTTTTATTTCGAAGGTGATGTAGGACAGCATATGTACTGGCCAAAGGTTTCTAGGGGCTTATCTATCATGAGATTCATGCATGCTAGTTATCCCCGAAAGATGTCCTGGTACTTAACAGAATATCAACAGGCAAAGGCGAGCCGTATCATTTACAGGAAGGAGGGATTCTTCAGTTCCCCAGAGAATCATGTATCCGTGTTCCGAGGTCTGAAGCCGGGATGCGTACCCCCTGAAGACTCATCAACATTGATGCCATTCCGGACGCCTGTTTTCATAAACGAATTCATGGCCAACGAGAAGGCATTCTACCCCACAGATTCGACGCCGAGGATGAACGGCTTAATGAATCAAGAGAACGTGAGGTGGAAAACTTTGGTGCATTGGGCTTTGGAGAAGTTCGAGAGTGAGCTGAAGAAGATAAACCTTTATGACGCAATCGTCAATTCATCATACGGCTTCAGACCCAACCCCTTTTTGTTCCTGGCCTTAGTTGAGAGATATAACTACAGGATGGGGACATTTATGACTCCCAAAGGGGAAATGGGCTTTGCCCTTCATGAGATCATACGGCTTCAGACCCAACCCCTTTTTGTTCCAGCAGCTTCAGCTGAACGGACTGAGGTAGAGTCCACTCGAGCTCAGGAAACAACTGCTCCGACAACAAGTGGAGTAGTTATTGAACCCTCAGAGACGAGGATGATCCCTTTTGAGCATGGGACAGACGGCGTCATCCAGGTATTGGATGATCAGATTGAATATTCTGAAGAAGAACCAGCCCCGGCAGAAGTTATGGAACAATCGGAAGTTCCAGAAACTCAAGTGGAAGAAAATATTTCTTTGGCCAGAGGCGATGAAGACGTGCCAACGTCCGAGCTATCAGCTGCTGATGACTTGTTGAAGAATGTTTGTAAAGACATCGTTCTTCGAACTGATATTCCAAGGAAAACTGAACCGGCAGTCAATACTGAACTTGCTATCATTACTGTTCCTGAGATTCATCCATCTCAAGGAATAGATGAGGATGTGAACATCATGGACTCCGGATCAGAGACTCATCTTTAAGCCGGGGATGAAAAAGAGTCTGAAGAAGAAGAAGAAGCTGAAGAAGGAGAGGATTGGCATGCTGGCACTTCTACTCCTTATGATGAAGATAAAGTCAGAGGGAACAGAATGGAACTCAGCCCCGAACCTGCTCAATCTCCGGACAACGCTCCAGCACCCAGTAATTCTGGAGCTGGAAGCAGCCACATGAAGCAGGTGTCGGACACCATCATGGACCGGCTACGAGAAGACGCAAGACTCCCTCACCACATAGAATATGAACCTCAGCCTGGTATAATTTTATTTCAGATTCTGTTTTTACTGTTTCTTCTTCTTTAGATGCTGATTTTTTTTTTTTTGACTAACAGGAACTGCTGCAGCAATGAGTTCGACTCATGCTCCATTTATCCAGGCTGATGCTGATAAAGAAAGGGAGTTCACACTTGCCAACTTCTCCAGTGGCACATACTTCCGTTCCCAGGATGGAGAACGTTCAAGCTTCTTCTTCCATGATGACAACGACTCCTGGGTTTGAGACTGGACTAGCAAGAACTCTGGAAATGTATTCAGAGATCATTTACTCATATCTAGATACATACTCCAGACGTTTCTTGAAGGACGAAGCTATGCCCTTTTCTGAGCTTCGAACTATGATCAATTTCCCACTCATGACGTTGCGACATGCTGGTTGCGAATCTCAGTGCATCTTCTTCGAACATCTCCTGGATGAGTTGGAAATAACTATCCGAAAATACTGGGAGACTAAGAAGGAAGACATTCATTCTTTAACGGTGGCTGAGATTAGTCAACTAGAGCATGAAGCCCAGTCCCAGCAAGCTGTATTAGAAGCATTTCTTGCCTCTTTTTCTGAGAAATTAGTAGAAAAGGGTGAAGAAATATTAGCTACTCGTCAGAGAGTAGAGCTTCTGGAGAAAGATAAAGCATCTAAGGCTGAAGAGCTGCAGAAGTTGAAAGAGGAGTTGGCTCGTCTTCAAGAACGAATTGCTGTCATAGAAACAGAGCAAGCTGAGGTCAATGCTGCCTATATTTCTGAAGCCGAACGCTGTAAAACTCTTCAAAAGGAACGAGAGCAGATGCAGACAGAGCAAATTGAAGAAGTTAACCGTCTCCAATCTGCTATTATCATTTTTTATGAACAAAATGTCACAGTGGAAGCAGCTGAAAGAGTTCGAAAAGCTCATGAAGAGAAAATGAATGCTGTTCTTGATCGTATCAGGGAGCTAATAAATCCTAATAAATGAATCTTTTTCATTTTCACTTGTATTCAATGTTTTGATTCTGAATGAAAACAAATGAGAATTCTTGATCTGATTTACAGTTTTGCTGTTTTGGTAATGATATATTTATAGAAAATATGTTCAGAGGTAAATAATACATGACACATTTCAATAGAATAGAATATACAAACAAACTTTGTAATTCTATCAGATGATATTAAACCAGAAATGATCTTAGTTTAATACTGATTAGAAAAAATAGAATTCAGACATAAAAATATCTTTGAATTTAATTTTTCATGAATGGCTAAACCGTCAGGCATTTAATGAACGGGCGAACCGTCGGATGAAAATGAACGGATGAACCGTCAGGCATTAATGAACGGGCGAACCGTCGGATGAATGTGATAAATGAACTGATGAACTGTCAGGCATTAATGAACGGGCGAACCGTCGGATGAATGTGATAAATGAACGGATGAACCGTCAGACATTAATGAACGGGCGAACCGTCGGATGAATATGATGCTTCATTATTTGAGGAACTTCTGCCTATAAATATAACAGAAATCTGACAAGAACGAACACTTCTACTCTTCCAGAATGTCGTCTGAAGAAGCATCCAAGAAGGCTGAAATCGCCCCGAAGGTTCAGAAGGGCACTGAAGAACGCCCTGTCGATCCAGTTCAGCCAAAGGAGGTAGAAGCAGGTGAAGGTTCATCTGTACCCAAGCCACCACGAGACATTCTGGACTTTCTGCTTGATCCAGGAAGAACTGAAGAAGAAGAAGCCATGAGGATGGATGCTTGCAAATTTCTCGTGGGTTCCAGCAAAGAAGTTCTCAGCTCTTTTACTGATCGCGTTTTCGAGAAGGACGACAGCGGTCCGCGTCCAAATATAGAGAAGGATGATAGTGACCTTCTTTAATATCATGTACTATCATATGATGAAATAAAATTTGAATTTTATTCATGCACTTGAACTTTGTCTGATGATTTACAAGTATTTATATTTATACATAATACTTTTTAAGGAATTTGCCATTAATAGGCATCATAACAATTCGACCATTCAGTTCTGAAAGTTGATAAGCTCCATTTGAGAAAACTCTGCTCACAACATAGGGACCTTCCCACTTTGCGTCGAATTTGCCTTTGCTCATATGAGTCATAGTCATAGGACGTCTGACTGTTAGAACAAGTTCTCCTTTCTCATATGCTCGAACTCTGACTTTCTTGTTAAAAGCTCTTGAGATTCTAGCTTGATAGAATTCGATATTCTGTTGAGCAGATAATCGTTTTTCATCCAGAGCTTCTAATTCCTGAAGTCGAAGACGATCATTATTCTCGGCGGTAAGTTCATTAGCGATTGCTATCCTTAAAGAAGGAATTTGAATCTCTAATGGAAGAATAGCTTCGTATCCATACACCAGAGAGAAAGGTGTACATTTAGTAGCATTACGAACTGTAGTACGGTAAGCCCACAAACATTCACCGAGTTTTTCACTCCAATTGCGTTTGTTAGTAGAGACAAACTTCTTTAAGAGTTTGATGATGGTTTTGTTGAAAGCTTCCGCTAATCCGTTAGCTGCCGGATTATATGCAGTAGAAGCCACATTGTTGATCCGATGATCGTCACAGAATCGAGTAAATTTCTGGCTGACGAATTGTGGTCCATTATCATGAATAATGCGTCGGGGAACACCAAATTTGTAGATGACATGATGCTTGATAAAGTTGATGACATTGGAAATTTTGACTTCTGATAAAGGAATAGCTTCGGCCCATTTGGAGAAATAATCAGTTATTGCGAGAATAAACCGATGACCTTTTGACGACGGCGGATTGATCGGACCGATAATGTCCATGCCCCAAGCTTCGAAGGGCCATGATGCTGCTGTTGGATGTAGAAATTCTGAGGGTTGATGAATAAAATCCGCATGGATTTGACAAGCTTTACACTTCCTTGCATATTCGATGGCATCTGATACCATAGTGGGCCAATAATAACCCATACGTCGAATACGGTCTTGAAGTTTTGGTCCAGGCTGATGTGCTCCACAAATTCTATCATGTGCTTCGCGGATAATTTGTTGAGCCTCATCACCGGCAATACATCGAAGAAGTAACCCATCATAAGCTCGACGATATAAGGTTTTTGTAGTATGATTGTAATAGAACCTGAGTGATCGTCGTCTGATAGATGCTGCCTCACTCGGATTATCTGGAAGAATATCATACAATACGAAATCTAAGAAAGGAAGTCTCCAATCTTTATCCGTATTCTGAGTCTCAGTTGAATTGCTGAAGATGAATTCCATGCTAGAATCAGATAAAGATGATAATAATTTATGACTTAATCCAAACCCTCTTGTTGCATTGACATCATGAGATATTGATTCTTCAATGTCAACTGGAAGTCCTAAAGTTAGATTGTTTTCGAGATGAAATAATTCTCGATTGCAGACAACAATCATTGTTGACGTTTAATTGGAATAGCTAATACTGCCGTAAGATTAGCAAGAGCATCAGCTTCTGTGTTACATGCTCGCCTAACATGCTCGATGAAGAATCCTTCGAATGAAGAAGCCATAGATATAGCCGATCTATGATAAGGAACTAGATCTTGATGGCGAACTTCATAAGTACCCCTTATCTGATTGACAATGAGTTTAGAATCTCCATACGCTTCCAAATGTTGAATATTTAGATGTTTAGCGAGTTGAAGACCAATAAGCAGTGCATTGTACTCAGCTACATTGTTTGAACATGGTTGATCGAGAGAATAAGCTCTTTGGATAGCAAGACCTTCTGGCGACACAAGAACGATTCCAACCCCAGCGACAATGTCACCATTAGGACCTATTCTTGAAGCTCCATCAAAGAATAGACGCCAAGTAGGATCTTCTTCAGCAATTTGGTTTGAATCTAAGACTTCATCTGGGATTTCATCATAGAGTTTTGAATTTTCTGGAATTGAATGAGCAGCCAGAAAATCAGCTAAAGTTTGTCCTTTGAATGATTTTTGAAGAATATAGTGCATATCATACTGAGCAAGTAAGATTCCCCAGTTAGCCAATCGAGAATTTAAAACACTCGGTTTCTTCATCATGACTCGTATATGATTGATCCTGGAAATGACATGAATGGTCTGACCAATGATATAATGTCGTGTCTTTTGGACAGCGAACATCAAGGCTAGACATTCTTTTTTGACCGGTGAATATCGAGATTCAGCTCCGGTCATAGTACGACTGAGATAGTAAATGACTTGTTCATGACCATTTTTATTCTTTTGAGCGAACAATGCACCCAATGAATGACTCATTGCTCGGGTGTATAGGAGGAACGGTATTCCTGAGACAGGAGGTACCAATACTGGAGGGCTCATCAGCTATTGTTTTATATCATCGAATACTTTCTGACATTCATCATTCCAGACAAAAGAAACACCTTTCTTCATAAGTTTATTGAATGGTCTGCAGTGTCCTGAAAGATTAGAGATGAATCTCCTGATATAAGCGATCCTTTCTTGAAATCCTCGTAGCTCTTTTAAGGTGCGTGGAGGACGCATCTCTTGGATGGCTTTGATCTTCTCGGAATCTACGTATATACCTTTCGAGGTAATGACGAAGCCGAGAAATTTGCCACTAGAGACGCCTAAGAAGGACTTAGTAGGGTTCATCTTTAGTTGATGCTTACGCATTAGATCAAAAATAGTCTTCAAATCTTGGATGTGATCCTCTTTTTGTCGACTTTTGACTGCAATATCATCAACGTAGCATTCGACTGTTTTTCACAAATGTTCACGGAATATAGTGCTCATAGCTCGTTGATAAGTTGCTCCTGCATTCTTGAGACCGAATGGCATCACTGTATAACAGTATGTACCGATCGGTGTTCTGAAGGAAGTGTGTTTCTCATCATCTGGAAACATTTTAATCTGATTGTACCCAGAATACCCGTCCATGAATGACATCCGTTCAAACCCACAGGTATTATCGATCATAACATCAGTAATTGGTAGAGGGAATTCGTCTTTAGGACATGCCGCATTGAGATCGCGGAAGTCTATGCATACTCTGATCTTGCCAGTCTTTTTAAGGACATGAACTATATTAGCCACCCAATCGGGATGTTGTTCCTCTCTAATAAACCTAGAGGCTATGAGTTTATTGACTTCAGCTTCAATTGCATCCATAATGTCTGGACGAAATCATCGCTGTTGTTGTTTGACCGGTTTAGCATTCGGCATGATATTGAGTTTATGAGTTGCGATTTGTGGATCAAGTCCTGGCATATCTTCATAACTCCAAGCGAAGACATCGATGTATTCACGAATAAGTTTAATCATGTCTTGCTTATCAGTTTCTGAAAGACTTTCACTGATGAATATTGGTTTGGGGGATCCCTCTTCACCAACATCTATTTGAACAAGTTTGTCTTCAGTCGGAGGTTCTTTTTGTTTGAATCGGAACTCCCATTGATTATCTAACCTTTGGGCCCAATGTTCTGATTCAGGTGAGATTTCAAACTCGTCTTCGTTTTCATCATCTTCAGAACCATCGACGGAAACCATGTTGGAAGACAGAATGTTGTGGTGGAAGTCGCTGATACTTGTATCAGAATCCCAAGAGGTAGTACTGGAAGAATCAGATCTCTTATCTTCGTCAGATTCGGGATCTTCATGGATAGTATTGATAAAAGGAGTAGGAGCAATATAACCTAATCCGCATTTTGTCCTACTATATTTTAAAGGAGGAATTCGAACATGCATTCTTCTTCCTCTCCCATTACTGAGGCCAGTTCTGAAGTCATAGCCCATACTTTTAATGATGTCTTTAGATTGCTGACTATAACGACGTAGTTGTAATCTTCCGGTATCACGTTTTTGTCATCATCTTCTAAATCAGAAGGATTCTGGGACCATTTGTAGAAGAATATTGGAATGTCTCCTGGCATTCTACTAGGAACCAAAAAGTATAAAGTTTGTACTGATTCTAGGGATACGTCTGTATGAACAGTCTGTACAACTCCTATGGTTATTGTTCTCAAGTCATCTAACAAATATAAATAACTATGAACATGATTACACACATCAATATACTGCAAAGATGGAGACTTTTCATTAAATTTAAAAGTAGCAGTATTTACATCAGAAGGAAGTTGAACCTTAGAAATCTTAGCCAAATCAATGACTAAAGGGGGAGAAGAAGAATAAGAGGAAGTTTTGTTTCGATTAAGATCGATAACAAATGGCTCAGAAGAGGTGAGCTCCCTTGAAGCCTGATATGGAAGAGTAGTCCGCCCTCCAACAGGGATTACCAGAGTATCCTGTTTTATATGTGAAGATACAGGAACTGTAGTACGCCCACTGACAGGAATGATCAGTGTATCTTGAGTAGATAACTGAGGTAATGGAGAGATCCGTCCGCTCACTGTAATAAAGAAGGGGGCTTCTCCAGAAGATTTAGGAGATTGTTGCTGAGTAGTTCGACCTTTAACAGGAATTATCAAAGTCTCACTTTGCGGATCCTCTTTCTCCATAGCTTGTATCACCCTTGTATACTCTTCTTTGTACATCCGGGAATCATTGAAATAGGCTTCAACCCCATGGAAAGGATTTATATCAGCAACTTCCTTTTGTACTCTTCCATTGCTGTCAATGTATTTAAAACACTGATGAAGAGTAGAAGGCACCACATTATTTTCATGAAGAAAGGGCCTCCCTAGAAGAAGATTATAAGATTCCATGATCTCGATCACATAGAAAGTGACTTTGGATCTGAAATCGCCTATCTGGAGTTTCAGATGAATCTTTCCCAAAGGCTCGCTTCGGCTTTGATTGAATCCCAGGATAGTAGTAACCGTCTTGGAAAGCTTGTGAAGAGGGATTTTTAGTTCATCCAACAGACTCTTTGGCATTATACTTATAGCAGACCCTGGATCAATGAGGATACGGTCTACCTTCACCGTATCGATATAACCGGTGTAGTAGAGAGGCCGATCATGTCGATTATCCTCCAGTAGCATGTCGTCTTGTGTAAAGGTGATATTTGGGATAATCTCCAATACACTGTTGCAATGTAAGCAAGTGGCAGGTTCTTCATCTGGCTTCTTTAATTGTGCAAGACAAGAGTCAGCCTGAAGAAGTGCCTCACTTAACGTCTTCCGAGTCTCTTTAGAAAGACATAGAAGTTCAAAGAGGGACATTCTAGCTGGAGTATTAGCAAGTTGAGCTAGAATGTCGAAGTTATAAGGTTTCTGAAGCCCAAGAGGAGGGGACTTCTTGATTGGCTTATCAAATCGAGCCTGTTGTTTGCCTTTCTCAAGAGCTGTGGGCTTGGAAGGAGTAGGTACAACTGGTGCAGTTGAAGGAACAGGTGCAGTAGATGATTCTTCTTCAAGAGGAACATTAGGAGCATCTTTGTCAGCAGGAGGGATATCAGGAGTATCCTCAGGACTCTTGGAATAATCCTTCAGATAAGGTTTCCATGTTTTGAGTAGCACCAGCAAGTGCTTCTTCCTTATCTTTTGGCTCTGTGTCAGAGGTAGATTCGAAAGAAGTCATATGACATGACTTAGTTTTCCCAGCCTTCTTAGATTTTCGGGAAGTAGTCTTTTGAAGAGGAGGAGATTCAAAATCTGCCACTAGATCAAGATGAATCCATATGATTTCTCCTGTTTCTATAGTGATTGGTACTAATCCTTCGGACTGTGGAGGAGGAATATTCACTATTTCAAGAGTTGCCTTGGGAATATGAACGATCCCGCTTTCAAGGAGTTGAGGAGGGAAATCTCTGAATTGCATAGAGACGACGTTGGAAGTGACAGTCTTATCTTTCGGAGTAAGAGTGATAGCTCCAGATTTAATCATTTCCTGGATCTTTCCTTTCAGTACATAACATGTACGAACTGTGTGACCCAACATTCTGTGGTATGGACAGTATTTAGGATGATCCGTCTTACCAGCTTCATCAGGTTTCTTGATTTCAGGTAATTGTATTTTATTACCTTTCAGCAGACATTCAAAGATACCAAGAACATCATCGTCATCAAAAGAGTATTCTTCTTTGGGGCGGGGTGCTCTTGGTTGTTGAGTCGTAGAGGCAGGAGAAATTTGAACAGTCGATGCATCTTTACTCTGAAGATTAACTTCAAGGGTTTCTTTTCCCTTGCGAGTATTGGATTTAGCATTATTGTTAGTACTTTGACCTGTTTCTTTGGAAGTCATCTGTACTCCTAAACCTTTGAAAGTTTCAGCACTAATTTCTGCGACTTTGGCACTAACTATGAAGGAAGGCCAATCTTGAAATTGAGTAGATCCTGTCCACATGCTGATGATTGGTAACAAATTTGATTTGCATGTGTCGATGGTGACAGCATCAGGAGTGCCAAGAGGCATCTTCAGAGCTTCTCTTCGAAACCGTTCAATGAATTCCTCTGTAGTTTTATTATTTTTCGGCTTGATTCTTATAAGGGCAGACATGGTCATGCCATTGAGCCCTTCATAGAACCGTTCAAGAAACATTTGTTTGAAACCGACAAATGAGGTAATACACCCATCCGGGAGACTTCTATACCATTCATAAGCCGTTCCTTTGAGACATCCGACAAATACCCGAGTAAGGAGGATGTCACTTGGTTGCAACTGGTCAGTCATCACTTCAAAGTGATTAATAAATTGACTCGGAGAAGTGGTTCCATCATAGAATGAGATAGTAGGAGGTTTGTATTTAGGAGGATACGATACTTGCTTCCATTCTATCGGATAAGGTTGCTTGATGCCTAACCTTTGTAAACCATCCTTCTGTTTGAATGCCTCAAATTGAGTTCGGAGATTCCTCAATTCTTCAGTAACAACTCCAGAGGATTGTGGAGTTGTAGCTTGTAGAGAATAGTTGGGAGGAGGAACAACATTATAAGCACTACCCCCAGCTCCAGAGTGACTAGGAACCGTTTGAGCTTGCCCAAGAGTATTGGATTGTACTGCTGGAGGAACATGTACTGGACTCATACCAGTGTCAATTGGTATGTCATCTGGTACAGTCTGTCAATTTTGCAGTTGGGTTGTCATGAGTTCATACATCGACTTCATAGTATCAGCCATAGATTTCATTTGCTGTTCCAAAGAAGCAATCCTTTGTTCTTGAGGAGTCATCGAAGAAGAAGGTTCATTGTTCAATTCAGTATTCCCATCCACCATATATGTTGTGACTGTACGAGGGATTGTTGATGAATTAGTGGATGTTGTATGTTCTGAATCACTACTTTGTGTATCAAAGTCATTTGTAGGAGAATTACCCCCAGTAGGAAGAGGTGGGAAGTTAGATTCTCCAAGAAATTCAGAATAATCTTCAGAAACCGAAGCTTTTTGATTAGAAGCCATGACTCTTGATCTGGTGCCTCTATATACTCCATCTGGACTATCAGTTCTACCCCCAGTGTCCCGAGAGGTCATATTGACAGAAGCAAACAGAGGTTCATCTTCATCAGGCATAGGTTCACACTGAATCCGATTGAAGACAGATTATCGTTTAGTTTGACATCTGCATTGCATTGTGACTCTCGGTTGGAAGTCACATTCATGATCAGCACAGTCATGATCCATTAATTGACATCTGTATTGAATTATGACTCTCGGCTGGAAGTCACATTCAGCATGGTCCATTGACACAGAATTATTCCTTCTCTTCTGTTGAAGGTGTTCTCGTAGATCTGTCTGTGAAGATTGAGGTACATCAGAGAACATTCTTTGTGTATTTTTAGGAATATATTTCCGGTTCTTGGGTCTTGATGGCTCTTGGTTATATAGAGAGTGATTAATGTGAGCCACATAATTTCTAGCATACTCTGCATCTGGATCACTTGCTTTTGTTCCCGATTGGTATGGTTTTTTGACACTAGAAGTGCTTCCTAAACGGATTTGATCAAGTTTTGCTCTTAGATCAGTTGGAGGTAACACATTGGTTTTTGAAACTTGGAGTTTTCCTTCCATTGATCTGGATATCTGCAGAGAAGGAAGAGTTGAACCATCCCCTTGATTAGGGGTTGGTAACAGACCCTCTTTTGTAGACAAATTCTGTGCCCAATTTGAAAAAGTCGTAGAAGAAGACATTAAGAAATGTTTCTTCTTAGACTTATTCAAGTTTTGTGACATAGAATGTCTAGAAGGAAGAGTAGTCAAGAGACCATCTCCTTTTCTTTGACTAACAAAACTGTCAGTCAAAGCTGTTCCTGAAGTAAACACTACAGGAGCAGAAGAAACAACTAAAGAGTTATTTTTTTTCGAAGGGACTTTGTGAGCCATTTGTGGAGGAGTTCTAGCAAGTCCACTCTCAGTTCTAGTAGAACTTGGCAAAGAAGAAGAGATAGCTAAAGAGCTATTCTTCTTAGAGTTTGCTGGTGACAATTTGGCTAAGGAGTCAGTATTGTCTGCGTATGAAGTTTTGGCTAAAGAGCCAAATTTTGATGAAATACACGCTGGAACAGATTTGGCTAAGGAGCCAGTGCTGTCAGCGTGACTTTTGAATTTAGAAATACACGCTGGAACAGATTTGGCTAAGGAGCCAGTGCTGCCAGCATGACTTTTGAATTTAGAAATACATGCTGGAACAGATTTGGCTAAGGAGCCAGTGCTGCCAGCGTGACTTTTGGGATTGAGATTACACGCTGGAACAGGCTTGGCTAAGGAGCCAGTGTTGCTAGCGTGACTTTTGGAATTGAAATTGCACGCTGGAACAGGCTTGGCTAAGGAGCCAGTGCTGCCAGCGTGACTTTTGACTGCTGTCGTCTTCGAGCACACAAGAGTGTGCGTGCTTGCAGTAGAGTCCTTGCCAGTGTTAGGAGTAGACACTGTGGCAGAAACTTCACCATTGGTTGCCAACAGAGTCTTAGGGACGTAGACAGATCGTCTCTTCGACTTGGCAGTGGTGATGGAGGCTGAAGTGGGCTTGCCACCCTTAGCCCGCTGCATTTCTTCGTAGGCGAGTTGATCGAATTGGATCGATATCACCTTCTTCGTCGAGCCGACTGACGAAGTGTCGCATTGAGTTGTTGCCATCTCAGAAGAGGAGATGGTTTTCCCCAGCAGAGTCGTCAATTTATTTTCCATAAATAAATTCACTTTATTTATTGTGTTTCTGGGAAAATTACAACTGTAGGAATCCGATCTAGAAGACGATCGCTTTATCCCTTAGACGATGCGAAGAAGAAAAGCTCTCAAAAATGCAACAGCAATTTAGATATCTATGTATCTGTACAATGAATAAGAAAAGAACTCTATTTATAGAGTCAAAAATAACTGAAAAAGATAACTGTCTTCACAACCTGTGCATAGTTGAAAATCACGCGGGATTTAACATACGCAAGGTTATGAGCAGTTACTGGACGTGGCCTGTAACTGTTGGACACATGACAATCATGCATGAGTCGTGTGCAAGTTACAGGACACGCAGGTGAGAGATCGGTGGCATGGCTGCCACGTACTCCAATTTGATGAAATTCACGCAGACTTGGGTCTGAAAGCTTCAGAATCCACGCAGACTTGGGGCAGAAAGCTTCAAAATCCATGCAGACTTGGTACAGAAAGCTTCAGAATCCACGCAAGCTTGAGGAAGGAACATAGAAGTTCGAAATACACGCAGACTTGAGTCAGAACTGCCAGCTGTCTTGATTCGACGTGCCTCGACTGACACTAAATCTCTGACATTGATTGCCTTTTGTCAGTTGCATTAAATGACAATAAGCTCTTTTGGTACGCCAACTTGATGAAGGCTGATTCTTGTTGAAGAAGATTTCGAAAGTCACGCAATAGTCGGCTGTGATCTCTCGAGTTCTGTGCATACGTGGCATACGAGAAGACATTCTTTGACTGTCGTGCTGTCAGTCATAATGACACTCTGACAAATGATGAGCTGTCTCTGCGTGTATTTGAGAAAACATTGTCTGTCTAGATCAACTCAGCGTGACTTTTAGACTTTGTCCTGATCAACTCAGCGTGACTTTTAGACTTTGTTCTGATCAACTCAGCGTGTCTTTCATTTTTTAGGCCTACAGGCGGCGACTCGGGAACCGAAGGGCCAGCGCGTGTCTCAAAGGGACACACGAGAGTCGAGAAGCGGTACGGAGACCAACGCTTAGGCGCTGCAGCCAAGCTCTATGTTCAGCACTGATGGCGGTGGCGCGGTCTACGAAGCTCCCTGCTCAGCACTGATGGCGGTGGCTCGGGGCGCGAGGAAGGCAGCGCTCGGCTGGAGAGAGAGAACAGAGAGAGAGAGAGAGAAAAAATGACGTGGAGAGAGAGAGTGTCAGATGTCAGAACTTTGGGAACTGTGTGCATTATTTATAATAAAAAATTAAATGTGTGTGTGTGCGCTGAGAATGACAATGTTGTAAATTAGTGCAGATCTGGAGTGTTTTTCCCAGTGGCAGATGTGGTAAATATTGGTAGATCTAGGGGTGTTCCCTAAATTGGGACAATGGCAGTATAGGTAAAATAGAATAGATCTGGGGCTAAATGAAAACAATTAGTAACAGAATTCAAGTTCAAATTATCCAACAGTTTTTCAAAAACAGAATAGAAACAGATTTTCAACAGAATTTCAAATTCAACATGTTCTTCAAATAAAATGATTTCAACAGTTTTCCAACAGATCTTATTAATTACAAAATTACCAACTGTTAATAAAAACAGTTACTGCTTTCTCCAATAAAAATCATATATTAATTAATCCGAAAATAATAATTAATCCTTTAACATAATTAACAGTTAATAATTAATTTCAAAACAATAACAATATTGTAATTTATTAGAAATACACAAATTACTATTATTTGGAAATCTGAACATTAGTAGAAAATTTAATCATATAAGGGAATTAAGAAATCAATATGAATATTATTATGAAATCAACTATAGTTATTCATGTAGTAATAGAATTTAGCCACAAAATAATTCCTTTATGCATTCCATTACAAAATTCCTAAAATAAATCAAATCAATAATTTAAACAAAAAAAATAGTATTCAAAAATACTTTTCAATTTGAGAAAAATTCATTAACACCCAAAATCAACTATTCAATCGAAATTAGATTTTCATAAGAAAACAATGTTAAATCAAAAAAAAAATTAAAAAAAATTCAAAATTCACCAAATGTGATTCAGGGAGTTACACATATGACCCTTTCGAGGGTTATGCATGTAGCGGCTCACCACACTAACTGCAAAGCATATATCTGGACGTGTGTGGCCCAAATAGATCAGTTTGCCCACCAATCTCTGATATCTATCCCGGTCAACTGGTTCTCCGGCTTCAGCATCCAGCTTGAACTTCTGGTCTATCGGTGTCGTAGCTGGTTTGCATCCCATCATCCCTGTTTCCGTGAGCAGATCTAGTGCGTACTTCCTCTGAGAAAGAACAATTCTCTCTGTATCTCGAGCAATCTCAATTCCAAGGAAGTATCGAAGAGGGCCAAGATCCTTCACCTCGAACTCCTTGCCAAGCTTTCCCTTGAGTTGGGCGATCTCCTGCTCGTCATCGCCTGTGATAATCATATCATCCACATACACCGCAAGCATGGTGATGTGGCCTCCACTTCGTCTGAAGAACACAGTATGATCAGCATTGATCTGCTGATATCCCATCCCTATCATTGCTCTTCTGAACCTGTCAAACAACGCTCGAGGAGACTGCTTCAGTCCATAGAGGAAGTTTTTCAGCCTGCAGACCTTGCCTTCTGTCTGATTGGTGCCGAATCCTGGTGGTATCTCCATGTACACCTCCTCCACTAGATCTCCATGAAAAATGTATTCTTCACATCTAGTTGGTGTAGCTTCCATCCACCATTGGCTGCCAGAGAGATCAAGGTCCTGATAGTACTCATCTTCGCCACTGGTACAAAGGTCTCGTCATAGTCGATGTCGTACGTCTGACTGTATCCTTTTGTCACCAGTCGAGCTTTGTAGCGCTCAACCTGTCCATCTGGGTTCTGCTTCACAGTGAAAACCCACTTGCATCCGACTGCTCTCTTCCTTTCTGGCAGTCTCACCAGCTCCCAAGTTCGATTCTTCTCCAGAGCTCCCAACTCCTCATGCATCGCTGCTTTCCACTTTGGATCGTTCTTGGCTACCTGCCAATTGTTAGGTACAGTAATATTATCCAATGATGCAATAAAAGCTCCATGAGAAGAAGAGATATGATCATATGAGACAAATTTAGCAAGGTCCCAACCATATCTATCAGGAGGTTTTCCCGTATTGCTGCGAGTGGACCTCCATACTGATAATGGTTGGAGAGGAGGAGAATGAAGGATATCACCTGAAGGTGAAGGTGATGGTGTAGGTGTCTCAGGAGTCAAGATGGACGCATGCAAGAGACTTAGGACTGGCACTGTAGGAACTGTCCTGCAAGTTGCTTCTCTCGTCTGCTGTAGGTAAGTATCTCCCCCTGAGCTGTGGGCCTAACACCTTTTATTTCCTTCCCCTGTCCCTTTTCACCTTCCTGTACCCTATTTGTTCCTCTACGGCATACTCTGAGATCAGTCGAAATGCTTCCCAACAACTCCCCCTCTCGCCTCATACTTGCAGTATCAGGCAAGATATTTGGGTTTCCCTCATGACTGTAGTATGGCTCATGTTCTCTGAAGTGAACATCCATACTTACAAATTTCCTTTTTTCTACTGGACTCCAGCATACGTAGCCCTTCTGAGTTCCCGAGTAGCCCACAAAGATACACTTGATTGCTCGAGGATCAAGCTTCCCTACCGACGGTCTGCTGTTATTTACGAAGCATACACAGCCAAACACCTTTAGTGGGAGCATCTCACTATTATTTCCCTGCAGCATCTCGCATGGAGACCTCCATCTCAACACCTTTGAAGGCATCATGTTGATCAGTTGAGCTGCTGTCAACATTGCATATCCCCATAGACTCTGTGGGACATTCATGTCTATCATCATACTTCTCGCCACTTCCAGGAGGTGTCTGTTCTTCCTTTCCGCTACTCCGTTCTGTGCTGGTGTATATGCACAGGTGGTCTAATGTCGTATTCCTTGGACGGACAAGTATTCCGCAAGTGTCTTGTTGGTGTACTCAGTTCCATTGTCAGACCTCAGTACCTTCACCACTACCTTGTACTGAGTCTGGACATGTTTGTGAAAGTTTCGAAAATAGGAGGGGACCTCACTCTTATTTTTTATCAAATACAGCCAAGTAGTATGAGAAAAACAATCTATGAAGGTAACAAAATATTTGTAACCATTCATAGGTGTAGTACAAGGCCCCCAGACATCAGAGTGTACCAAATCAAAAACGGACGAGCTCCTATACCGCTACTCACATATGAACTCCTAGTAAGTTTGCCTAACTCACAAGCATCACAAACTAGTTTCTGTTTATTAACTTCTTCATAAATTGCAGGATATAATTTGCTTAAAATACCAAATGAAGAGTGCCCCAACCTCATGTGGTGGAGTCGCAATGTATCTTTCGCACTCATCTTCTTCAGTCCTTCCATCCCTGCCTTTTCTGCCATAGATACTAATGCTGAATCCGGTCCTTCTCGATCCAGGTACCACAGTCCATTATGCAAAGTGCCAGTCCCAAGTCTTCGTCCCGTCTTTTTCTCCTGGAAAATCACCTTAGGAATATCAAAGCAGACAGTGCATTTTAATTGGAGGATTATAGAACTAATAGACAAAAGACTGACTGGAAAAGAAGAAGCATGCAAAACATTAGATAATTTTACTGAACATGTACAATCGACAATACCCTTACCGACCACTGGCTGAAAAGTACCATCAGCTGTTTGAATGCTGTCCGCTGATGCTAGGTGAGTGTAGGAAGAAAACTCACTAGCATTCTGTCACGCCCCAGAACCAGAATACTGGAGAGCGGGGACAGACATAGCCAGCTACGTATATGAAATGGATTCCATCTCGCTATACGGTCACGGCTGTCTAGATACATGAGGGTTTACTACAAGCCAGCAGTCTCCTATGGCCATGAACAAGCCTAGTGTCTCAATCACAAGCAAGTAAATAAATGTTACAAGATGTATGATCATTAAATATACAATAATAAGGCGTCCCAAATATTACATATTCAGCTGATCATGAAGCTAGTCGTTACAAAATATTAGGACTAGCAAGAGTTTTAGTCATACATGATCAACCCTAGGATCTGTCAATCATGTTACAGCCCATAGGCAGACAGTAAGTAAGTGCAATCGAGCTAAACAGGTGCTCGTCGGCTAAACGTCTCAAAAGAATATGTTTACAATAGAGTGGGAGAGCCAAAAATAATCCACTCGTTGTCCTGGTTACGTCTGGTGTTCACCATCGGGCTGGAAAAATGGTAGATCCTCTGGAGCTGCTCCGAAATCTGGCCATACAAAACCAGCTGGGTCAGATCCCAGAAAGAGCAAGTGCCACAAAAGAAGCTTCACTTAGGAACTAAAATCAACAATCAGCACAAGAGTATAAATAAAAGTAAGAACTAGAAATAAAGAAAACACATCAGGATGATATACGACGAGATAACCATGGAACTATTCAGATAGCCAGGTTACAACCCGTAAACCAAATAAGGACCGGGGTTATAACCCTTCGTCTGAACAGAACTTAGAATTCTCACCATTTATCGATAAAATAAATACAGGCATTCTGGTCATGCAGTAATCTGGAACAGAATCAGGACAAGACTAGACAGGTTAGACTCCATTCAATCATTTCACGGCCAAGCAAGAATTACGGCTTGATACTTTAACTAACTAGGGTTATCACAGGCCTAGTTACTAGCAAGATGCAGTGAGAATCTTCCACAGCCACAAGCCCTGTAGTCCATCCAGGTTACCCGAGTTAAAAGATTTAGGGTTGAATTCAGGTGGATACATCGTTCAGGAAACGAATGTACCCTTAGGTAGCTTGAAGGGTATTTTCCATAAATAAATTCACTTTATTTATTGTGTTTCTGGAAAAATACAACTGTAGGAATCCGATCTAGAAGACGATCGCTTTGTCCCTTAGACGATGCGAAGAAGAAAAGCTCTCAAAAATTCGACAGCAATTTAGATATCTATGTATCTGTACAATGAATGAGAAAAGAACTCTATTTATAGAGTCAAAAATAACTGAAAAGATAACTGTCTTCACAACCTGTACATAGTTAAAAATCACGCAGGATTTAACATATGCAAGGTTATGAGCAGTTACTGGACGTGGCCTGTAACTGTTGGACACATGGCAATCGTGCATGAGTCGTGTGCAAGTTACAGGACACGCAGGTGAGAGATCGGTGGCATGGCTGCCACGTACTCCAATTTGATGAAATCCACGCAGGCTTGTTGAGGACGAAATCCACGCAGCCTTGTTGAGGACGAAATCCACGCAGACTTTGGATAGAAGGCTTCAGAATACACGCTAACTGGAAGCAGAAAGCTCAGAATTCACGCAAGCTCGAGGAAGGAACATAGAAGTTCAAAATACACGCAGACTTTGGATAGAAGGCTTCAGAATACACGCTAACTGGAAGCAAAAAGCTCAGAATTCACGCAAGCTTGAGGAAGGAACATAGAAGTTCAAAATACACGCAGACTTGAGTCAGAACTGCCAGCTGTCTTGATTCGACGTGCCTCGACTGACACAAAATCTCTGACATTGATTGCCTTGTCAGTCGCATTAAATGACAATAAGCTCTTTTGGTACGCCAACTTGATGAAGGCTGAGTCTTGTTGAAGAAGATTTCGAAAGTCACGCAATAGTCGGCTGTGATCTCTCGAGGTCCGTGCATACGTGGCATACGAGGAGACATTCTTTGACTGTCGTGCTGTCAGTCATAATGACACTCTGACAAATGATGAGCTGTCTCTGCGTATATTTGAGGAAATAGTCTGGTAGAACCCAGCGTAACTTTTAAACATTGTCTTGATCAACTCAGCGTGACTTTTAGACTTTGTCCTGATCAACTCAGCGTGACTCTCATTTTTGAGGCCTACAAAACCCTTCAAAGTTTTCAAAAAATGATAAATTATTTCGAAATACTTTGAAATCGAGATAATAAAATAAATTTAGTCACGCTGAGATGACTTTAAAGAGAGATTTACTCCGAAATGATTGGACTGTTGGGATTCTGTGCAGTTAGGATCCCGTACAAAGCTCCTAAATCGAGGCAAATAATGATGTTGCCGTTTGAAATTCTTCATGAGCCTATAAATAAGCCATAAATCACTTCTTTCTTTCTTTACTTGCTTTAGAGAGAGAAAATCCACAGAAGAGAAACTTCATCTTCCCCGACGAACTTTATCTTCCCCGACTTCTTCCCCTTCTCAGCAGCAATGGCTCCTAAGAAAACCGACGCTCAGGCCAAGGGAAAAGCTCCTGCGACTTTCTCGCGTGCCACCACCGACAGACTCCCTCGACACGAAGTCACGCATCCTCCTATGCAGCGTAAGTGATGGATGGGGATACGAACTGTTGAAGATGACTTGATGAAGATGACTTTGATGAAGATGAACTCTACATAGAAATCTTTAGGATCTTAAGACAAATAATGAACTTCAGAAATATATCTCCCCTTCTTAGGCACAGGATATTAATAAAGTATGCCCCATCTTTAGGGTCGGCCATATTTTACATCTTCGTGTTTACGAAGCTCTGTGTTTCACGCAAATGAGCATGGCTCTCATGACTCGGCGTGATTTTTCATGTATTGGCAGGGATGTCAATGTTTGAATTATTCACGCAGCTTTCATGACTCTGCGTGATTTTTTCATATGTTGGCAGAAATGTCCATATTGAATTATTCACGCAGCTTTCATGACTCTGCGTGATTTTTCACATGTTGGCAGAGATGTCAATGTTGAATTATTTACGCAGCTTCTGAGAGTCATCCTCTGGATAGATTAGTCTTGATCCATCAGCGTATTTTTGTCATTTTCACTTAAATGTGATTCTGGCAATGATGCGTGACTTTCATTCTAATCTGTCTGGACTTTGCATGAATTAATCACCTGCATGAATAAATCATTCAGCGTGTCTTGATAGTATATCTGTCTGAAGTCTGCGTGACTTATGAAATTTCCTTCGAACACTGCTATACACGCATAAGGCTCGTAGACATAGATTTTACCGAAACACATCTGACCTTGTCTTCTTTTATTTTCTGTAGTGAACATCCGAAGTGAAAAGGCAGATTATGAAGGGCACCTGAGTTTTTCTTTTAAACATGATTTATCTCATGTGCAATTTCCTCAGTTTGACCTTCCAGAAGCCAGACTGTCGTTGTTGACAAATCAAGACCATACAACTCTACTCTGTCTGATGAATGGTGAACCCTTTCAGAGTCTTGATTTGGTGTTCCACAAGAAACCAGCATTTCTGTTCGGGGATGCCATAGCACAGAAGTCGCAACCAAAGGGCATCAGAGAGAAGGTATGCTTCTATTTCGAAGGTGATGCAAGACAGCCCATGTACTGGCCGAAGGTTTCTAGGGGCTTATCTATCATGAGATTCATGCATGCCAGTTATCCCATAAAGATGTCCTGGCACTTAACAGAATATCAGCAGGCAAAGGCGAGCCATATCATTTACAGGAAGGAGGGATTCTTCAGTTCCCCAGAGAATCATGTATCCGTGTTTCGAGGTTTGAAACCGGGATGTGTACCACCCGAAGACTCATCAATATTGATGCCATTCAGGACGCCCGTTTTCATAAATGAATTCATGGCAAACGAGAAGGCATTCTACCCCACTGATTCGACGCCGAGGATGAACGGCTTAATGAATCAGGAGAACATGAGGTGGAGGACTTTGGTCCATTGGGCTCTGGAGAAGTTTGAGAGTGAGCTGAAGAAGATAAACCTTTATGACGCGATCGTCAATTCCTCTTACGGCTTCAGACCCAACCCCTTTCTGTTCCTGGCCTTGGTTGAAAGGTATAACCACAGGACGGGGACATTTATGACTCCCAAAGGGGAGATGGGCTTTGCCCTTCATGAGATGGAATACATCTCGCATCTGCCTTCGGGCACACTACCATATGAAGAGTATGTGCCTACGACAGAAGAGCTGAACTTTCTGTCGGAGAAGAATCCGGAGATGGTGCACCTGTTTGAAGAGATGATGTGCCATTTCGACACATGTACTCTGTATTACAAGAGTACTAAGGAAGAAACCGGCAACCACATCCAGAAGTGGATGTCTTATCTTTTCATGAACCGTGAAAAAGATGAGAAAAAGATAAACGAGAAGAGATGGTACCAAATTAACTCCTTCAAGCCTCTCTCTGAGAGTGAAATCATTTATCTACTAGAGAAGTATGACTGCAAGAATTTCACGATCAATGAAGACTGGTATGAGTTTAAAGCTGGAACCACCTTCAGCTCGTATGTGAGACAGAGTGGAAAGACTCTGTCAAGGAACGGTCATTTAGCCGGATTCCTATCTCTTTGGTTAAGAAGATTCGTCGTTCCTGGCTCCAGCTCTCTAGACAGAATACATAGAGGCGTTATTTTTGCAGCAGTGTGCCTTATGTATGGTTATAAGATAGACTTATTATCAGCGATGACCTGTAGGCTGAACGCAGGTCTTCGGAATTTTGTAACCAATATGCTATCTAATCAGAGGAGGATGACCGATGAATTCCCAAGAATAGAGATGCCCTTCACATATCTATATGGTTGACTTCTTCTCCATCACGACGGTCTGATACCTCCGGGAGCAGGAGGGAGTGGCAGTCTCTTTTTGGAGAAGTACTCCGGAAAAACTTTCTGGAAGGTTCACACTCTTCCAGAATGCAGAAATATTCTGAATCGAGCGTCACATTGGTCCATTCAATGTGTCCCTCCACCACTGGGTTATGAGAGCATGCCCTTGAATATGATAGACGGAGATAAAGGGCACAGGCTAGATGATGTAGCCTTTCAGTGGTTGCAGAGAATCCGGCCCTCTCATCTGGTATACCGTCATGAAGAAATGACGTATCTGGAGCCGTATCTACCGAGCCGATTTGCCAGGCAATTCGGATATGACCAACTTCATGTTGGGAATGCCACCACCTGCCTTTCTGCTCGTGGAGGGCTTATTGACGGAGCTCGGGCCTGGAGATACTTCGCGGATAGAGATACAAAAGCTGTATTCTCTATGCCTAATCCTTTATCCAGCACGGGGACGAAGATGCTTTACACATATGCTCGCTTCTATGTTTCGTCGAGCACCTTCATGCCGAGTTTCCATCTGAAGACTTTTGTTGCGGAAGACGACCCAGCTCCGTCAAAGAGGTCGAAGAAGAAGATTGTTATTCAACGATTTTCTCCGTAACCTGAAGATGAGACATCGGAGGTTGAGCCCCTATATGACTTATTTCAAGAGCAAAATTTTCCTGATGAAGTTCTTTCTCCCATATTTGTATCCCTTTCTAAGAGGAAGCGAAGTGATGAATCTGAGACAGTCTCCAAAAAAAGTACTAAGTCTCAGACATCTAAGAAGAAGAAGAAAGGGGTCTCAGTAACTGCCACTTCATCTTTAGGTGACATCTCAGTTGACGAAGATGACGCCGCCGATAAAGACGAAGATACAGATGAAGACGATGCTCCTTTGATAACAAGGAGGTCGAGAGGTAGGTACATCAAGAAGACCGTCGGCAAAATGAAGGGCAATGAACTCCTGGAAACGATTATGAGTGGAGGGGTCTTGCCAGAGATCAATGAAGCGGCTTCCACTGAGAAAATAGAATCTGATTATGTTCATCTTCCAGCAACTTCAGCTGAACGGACTGAGGTAGAGTCCACTCGTGCTCAGGAAACGACTGCTCCGACAACAAGTGGAGTAGCTACTGAACCCTCAGAGATGAGGATGATCCCTTTTGAGCATAGGACAGAGGGCGTCATCCAGGCATTGGATGACCAGATTGAATATTCTGAAGAAGAACCAGCCCCAGCAGAAGTTATGGAACAACCGGAAGTTCCAGAAACTCAGGTTGAAGAAAAAATTTCTTTGGCCAGAGGCGATGAAGACGTGCCAACGTCCGAGCAATCAGCTGCTGATGACTTATTGAAGAATGTTTGTAAAGACATCATTCTTCGAACTGATATTCCAGAAAAGACTGAACCGGCAGTCAATACTGAGCTTGCTATCATTACTGTTCCTGAGATTCATTCATCTCAAGGAATAGATGAAGATGTGAACATCATGGACTCCGGATCAGAGACTCATCCTGAAACTGGGGATAAAAAAGAGTCTGAAGAAGAAGAAGAAGCTGAAGAAGGAGAGGATTGGCATGCTGGCACTTCTACTCATTATGATGAAGATAAAGTCAGAGGGAACAGAATGGAACTCAGCTCCGAACCTGCTCAATCTCCGGACAACGCTCCAGCGCCCAGTAATTCTGGAGCTGGAAGCAGTCACATGAAGCAGGTGTCAGACACCATCATGGACCGGCTACGAGAAGACGCAAGACTCCCTCAATATATAGAATATGAACCTCAGCCTGGTAGAATTTTATTTCAAATTCTGTTTCTACTGTTTCTTTTTCTTTATATGCTGATTATTATTTTTTTTGACTAGTAGGAACTGCTGCAGCAATAAGCTCGACTCATGTTCCACTTATTCAGACTGAGGTTGATGAAGGGAGCTCGCATTTGCCAACTTCTCCAGCGGCACATACTTCAATTCCCAGGATAGAAAATGTACAAGCTTCTTCTTCAATAATGACAGCAACCCCTGGGTTTGAGACGGGATTGGCAAGGACTCTGGGGATGTATTCAGATATCATCTATTCATATCTGGATACGTACTCCAAGCGTTTCTTAAAAGACGAAGCTATGCCCTTCTCTGAGCTCCGAACGGTGGTCAATTTCCCGCTCCTGGCATTGCGACATGCTGGCTGCGAATCTCAATGTATCTTCTTCGAACATCTCCTGGATGAACTAGAGATAACCTTCCGAAATTACTGGGAAACTAAGAAGGAAGATATTCAATCTTTAACTGTGGCTGAGATCAGTCAATTGGAGCATGAGGCCCAGGCCCAGCAAGCTGCATTAGAAGAATTTCTTGCTTCTTCATCTGAGAAGTTAGTAGAAAAGGGTGAAAAAATATTAGCTACTCGTCAGAGAGTAGAACTTCTGGAGAAGGATGAAATGTCAAAAGCTGAAGAGCTCAAGAAGTTGCAAGAGGAACTGATTCGTCTTCAGGAGTGAATTGCCCTCATGGAAAAGGAGCAAGCTGAAGTCATTACTGCTCGTATATCTGAAACTGAATGTTGTCAACTTCTTCAACAAGAGCGAGAGCAGATGCAGGCAGAGCAAATTGAAGAAGTTAACCGTCGCCAATCTGCTATTATCACTTTTGATTAATAAAATGTCACAGTCGAAGCAGCAGAAAGAGTTCGCAAAGCTCTGATGAGAAAATGAGTAATATACTTGATCGTATTAAGGAGCTAATAACTCCTAATAAATAGATCTCTTACATTTTCACTTGTAATCAATATTTTAATTTTGAATGAAGACGAATGAGAACTTTTGATCTGATTTTTAACTTTGTTGTTTTGATAATGATATATTTATAGAAAATATGTTCAGAGGTAAATAATACATGACATATTTCTATAGAATAGAATATACAAATGAACTTTGTAATTCTATCAGATGATATTAAACCAGAGATGATCTTAGTTTAATACTGATTAGAAAAAATAGAATTCAGACATAAAAATATCTTTGAACTCAATTTTTCATGATCTTTGGACTCGAGAATCAAAAGACTAGATATCATTTTCATAAATATGATACTGACATGGATGATGAACGATGATGAATCGTAAATGTATGTGGGATGAACGGAAAAACCGACAAATGATGGAATGAACGGATAAACCGTCAAAAATGAATGATAATGAACGGATGAACCGTCAGATGAGATGAATGAACAGGTTAACCGTCAGATTATAATGAACGGGCAAACCGTCGGATGAATGTGATAAATGAACGGATGAACCGTCAGGCATTAATGAACGGACGAACCGTCGGATGAATGTAATAAATGAACGGATGAACCGTCAGGCATTAATGATTGGGCGAACCGTCGGCTGAATGTGTCGCTTCATTATTTGAGGAACTTATGTCTATAAATATAGCAGAAATCTGACAAGAACGAACACTTCTACTCTTCAACATAAAAATGTCGTCTGAAGAAGCATCCAAGAAGGCTGAAATTGCCCCGAAGGTTCAGAAGGGCACTGAAGAACGCCCTGCCGATCCAGTTCAGCCGAAGGAGGTAGAAGCAGGCGAAGGTTCGTCTGCACCCAAGCCACCACGAGACATTCTGGATTTTCTGCTTGATCCAGAAAGGACTGAAGAAGATGAAGCCATGAGGATGGCTGCTTGCAAATTCCTCGTGGGTTCCAGCAAAGAAGTTCTCAGCTCTTTTGCTGATCGCGTTTTCGAGAAGGACGGCAGCGGTCCGTGTCCAAATGTAGAGAAGGATGATAGTGACCTTCTTTAATATCATGTACTATCATATGATGAAATAACATTTGAATTTTATTCATGAACTTGAACTTTGTCTGATGATTTACAAGTATTTATATTTATATATAATACTTTTTAAGGAATTTGCCATTAATATGCATCATAGCAATTCGACCATCCAGTTCTGAGAGTTGATAAGCTCCATTTGAGAAAACTCTGCTCACAACATAGGGACCTTCCCACTTTGCGTCGAATTTGCCTTTGTTCATATGAGTCATAGTCATAGGACGTCTGACTGTTAGAACAAGTTCTCCTTTTTGATATGCTCGAACTCTGACTTTCTTGTTAAAAGCTCTTGAGATTTTAGCTTGATAGAATTCGATATTCTGTTGAACAGATAATCGCTTTTCATCCAGAGCTTCTAATTCCTGAAGTCGAAGACGATCATTATTCTCGGCGGTAAGTTCATTAGCAATTGCTATCCTTAAAGAAGAAATTTGAATCTCTAATGGAAGAACAGCTTCGCATCCATACACCAGAGAGAAAGGTGTATATCTAGTAGCATTACGAACTGTAGTACGGTAAGCCCACAAACATTCACCGAGTTTCTCACTCCAATTACGTTTGTTAGTAGAGACAAACTTCTTTAAGAGTTTGATGATGGTCTTGTTGAAAGCTTCTGCTAATCCGTTAGCTGCCGGATTATATGCGGTAGAAGCCACATTGTTGATCCGATGATCGTCACATAATCGAGTAAATTTCTGGCTGACGAATTATGGTCCATTATCATGAATAATGCGTCGGGGAACACCAAATCTGTAGATGACATGATGCTTGATAAAGTTGATGACATTGGAAGTTTTGACTTCGGATAAAGGAATAGCTTCGGCCCATTTGGAGAAATAATCAGTTATCGCGAGAATAAACCGATGACCTTTTGATGACGGCAGATTGATCGGGCCGATAATGTCCATGTCCCAAGCTTCGAAGGGCCATGATGCTACCGTTGGATGTAGAAATTCTGAGGGTTGATGAATAAAATTCGTATGGATTTGACAAGCTTTACACTTCCTTGCATATTCGATGGCATCTGATACCATAGTGGGCCAATAATAACCCATACGTCGAATACGGTCTTGAAGTTTTGGTCCAGGCTGATGTGCTCCACAAATTCCATCATGTGCTTCGCGAATAATTTGTTGAGCCTCATCACCGGCAATACATCGAAGAAGTAAACCACATAAGCTCGACGATATAAGGTTTTTGTAGTATGATTGTAATAGAATCTGAGTGATCGTTGTCTGACAGATGCTGCCTCACTCGGATTATCTGGAAGAATATCATACAATACGAAATCTAAGAAAAGAAGTCTCCAATCTTTATCCGTATTCTGAGTCTCAGCTGAATTACTGAAGATGTATTCCATGCTAGAATCAGGTGAAGATGATAATGATTTACGACTTAATCCAAACCCTCTTGTTGCATTGACATCATGAGATATTGATTCTTCAATGTCAATTGGAAGTCCTAAAGTTAGATTGTTTTCGAGATAAAATAATTCTCGATTGTAGACAACAATCATTTGTTGACGTCTAATTGGAATAGCTAACACCGCCGCAAGATTAGCAAGTGCATCAGCTTCTGTGTTACATGCTCGCCTAACATGCTCAATGAAGAACCCTTCAAATGAAGAAGCCATAGATATAGCCGATTTATGATAAGGAACTAGATCTTGATGGCGAACTTCATAAGTACCTCTTATCTGATTGACAATGAGTTTAGAATCTCCATACGCTTCCAAATGTTGAATATTCAGATGTTTAGCGAGTTGAAGACCAATAAGCAGTGCATTGTACTCAGCTACGTTGTTTGAACATGGTTGATCGAGAGAATAAGCTCTTTGGATAGCAAGACCTTCTGGCGACACAAGAACGATTCCAACCCCAGCGACAATGTCACCATTAGGACCTATTCTTGAAGCTCCATCAAAGAATAGACACCAAGTAGGATCTTCTTCAGCAATTTGGTTTGAATCTAGGACTTCATCTGGGATTTCATCATAGAGTTTTGAATTTTCTGGAATTGAATGAGCAGCCAGAAAATCAGCTAAAGCTTGTCCTTTGACTGATTTCTGAGGGATATAGTGCATATCATACTGAGCAAGTAAGATTCCCCAGTTAGCCAATCGAGAATTTAAAACACTTGGTTTCTTCATCATGACTTGTATAGGATTGATCCTAGAAATGATATGAATGGTCTGGCCAATGATATAATGTCGTATCTTTTGGACAGCGAACATCAGGGCTAGACATTCTTTTTCGACCGGTGAATATCGAGGTTCAGCTCTGGTCATAGTACGACTGAGATAGTAAATGGCTTGTTCATGACCATTTTTATTCTTTTGAGCGAGCAGTGCACCCAATGAATGACTCATTGCTCGGGTATATAGGAGGAACGGTATTCCTGAGACAGGAGGTACCAGTACTGGAGGGCTCATCAGATATTGTTTTATATCATCGAATGCTTTCTGATATTCATCATTCCAGACAAAAGAAACACCTTTCTTCATAAGTTTATTGAATGGTCTGCAGCGTCCTGAAAGATTAGAGATGAATCTCCTGATATAAGCGATCCTTCCTTGAAATCCTTGTAGCTCTTTTAAGGTGCGTGGAGGACGCATCTCTTGGATGGCTTTGATCTTCTCGGGATCTACGTGTATACCTTTCGAGGTAATGACGAAGCCGAGAAATTTGCCACTAGAGACGCCTAAGAAGGACTTAGTAGGGTTCATCCTTAATTGATGCCGACGCATTAGATCAAATATAGTTTTCAAATCTTGGATGTGATCCTCTTTTTGTCGACTTTTGACTGCAATATCATCAACGTAGCATTCGACTGTTTTCCGCAAATGTTCACAGAATATAGTGCTCATAGCTCGTTGATAAGTTGCTCCTGCATTCTTGAGACCGAATGGCATCACTGTATAACAGTATGTACCGATCGGCGTTCTGAAGGAAGTGTGTTTCTCGTCATCTGGAAATATTTTAATCTGATTGTACCCAGAATACCCGTCCATGAATGACATCCGTTCAAACCCACAGGTATTATCGATCATAACATCAGTAATTGGTAGAGAAAATTCGTCTTTAGGACATGCCGCATTGAGATCGCGGTAGTCTATGCATACTCTGATCTTGCCAGTCTTTTTAAGGACAGGAACTATATTAGCCACCCAATCGGGATGTTGTTCCTCTCTAATAAACCCAGAGGCCATGAGTTTATTGACTTCAGCTTCAATTGCATCCATAATGTCTGGACGAAATCGTCGCTGTTGTTGTTTGACCGGTTTAGCATTCGGCATGATATTGAGTTTATGAGTTGCGATTTGTGGATCAAGTCCTGGCATATCTTCATAACTCCAAGCGAAGACATCGATGTATTCACGAATAAGTTTGATCATGTCTTGCTTATCAGTTTCTGAAAGACTTTCACTAATGAATATTGGTTTGGGGGATCCCTCTTCACCAACATCTATTTGAACAAGTTTGTCTTCAGTCGGAGGTTCTTTTTGCTCGAATCGGAACTCCCATTGATTATCTAACCTTTGGGCCCATTGTTCTGATTCAGGTGAGATTTTAAACTCGTCTTCGTTTTCATCATTTTCTTCAGAACTGTCAATGAAGACCATGTTGGAAGACAGAATGTTGTAGTGGAAGTCACCGATACTTGTATCAGAATTCCAAGAGGTAGTACTAGAAGAATCAGATCTCTTATCTTCGTCAGATTCGGGATCTTTATGGACAGTATTGATAAAAGGAGTAGGAGCAATATAACCTAATCCGCATTTTGTCCTCCCATATTTCAGAGGAGGAATCCGAACAGGCATTTTTCTTCCTTTTCCATTATTGAGGCCAGTTCTGAAGTCATAGCCCATATTTTTAATGATGTCTTTAGATTGCTGACTATAACGACGTAGTTGTAATCTTCCAGTATCATCGTTTTTGTCATCATCTTCTAAATCAGAAGGATTCTGGAGCCCTTTGTAGAAGAATATTGGAATGTCTCCTGGCTTTCTACTAGGAACCAGAAAGTATGAAGTTTGTACTGATTCTAGGGATACGTCTGTATGAAAAGTCTGTACAACTCCTATGGTTATTGTTCTCAAGTCATCTAACAAATGCAAATAACTATGAACATGATTACACACATCAATATACTGCAAAGATGGAGACTTTTCATTAAATTTAAAAGTAGTAGTATTTACATTGGGAGAAGGCTGAGCCTTAGAAATCTTAGCCAAATCAATGACTAAAGGGGGAGAAGAAGAACGAGAGAAAGTTTTGTTTCGATTAAGATCGATAACAAATGGCTCAGAAGAGGTGAGCTCCCTTGAAGCCTGAGATGGAAGAGTAGTCCGCCCTCCAACAGGGATTACCAGAGTATCCTGTTTTATATGTGAAGATACAGGAACTGTAGTACGCCCACTGACAGGAATGATCAGTGTATCTTGAGTATACGACTGAGGTAATGGAGAGATCTGTCCGCTCACTGGAATAATGAAAGAACCTTCTCCAGAGGGTTTAGGAGATTGTTGCTGAGTATTTCGACCTTTAACAGGAATTATCAAGGTCTCACTTTGCGGATCCTCTTTCTCCATAGCTTGTATCACCCTTGTATACTCTTCTTTGTACATCCGGGAATTATTGAAATAGGCTTCAACCCCATAGAAAGGATTTATATCAGCAACTTCCTTTTGTACTCTTCCATTGCTGTCAATGTATTTAAAACACTGATGAAGAGTAGAAGGCACCACATTATTTTCATGAAGAAAGGGCCTCCCCAGAAGAAGATTATAAGATCCCACGATCTCGATCACATAGAAAGTGACTTTGGATCTGAAATCGCCTATCTGAAATTTCAGATGAATCTTTCCCAAAGGCTCGCTTCGGCTTTGATTGAATCCCAGGATAGTAGTAACCGTCTTGGAAAGCTTGTGAAGAGGGATTTTTAGTTCATCCAACAGACTCTTTGGTATTATACTTATAGCAGACCCTGGATCAATGAGGATACGATCTATCTTCATCGTATCGATATAACCGGTGTAGTAGAGAGGCCGATCATGTCGATTATCCTCCAGTAGCATGTCGTCTTGTGTAAAGGTGATATTTGGGATAATCTCCAATACACTGTTGCAATGTAAGCAAGTGGCAGGTTCTTCATCTGGCTTCTTTAATTGTGCAAGACAAGAGTCAGCCTGAAGAAGTGCCTCACTTAACGTCTCCCGAGTCTCTTTAGAAAGACGTAGAAGTTCAAAGAGGGACATTCTAGCTGGAGTATTAGCAAGTTGAGCTAGAATGTCGAAGTTATAAGGTTTCTGAAGCCCAAGAGGAGGGGACTTCTTGATTGGCTTATCAAATCGAGCCTGTTGTTTGCCTTTCTCAAGAGCTGTGGGCTTAGAAGGAGTAGGTACAACCGGTGCAGTTGAAGGAACAGGTGTAGTGGATGATTCTTCTTCAAGAGGAACATTAGGAGCATCTTTGTCAGCAGGAGGGATATCAGGAGTATCCTCAGGACTCTTGGAATAATCCTTTAGATAAGGTTTCCCTGTTCTAGTAGCACCAGCAAGTGCTTCTAATTTATCTTTTGATTCTGTGTCGGGAGTAGATCCGAAAGAAGTCATATGACATGACTTAGTTTTCCCAACCTTCTTAGATTTTCAGGAAGTAGTCTTTTGAAGAGGAGGAGATTCAAAATCTGCCACTAGATCAGGATGAATCCATATAATTTCTCATGTTTCCATAGTGATTGGTACTAATCCTTCAGACTGTGGAGGAGGAATATTCACTATTTCAAGAGTTGCCTTGGGAATAGGAACGATCCCGCTTTCAAGGAGTTGAGGAGGGAAATCTCCGAATTGCATAGAGACGACGTTGGAGGTGACGGTCTTCTCTTACGGAGTAAGAGTGATAGCTCCAGATTTAATTATTTCCTGGATCTTTCCTTTCAGTACGTAACATGTACGAACTGTGTGACCCAACATTCTGTGGTATAGACAGTATTTAGGATGATCCGTCTTACCAGCTTCATCAGGTTTCTTGATTTCAGGTAATTGTATTTTATTACCTTTCAGCAGACATTCAAAGATACCAAGGACATCATCGTCATCAAAAGAGTATTCTTCTTTGGGGCGAGGTGCTCTTGGTTGTTGAGTCGTAGAGGCAGGAGGAGTTTGAACAGTCGATGCATCTTTACTCTGAAGATTAACTTCAAGGGTTTCTTTTCCCTTGCGAGTATTGGATTTAGCATTATTGTTAGTACTTTGACCTGTTTCTTTGGGAGTCATCTGTACTCCTAAACCTTTGAAAGTTTTAGCACTAATTTCTGCGGCTTTGGCACTAACTATGAAGGAAGGCCAATCTTGAAATTGAGTAGATCCTGTCCACATGCAGATGATTGGCAACAAATTTGATTTGCATGTGTCGATGGTGACAGCATCAGGAGTTCCAAGAGGCATCTTTAGAGCTTCTCTTCGAAATCGTTCAATGAAATCCTCTGTAGTTTTATTATTTTTTTGCTTGATTCTTATAAGAGCAGACATAGTCATGTCATTGAGCTCTTCATAGAACCGTTCAAGAAATATTTGTTTGAAACCGGCAAATGAGGTAATACACCCATCCGGGAGACTTCTATACCATTCATAAGCCGTTCCTTTGAGACATCCGACAAACACCCGAGTAAGGAGGGCGTCACTTGGTTGCAGCTGGTCAGTCATCACTTCAAAGTGATTAATAAATTGACTCGGAGAAGTGGTTCCATCATAGAATGAGATAGTAGGAGGCTTGTATTTAGGAGGATACGATATTTGCTTCCATTCTATTGGATAAGGTTGCTTGATGCCTAACCTTTGTAAACCATCCTTCTGTTTGAATGCCTCAAATTGAGTTCGGAGATTCCTCAATTCTTCAGTAACAACTCCGGAGGATTGTGGAGTTGTAGCTTGTAGAGAATAGTTGGGAGGAGGAACAGCATTATAAGCACTACCCCCAGCTCCAGAGTGACTAGGAACCGGTTGAGCTTGCCCAGGAGTATTGGATTGTACTGCTGGAGGAACATGTACTGGACTTACACCAGTGTCAATTGGTATGGCATCTGGTACAGTCTGTCGATTTTGCAGCTGGATTGCCATGAGTTCATACATCGACTTCATAGTATCAGCCATAGATTTCATTTGCTGTTCCAAAGAAGCAATCCTTTGGTCTTGAGGAGTCATCGAAGAAGAAGGTTCATTGTTCAATTCAGTATTCCCATCCACCATATATGTTGTGACTGTACGAGGGATTGTTGATGAATTAGTGGATGTTGTATGTTCTGAATCACTACTTTGTGTATCAAAGTCATTTGTAGGAGAATTACCCCCAGTAGGGAGAGGTGGGAAGTTAGATTCTCAAAGAAATTCACAATAATCTTCAGAAACCGAAGTTCTTTGATTAGAAGCCATGACTCTTGATCTGGTGCCTCTATATACTCCATCTGGACTATCAGTTCTACCCCCAGTATCCCGAGAGGTCATGTTGACAGAAGCAAACAGAGGTTCATCTTCATCAGATATAGGTTCACACTGAATCCGATTGAAGACAGATTGTCGTTTAGTTTGACATCTGCATTGCATTATGACTCTCGGTTGGAAGTCACATTCATGATCAGCATGGTCATGATCCATTGATTGACATCTGCATTGAATTATGACTCTTGGCTGGAAGTCACATTCAGCATGGTCATGATCCATTGACACAGAATTATTCCTTCTCTTCTGTTGAAGGTGTTCTCGTAAATCTGTCTGTGAAGATTGAGGTACATCAGAGAACATTCTTTGTGTATTTTTAGGAATATATTTCCGGTTCTTGGGTCTTGATGGCTCTTGATTATATAGAGAGTGATTAATCTGAGCCACATAATTTCTAGCATACTCTGCATCTGGATTTCTTGCTTTTGTTCCCGATTGGTATTGTTTTTTGACACCAGAAGTGCTTCCTAAACGGATTTGATTAAGTTTTGCTCTTAGATCAGTTGGAGGTAACACATTGGTTTTTGAAACTTGGAGTTTTCCTTCCATTGATCTGGATATTTGCAGAGAAGGAAGAGTTGAACCATCCCCTTGATTAGGAGTTGGTAACAGACCCTCTTTTATAGACAAATTCTGTGCCCAATTCGGAGAAGTCGTAGAAGAAGACATTAAGAAATGTTTCTTCTTAGACTTATTCAAGTTTTGAGACATAGAATGCACAGAAGGAAGAGTAGTCAAAAGACCATCTCCTTTTCTTTGACTAACAAAACTGTCAGTCAAAGCTGTTCCTGAAGTAAACACTACAGGAGCAGAAGAAACAACTAAAGAGTTATTTCTTTTCGAAGGGACTTTGTGAGCCATTTGTGGAGGAGTTCTAGCAAGACCACCCCCAGTTCTAGTAGAACTTGGCAAAGAAGAAGAGATAGCTAAAGAGCTATTCTTCTTAGAGTATGCTGGTGACAATTTGGTTAAGGAGCCAGTATTGTCAGCATATAAAATCTTGGCTAAAGAGCCAGATTTTGGTACGCATACTGAGTCAGAGAGAATTGACTTGTTGGATGACGTATGCGGAATACACGCTAAAACAGGCTTGATTAAAGAACCAGTGCTGTTAGCGTGACTTTTGAATTTAGAAATACACGCAAGAACAGATTTGGCTAAGGAGCCAGTGCTGTCAGCGTGACTATTGGGATTGAGATTGCACGCTGGAACAGGCTTGGCTAAGGAGCCAGTGCTGCCAGCGTGACTTTTGACTGCTGTCATCTTCGAGCACACAAGGGCGTGCGTGCTTGCAGTAGAGACTTTGCCAGTGTTAGGAGTAGACACTGTGGCAGAAACGTCACCATTGGTTGTCAACAGATTCTTAGGGATGTAGACAGATCGTCTCTTCGACTTGGCAGTGGTGATGGAGGCTGAAGTGGGCTTGCCACCTTTAGCCCGCTGTATTTCTTCGTAGGCGAGTTGATCGAATTGGATCGATATCACCTTCTTCGTCGAGCCGACTGACGAAGTGTCGCATTGAGTTGTTGCCATCTCAGAAGAGGAGATGGTCTTCCCCAGCAGAGTCGTCAATTTGTTTTCCATAAATAAATTCACTTTATTTATTGTGTTTTTGGAAAAATACAACTGTAGGAATCCGATCTAGAAGACGATCGCTTTATCCCTTAGACGATGCGAAGAAGAAAAGCTCTCAAAAATTTGACAGCAATTTAGATATCTATGTATCTGTACAATGAATGAGAAAAGAACTCTATTTATAGAGTCAAAAATAACTGAAAAGATAACTGTCTTCACAACCTGTGCATAGTTGAAAATCACGCAGGATTTAACATATGCAAGGTTATGAGCAGTTACTGGACGTGGCCTGTAACTGTTGGACACATGACAATCGTGCATGAGTCGTGTGCAAGTTACAGGACACGCAGGTGAGAGATCGGTGGCATGGCTGCCACGTACTCCAATTTGATGAAATCCACGCAGGCTTGTTGAGGACGAAATCCACGCAGCCTTGTTGAGGACGAAATCCACGCAGACTTTGGATAGAAGGCTTCAGAATACACGCTAACTGGAAGCAGAAAGCTCAGAATTCACGCAAGCTCGAGGAAGGAACATAGAAGTTCAAAATACACGCAGACTTTGGATAGAAGGCTTCAGAATACACGCTAACTGGAAGCAAAAAGCTCAGAATTCACGCAAGCTTGAGGAAGGAACATAGAAGTTCAAAATACACGCAGACTTGAGTCAGAACTGCCAGCTGTCTTGATTCGACGTGCCTCGACTGACACAAAATCTCTGACATTGATTGCCTTGTCAGTCGCATTAAATGACAATAAGCTCTTTTGGTACGCCAACTTGATGACGGCTGAGTCTTGTTGAAGAAGATTTCGAAAGTCACGCAATAGTCGGCTGTGATCTCTCGAGTTCCGTGCATACGTGGCATACGAGGAGACATTCTTTGACTGTCGTGCTGTCAGTCATAATGACACTCTGACAAATGATGAGCTGTCTCTGCGTATATTTGAGGAAATAGTCTGGTAGAACCCAGCGTAACTTTTAAACATTGTCTTGATCAACTCAGCGTGACTTTTAGACTTTGTCCTGATCAAATCAGCGTGACTCTCATTTTTGAGGCCTACAAAGGGTGCAACACATGACAGTGTGCTGAAAATGTGCCCTACTCGACAGCAGGCTACAGATCCCAAGGCGTGCCCAGGTAACGGGATTGCCTGTAGCTGGGAGATCTCTTTATGACTGGTGTATTAATCTAGTTATTAGCCTTAGTCCATTTCAATAGGTACTCCTGACCGTGGTACTCAGGAGTCCCCTCCTAGATATGATGCAAGACAGGACTGAATTATTTGTACAAGCACAATCGCCCACGGTGTCCGGGTTAATTATACAGGTCATGTCATGTCAGGTAGCCGTCGCAACAGCTTATCAAGATATATCATGTCAGGTCTACTTGTCAGGAGTGCGCCACGACGGGCCACTATCATGTCATGTCAGGTTTACTTGTCAGGAGTGCACCACTATGGGTCACTGTCGTGTCATGCTAGTTCCTTGTCACATCATGCCATGTACAATTGTCATTTCAATCATGTCAATCAAATCATAACTATCAAGTTCAGGACAAAAGGCGTAAGGATATAAAAAGAGGCATAGATATACCATAGGAGTTCCAAGGCATGGGCAAAATAATAATAAAATAACAGTACAGAGCTATAGGAGAGTCATGCGGTTCAGGAATAATCTCATGCGGTTGGGAGGAGAGCAGCCCATGCGGCTGAATAGGGTCAGGCGCATGCGGCCAAGGAGAGAATCCATGCGGCAGCAGCTCATGCGGCTGAAATGAATTGGGTCCATGCGGCGGAGAGAAAGGCAAGCTCATGCGGCAGGAGGAAAACAGTCCATGCGGCTACGGAAAGAGGGAAGCGCAGGCGGCTGAGGCAACAATCCATGCGGCAGGGACAGGAGCAGAGCCATGCGCTTATGCGGTTACAAGTGGACCAAGTTCATGCGGCTCGGGAAGAAGTTCTCATGCGGCTGGGTCCAGTAAAGTCTCATGCGGCCAGCGGGGGGAGAGGGCGCATGAGACTAAGTCAGAGCATTCATGCGGCTGGAAGAAACGGGGTCCCATGCGGCTAGCGGGAAGGGCACATGCGGCTCAAAAAGTGCAGAGTAACATGCGGCTGAGGATTGAGCGAGTCATGCGGCTAGATGAGTTCGGCCCTCATGCGGCTCAAGTACTTCCAGTCATGCGGCTGAAGAGAACACTTGCCGCATGAAATATTCATGCGGTCAAGTCAGCACAGTTCATCTTCTCCAAATTTTAGAGAAGAAGAACACCGTGAGAGCCAAATTCTCAAGCTTCATAACTCTATCATCCGGAGCCCAAATCTGAACTTCCATAGGTCAAAATGGGGCAGAATGAAATGCTTTACAACAAGGAACCATCAAAACTCGGAAATAACAAGATTAAGTAGATCAAACCCAAGAAATCCGAAAATGATATAAACTTAGATCTACAAGAATCTAGCCATGAAAAGTGAAAATGCCAAGTACTAAAGTAAGTTAAAATGTTGTAAGGAAGAGAATGAAGCAATAAAATTTGAGTTCCTCCATGAAGCAAGTTGCACTTGCCTAGACCTCTCTCTCTCTCCCTGGTAGGTGAAGAAGTAAATGGAAGAAGAAGAGTAATGAAGAGAGAGAAAGAAGAATAGTTAATAAATGGTAGTGGTGGTGGTAGGTAGGGGGTTCACCCTTGGTTCATAATGAACCAATAGCAATCCCAAACCGAACCAAGCCAACCCGAACCAGGAATAAACCAAGCCATGAAGGAAGCTAAACAAGAAATCATGCAATACAAGATAAAAATACGTACACGTATTCCAAAAATACATAATACGAACCACATGCATTACACATTCCCTGTCACGTACCGAGACACACCCGAATCGATAATCCAATCCGACGATCTGAGGGAAGACATAGATGCAAGGGCGAGCGAGTCGTCAGTGCCTTCCGTCGACAGATGAGCATACATGGCAGCGTTGCCTCTGGCGAAGTTGAAGCGATCTCTGCCTCCTCATGAGTACTTCCAACATGTCATGCAGTGCCTGATCCTCCTCAGTATAGGGACCGTCAGCTGTCTTCTTGCCTTCTGCTACCAGTCGGTTCGCACGACAACCTCCTCGACCGCCCCGTCGACCCCTACAACCACGGTCACATCCTCCAAACTGTCCATGTCTTTCGCCTGAATCTCCCTTGGGTGGTTTGGTGCAAGCATACCTCAGATGACCCACCTCCCCGCAGTTGAAGCACTGCCGGGGCTCTCCCTTAGGTCCTGACGGTGCTCTTCGTCCTGTCGAGCCCTCATTCGACTCTGTCTTCTCTTCCTGGGTTCTCCTTTCCCGTCGTGGCCAACTTAGGTAGGTAGTCGGTCCATCAAGCTTCAAATCGATGGAGGGAAGCTCCAACTTCGACGACGTTCGTGTCGTGCTCTTACCAGCCGACATCTTCATCAACTTCATCAACGTCGCAACCTCTGCAGGATCCAGCTTCTTGATGATCTGCTCTATCGATGCTTCTCCTCTCCGATCACGTCACGTCCACTCCACGACTCACGCTCGTCCTCGTCGTCCGATCCTAGATCCGAACATGTCTCTCTCCCATTAGATCTAGGCCCTCGATGTCACATTTGGATTGCCCCCTCACTTCTGTGACGAACGGTGGGGACGACAGAGATGGCGGTGATGTCGGCGGTGTTGACGGCAGCGGCGGTGGTGACGGTAGCGGTAGTGGTGTCGGTAGTGGTGGCGGCGTTGATGACCGCTATGGTTAGGATTTTGGGGAGGGGGTGACGGCTAGAATTTTTTGTGGCTCTGATACCATGTTGTAATTGAGTGATTTTATTGATCGAGTCTCATAGGCTATATATAGCCTTTACATGATGGAATATCCAATGGAATATCCTGTGGCATATTCTGGCATCCCAAATATGTTCTCAGGATATTTCCATACTAAATATAACATATTCTCATACTAAACATACCAACAAAATATTGTAATTGAGTAATTTTATTGATCGAGTCTCATAGGCTTTATATAGCCTTTACATGATGGAATATCCAATGGAATATCCTGTGGCATATTCTGGCATCCCAAATATGTCATCGGAATATTCCCATACTAAATATAACATATTTTCATACTAAATATACCAACACCAAATATGTCCTCAGGATATTCTCATACTAAATATACCAACATGTTCGTGTCCGTGCAGCATAAACAAGTATAGCTAGGGTCAAGAACTAATTTCTATTCATCATAATAATATGGCAGCATTACCCTAATGGCACCCCAACTATAGCGTTCGAACGTTTTTGGCACCTTAACTTTCCACTGCTTGATTTTGCCACCCTATCTTTATAAATTGCTCTTTTGAAGCACATTTCGTCAATTTTGGAACACATCGGGACAAATTCAGAAAAAATATCTGGCAATACAAGTATTTAAATTCCGCTTTGTACTACAACACATGTTTTTGAAGTAGCTTCGATGTGTCTCAAAATTGATAATAAAGCTAAGGTTGAAGGAATCGACACAAAAGGGGGATGCCAGTAGCAACTTCAATTAGTACACCAACTATTGCTTATGTATAACAAAGACCTAACATAAGCAGCAAAAAATATAACTGGGATTTCACAGACAACAAATTAAGCATTTAAATCTGTTATAGACAGACAGAACAAAACAACCAAGACCTAACATAAGCAGCAAAAAAGTGTTCCATTTACACTAGCAGAATATAACTGGGAAGTTCCCTAAACACCTTTTAGGCATTGAAAAGGATGAGGTTCAACTTGAATACTTACTCCAATAAAGAAATACAACTGAGAAGTTTCCTGAAGTCTACATGTATGTTGAATGAATAATCAATAATCAATGGTGTTTCTGTTTTCCTATTCTAATACAAGTGTCAATATTTGCGCCCTGGCTCATCAAGATCTTAGCCCGATCCAACCGATCTGATCAAACGGGACCAAATTTTCCGATTTGGTTCAGCTCTATCCGGTTTCGGGATAATACCGTTTGGTTCTGTTACGTACCTTTTGGTCTGTGGTTTGGTTTGGGTATGAGATTTAGCGGAGAAATGTTCCTCAGGTTTGTGCATAAGTGCTCTGTCAGTGTACAAAGAACAATTTCAGAACGCAGGGTTACAGACTCCATGGAAAGGTTACCTAGAGAGCACATTTTATTCCTTGTAAGAATACTAATGATATTCTAGAACTTCATAATATTCTTTCAGTAGTGTGTGTGTGTTCCTAAGTCCAATACTTTGTGCTTCTTTCAAACGTAAGTTGCAATTAGTTAGTGCTTTCCTCTTGAGAGTGATGATGAGATGGAGGTATTAACGGTACTTTAGGGTATTCATCTCTTATTTAGTTATCGACTTAAGCAATGGGACCAATTCCTGGCTTCGGCACAATTTGACTACAACATGGTGTTTGTTTTTTTTTTTTTTTTTTTTTTTTTTTTTTTTTTTTTTTTTCAACATGGTTAATCCTACCGATAAGATAAGATGAGTTCCTGTTGAGAACTAATAAGGGATTTAGTCCCACATTGAAAAAATATAGCATGAAGAGGAGCTAGACTCCCTATAAATAGTGGAGTAGCCAATCAATAAAAATATAACAATTATTCTCTACATGGTATCAGAGCCAGAGATATCCGCATCAGAATCAGATTGATTCTGTGCGAGGACATCTTCAAGAGTTGGAGCAGAAGTATGCGAGGGACTTGGTACAGTAGGCACATGACACGGTACTGGACTTCTGCTGTCTCCTTTTGTAGACTTGGAGTTCATTTTCCATTGTCTGCTGCTCCCCCTGTTTAACATATGTATCTTCTGTATCGGAGTCACTGCTTTCTCCCCCTTTCGTCCAATTTTTCACGACCGGGCATGGGACCGATCCGACTACCACAGATGGGCTTATTTTCTTTCCCTCACATCTAACACCCTTTGTGTTAGGTGTGTCACCAAACGCCGAACCGTCATCCGAAGCATAATATGGTTCCAGTTCTCTGAATGTAACGTCCATGCTTACAAACATCTCCCGCTCAACTGGGCTCCAACATGCGTATCCCTTCTGAGTTGTCGTGTACCCGACAAAGACACATTTAACCGCTCTAGGATCCAGTTTGCCAACGTCTGGACTATTATCTTGGACAAAACATACACACCCAAATACTTTCGGTGGAACAATGTACGTGGTTGCACCAGTAAGCATCTCCAACGGTGTCTTCCAGTCCAATACCTGAGATGACATTCTGTTGATGAGATAAGAGGACGTTAACACCGCCTGCCCCCATAAGTATTTCGGGACATTCATAGCCAGCATCATCGTCCGTGCGACCTCCAACAGGTGTCTGTTCTTCCGTTTGGCCACACCATTTTTGTGTCGGTGTGTAGGCACATGAAGTTTGGTGTAGTATTCCATGAGTGGATAAATACTCAGGAATCTGCTTATTTGTATACTCCGTCCCATTGTCAGACCGTAAGCACTTAATTTTAGTGTCATATTGAGTTTCTACCCGGCGATGAAAGTCGCAAAACGCCTCAAAGATGTCACTTTTATTCTTCATAAGGTAGACCCATGTCACGCGAGTATGACAATCAATAAAAGTGAGGAACCATCAAAAACCGTTAATACTGGTTGTAGGACAAGGGCCCCATACGTCCGAATGTATCATATCAAATGCAGCTAAACTTCGATGTCCTGAACTCACATACGTGCTTCTGGTATGTTTACCCAACTCACATGTATTACAAAATAACTTCTCTTTATTAGCCCTTTGGTATAAGGACGGATACATTCGACTAATAATTTTAAAAGAAGAATGCCCGACACACTGGTGGTGGAGTAGCAATTCATCTTCTACATCGCGCCGTGAATCTTCAGGTGGTGTGTCTGCTACCAGAGATGCCAATGCGTTGTCCAGTCCAGTCCTGTCCAAGTACCACAACCCCTTATGCCATGTATCAGTCCCTAGTCGTCGTCCTGTTTCCTTCTTCTGAAAAGTCACCGTAGGAATGTCAAAGGAAACTGTACAGTTAAGATCAAGAATAATGGCACTAATAGAAAGAAGATTGACAGGAAAAGACGGAGCATGTAACACATTGGTGAGAGTGAGAGAAGGGGTGCATGCGACAGTGCCTTTACCCATGACAGGACTGGAGTTACCATCAGCAGTCTGAATGCTCTCCGGCGTCGGTAGGTGAGTATAGTCCTGGAACTCACCGCGGGACCCCGTAACATTTATCTGGGATCCCCACATCAACATTATTGATCGCAGAAGAAATAACCTGCACAATTTTGGAAGAGGATCACAGTCTACAGTCTCTTGGATTCCTTTGTGCAAAATTTCAGAAAAGTTAAGGGGGCGTTTGGTATGCGGAATACTATATAGCCGAAAATTCTATATTTCCGGGAATCAAATTCTAAGGAATTAAATTCCCTGGAAAATTGCATACCCTGTAGGAACGATATAGTAAAGCGTAATACTCTAGAGGGGGGGGTGAATAGAGTTGGCAGCGGAATAATGCTAATTAAAAAATGTTAGCAACACAATCACAGTATATAATCACAGTTGAAATAATGTAAAGGCAGAGTTCAGAAAGCAAACGCAAAGACAGCGATGTATACTGGTATCCCTCCGTTGAGGACTAATCTAGTCGGTAGAACTCTTGCTACCAGTTGAATCCACTATAGGAAAAACCGCAAGTTTTCTTACGAAGTCCTTGCAACTTCTACAACGCGAGCTTTGATACGAAGAACTCGTCCAACTTCAAATGTGAAGAGGTATTCTTCAATCAAGCCTTCTGATTACAATCTCTCAGAAACTTCTATACCGTACCGCACTGGCAAATCGACTAGAGGATTGTAACTGGCTTGGGATCTGAAAATGAAAGCTCTAGAAAACTCTTTGGAAGGCAGAAAACTTTTTAGATAGAGAGAATATTGAAAGTGAATGAGTGAATTGAAATGATCGAAATCCATCTCTATTTATAGGAATTCCAAAGGGAGAACTCTGTCAGAATTCGGGCAGAACTCGATGAGCAAATCTCGGTCAAATCCGCAACTGCAGGAGGACCAAGTTCCAGAGAATTCAAAAATCAAACGGCCACCAACCGAACTCTGGCCGAACTCTGGCCGAACTCTGGCCGAGTTCTGTCAGGGTTAGGTTAGGATTTTAAAATAGATTTTTGGTGATTTTTGAAAACATTTTTGAAAACATTTTGATAGGTCATTTTAAAAACATTTTGAACTATTTTGGGGATAGCCTATTTGCCAGTACGACTCGGTGTACAACGTATTCCTAGACTCAAATAAAGTAAAAAATTACATTGCATAGGAAGTACAGACTCAAGTAGGCAAACAGATCTTCAGTCTTGAACGGAGTGAATATCCAATCTTGCTTATGTCCAAGAAGCTGAGATGTCCCAACAAGCTTCGTATATCCAGACAGAGTTTTGATCAATTATTAAAATCAGGTTGACCATATGACCAATGGGCCAACAATCTCCCCCATTTTGATAATTGACAAACTATGAATGATATAACATTAAGCTTGTTCAAGCTTGTTCAAAAATATCAAAAAGTAGAAATTGTTCATAACCTGTATTTAACTCAAAAAAAATGTTAGATCATTTTTAATTTTCTCCCCCTTTGTCACTTAGCAAAATAATTGCACAAGAGAAGGCTCCCCCGCAGTAAATGCAGAAGACTCCCCCGCAATCAATGCATAAGTAACAAATAGCGAGAAAACAAATAAAAGAAATATAGTATAAGAATTAGAGATATAGCATCACAGGCATGTAATGTTTCTACAAATTATCATCACAGGCATGTATTGCTTCAAAAACATAAAAAAAATCTCAGACATGCTATTTCACAGGCAGTTTAAAATGGAGAAGCAGTATAAAGAGATAGTGCTTAAACAAAATGCTGAAATAAACTGAGATGTCATAAATGAAACATCATAAACATGTCCATGAAGATAAAAAGTACTGATAGCAAACTACAAAGTACTGATAAAAAGTAAATAATAAAAACTTGGAATGTCGGAGCATTTCCAAGTATGCAATAGAATATCACTAATAATCAAATCAGATCTCATCATCACTATCCTCGTCATCATGGTTTGGAAGCAATGAAAGAGAAGAAGCTCTCGGGTTCTGGATATATACACAGATACCCTCAACCGAACTCGGGCCGAATTCTGTCAGAGCTCTGGCCGAATTCGCCTAGGGTTCTTCAAAGTTAATTTTTGCCACTTCTTTTTCATTGACTCGTTTCAAATATTTAATTCAAAGATTAGTTATTTTAGTCTTCAAATAACATAATTAATAATATTTTATGAATTAGATGTCGTTACACAGTGACTGTCTCAGATTAGCTGTAGGAGTACTGTTCCAGCTGGCGGAGGTTCACCGGGGAACTCTTAAATACCGCTTCGCTTCAACCGTAGTTGTGGTGACAGACAGACTCTTTATTAGCTTGTCTCTAATACAGTTATGCATAATGATATATAATCATAAAAATAAAATTAATTTATATTACTGACGTCCAAAATTTCTAATTCTCGACGTAAATAATTGAAGCGATCTTCCGCTAAAGGTTTAGTGAAGATGTCAGCTAATTGATTTTTAGTATCTATGTACACAAGGTTTATATCTCCATTTTGATGATGATCTCTAAGAAAATGATGCCGAATCTCGATATGTTTAGTACGAGAGTGACATACAGGATTCTTAGTCAAATTAATAGTGCTCGTGTTATCACAGAAAATGGGAATATGTGTGAAAAATAAATCAAAGTCTTCTAGGGTTTGTTTCATCCACAAAATCTGAGCGCAACAACGTCCTGCGGCGATATACTCAGCCTCTGTTGTTGATAAGGCTACAAAATTTTCCTTTTTACTAAACCAAGAGACTAGAGCCTTGCCTAAGAAATGACATGTACCGCTAGTACTTTTTCTATCAACCTTGCATCCAGCAAAATCTGCATCCGAATAACCAATAAGGTCAAAGGATTTAGTTTTGGGATACCACAAGCCGACAGAAGAAGTGCCTTAAGGTATCGGAAGATACGCTTAACTGCGGTCAGATGTGATTCCTTTGGGTTAGCTTGAAAACGTGCACACAGGCAAACACTAAACATTATATCTGGACGACTAGCAGTTAAGTAAAGTAAACTATCAATCATACCTCGATACTTACGTGTGTCGACTGGCTTACCTTGTTCGTCTGAATCAAGCTTTGTTGAAGTTGCCATCGGAGTGCCAATAGGTTTGACATTGTCCAGATTGAACTTCTTTAGTAAATCTTTTGTGTACTTGGCTTGATTAATGAACGTCCCATTGTCGGTTTGTTTGATTTGCAATCCGAGAAAGAACTTCAGCTCTCCCATCATGCTCATCTCAAACTCATTCTGCATACACTTAGAAAATTCTTGACAAAGAGATTCATCAGTGGATCCAAATATGATATCATCAACATAGATTTGAATTAAAAGCAGCTTGCCATTAAAAGATTTAATAAATAGTGTAGTGTCAACCTTTTCTTTTGAAAAACCGTTGTCAAGTAGAAAAGAGCTTAGACGGTCATACCAAGCACGAGGGGCTTGTTTCAAACCATATAAGGCTTTCTTCAACTTGAAAACATGGTCAGGATTTTTGAAATCCGTGAAACCCGGAGGTTGTGCTACAAAAACTTCTTCTTTTATAAAGCCATTTAGAAAAGCACTTTTTACATCCATTTGAAAAAGTTTGAAATCATGAAAACATGCAAATGCACATAACATTCGAATGGATTCTAATCTCGCAACTGGGGCATAAGTCTCATCGTAGTCGATACCCTCTTCTTGATTGTATCCTTGAGCTACGAGTCGAGCCTTGTTACGAGTTACTAAACCATCATCATTTAGTTTGTTTCGGAATACCCAACGGGTGCCAATGACCGGATGATCAATAGGCTTGGGAACAAGTTCCCAAACTTGATTCCGTTCGAATTGGTTCAATTCCTCTTGCATGGCATCTATCCAGAAACTATCACTACATGCTTCATCAATAGATTTAGGTTCTAGCTGTGAAATAAATGCAACACTAGAAACAATATCTCTACTGGATGATCGAGTACTTACTCCTTTGGTAATGTCACCAATTACCAAATCTTGTGGATGATCAGCTGTGAATTTTAACCTCTTCGGTAGACTCTGTAGGTAGCTGGTTCCTGGATCTCCTCTAGGGGGTTCAGCTAGTGCAGAGCTTGGTTCAGGTTCAGCTGATATTGAACTTGATGTAGGCAGATCTTCATCACTATCATCGTGAGTCATTTGGTTCATTTCATCAAAAGTGACGTTGATTGATTCTTCGATGATCATGGTACGTTTGTTGAAGACTCTGTACCCTTTCAAATTATTACCGAAGGAAACATAACATTCCTTCTTCTTCTTCGACAGTGTTGCAAATAGGGTAGCGTCACCGGTCATATGCCGTGAGCAACCGCTGTCGAGGATCCATTTGCTTCTAGCATGTGAAGGGTGTTCCACCTACAAAACAGTTTGCAGATGAAACCTTTGGTACCCATTTCTTGTAGGGTCCTGAATTGTTAGCTTTAGGTATCCAAGCATAAACATTTAAATCTACAAGCTTTCTCATTCTACATGCAGATGATATATGACCAATGAGGCCACAATAATGACATTGTGCATGTCGAGTGTTGAAAGCTGAGTGGTGTGCATGGTTGGTAGGTTTGGATTTTCTAGTATAGAAGAATGTATACCTATGATCATGTTTGGGCTTAACCTTTTGGGGTAAAGGTTTTATATGGTTTAGTCTGACAGTGTTTGGCTTGGGAATGTTCCGAATTCTCGTAAGTGACACGTGTTAGGATAGGAAGCAACAGGCTCAGGCTGTTTTCCTAACCTAATTTCCAACCTTTTGGAAGTGTCATATAACTTAGTATAATCAGAAGTGAGTGATTCCATTCTGATTTGTGCAGATTGAAGACTTTTCTTTTCTCTAGAAAGATCTTCTCTCAATTGGTCTATAATCTTGTCTTTCTCTTCGGATGACTGTTTAGTCTCGTGTAATAAGAGCTTTATAGAGGAAAGCTCACCAGACTCACTAACATTAGCTCTAACCTCAGCTAGTAGGTCGGTAAGTCTTCCTATTTCTCCTTTGTACTCTTTGAGTACCTTCTTAGCGGTCTGATATTTACTACGCAGTTTCCTGTAGTCAAGCATCAGGTCACTGAAGGCATCTCCTAATTGCTCAAAGGTGAAGTCATCATATGTTTCTACAGGTTCAGTAGGTACCTGATCGATTGCCATGAAGCAGATGTTTGCAGCGTCCTCTGAATGTTCATCTTCTGAGTCGCTAGCTTCACTCTCATGCCATATGCTGGTGTTGGCATATTTTCGAGACGTTGATCTTTTCAGGTTGCCTTTTTCATACCTGTTGTTCTTCTTGCTCGATGATGAGTTGATGGGACAGTCCTTCTTCATATATCCCTTCTTCTTACAGCCATAGCAGACAGCATCTTCTTGATACCAGTTGTTGCTGTTGTTCTCTTTGACTCTCTTCTCATGTCTCATGAATCTTTTGAACTTCCTTGCTAGGAGAGCTTGATCTTCAGCGTCAGATCCACTGCTGTCTGAGTCATCTTCAGCAGCTTTTCTGTGCTGAGCCTTGAGGGCGATAGTCTTCTCCTTTGGAGCAGGCTCTTCAAAATCTTGTAGCTCCAGTTCATGAGTGAGTAGTTTACCCATGAGTACTTCAAGTGACATTGTGGTGAGGTCGTTTTCTTCAATGATAGCTGTAGCCTTTGGAATCCAGTTCTTGGTGAGAGCTCGCAGGAGTTTGCGAATCTTTTCGTGGTTACTGTAATCTTTGCCTAAGGAGGACAAAGGGTTTACAATATCCAAGAACCTCTCGAACATTTGTGTGACTGTTTCATTTGGCTTCATTTTGAACGCCTCGTACTCTTGAGTAAGTCTGCTGACTTTTGACTCCTTGACTTGAGTCGTGCCTTCATGTGTAACTTCGAGAAGCTTCCACACACCATTTGCAGTTGTGCATGTAGATACCCTGTTAAATTATGTTCTGTCTAAGGCACAAAAAAGAGCATTAATGGCACGTGCGCCAAGACTGGCCTTTTTCTTTTCTTCCTCTGTATAACTGCTTTGGGATTTTTCAACCAAAACTCCCTCGACATTTATACGAGGTGGCTTCTGATAGCCATCAAGAACAATAGCCCATAAGTCAAAATCAAGAGATTTCAAGAAGAAACTCATCCGTGTTTTCCAATAAGTGTAGTTAGTACCATCAAACAGTGGGGGTCTGTTTGTGGCCTGACCTTCACTTGTGAATTTCATAGTAGCCATGTGATGTACTGTGATCTAATAAATAATGAATAAATAATAGCACTGTTACCTTGCTTTACCTGTAACACCCGCTCTGATACCAATTGTAGGAACGATATAGTAAAGCGTAATACTCTAGAGGGGAGGTGAATAGAGTTGGCAACGGAATAATGCTAATTAAAAAATGTTAGCAACACAATCACAGTATATAATCACAGTTGAAATAATGTAAAGGCAGAGTTCAGAAAGCAAACGCAAAGACAGCGATGTATACTGGTATCCCTCTGTTGAGGACTAATCTAGTCGGTAAAACTCTTGCTACCAGTTGAATCCACTATAGGAAAAACCGCAAGTTTTCTTACGAAGTCCTTGCAACTTCTACAACACGAGCTTTGATACGAAGAACTCGTCCAACTTCAAATGTGAAGAGGTATTCTTCAATCAAGCCTTCTGATTACAATCTCTCAGAAACTTCTATACCGTACCGCACTGGCAAATCGACTAGAGGATTGTAACTGGCTTGGGATCTGAAAATGAAAGCTCTAGAAAACTCTTTGGAAGGCAGAAAGCTTTTTAGATAGAGAGAAGATTGAAAGTGAATGAGTGAATTGAAATGATCGAAATCCATCTCTATTTATAGGAATTCCAAAGGGAGAACTCTGTCAGAATTCGGGCAGAATTCGGACAGAACTCGATGAGCAAATCTCGGTCAAATCCGCAACTGCAGGAGGACCAAGTTCCAGAGAATTCAAAAATCAAACGGCCACCAACCGAACTCTGGCCGAGTTCTGTCAGGGTTAGGTTAGGGTTTTAAAATAGATTTTTTGTGATTTTTGAAAACCTTTTTGAAAACATTTTGATAGGTCATTTTAAAAACATTTTGAACTATTTTGGGGATAGCCTATTTGCCAGTACGACTCGGTGTACAACGTATTCCTAGACTCAAATAAAGTGAAAAATTACATTGCATAGGAAGTACAGACTCAAGTAGGCAAACAGATCTTCAGTCTTGAACGGAGTGAATATCCAATCTTGCTTATGTCCAAGAAGCTGAGATGTCCCAACAAGCTTCGTATATCCAGACAGAGTTTTGATCAATTATTAAAATCAGGTTGACCATATGACCAATGGGCCAACATACCCATGTTTGGTAACAATATAAATATTCCCGGGAAAAAAATAAAAAATAATAATAACGAAATAAAATGAACAAATATAAAAAAAACGGGTAAAAATGACAAAAAATCGATAAAAACGAAAAAAAATGATAAAAACGACAAAATAACAAAAAACGATGAAAAACGATGAAAAATAACAAAAAATCGGTTAAAATGACAAAAATGACCAAAAAAAACGACAAAAAATGTATAAACGACAAAAAAACAAAAAAGGGTAAAAACGACAAAAATAACCAAAACACGACAAAAAACGACATAAAATCGGTAAAAACGACAAAAAAACGACGAAAATGCGGCAAAAACGACAAAAAACAACAAAAATTTGGTTAAAAAACGAAAAAAAATCGGTTAAAAACAATAAAAAAAATCGGTTAAAACGACAAAAAATGACCAAAAAACGGTTAAAACGACAAAAAAGGGTTAAAAACAAAAAAAAAACGGTTAAAACGACAAAAAATAACCAAAAAGCGACAAAAAACGAAAAATAATCGATAAAAACAACAAAGAACGACGAAAAATCGGTTAAACGGCAAAAAAATAACCAAAAAACGACAAAAAATCGGTAAAAGCGACAAAAAAGCGACAAAAATGCCATAAAATCAGTAAAAATGACCAAAAAAGCGACAAAAACGATAAAAAAATTACTAAAAATCGGTAAAAAACAAAAAAAAAAACCTACAAAAACTACAAAAAATTACTTAAAACGACAAAAATTGACAAAAAAGCGACAAAAAGGACAAAAATTGGGTAAAACGACAACAAATAATCAAAAAGTGACAAAAAAGACAAAAAATGGGTAAAAACGACAAAAAAGCGCTTAAAACGACAAAAAATTGGTAAAAACGACAAAAAATGACAAAAAACGATAAAAACGACAAAAAAATCAAAAAAGACAAAAAATGAGTAAAAATGACAAAAAATCGCTTAAAATGACAAAAAATTGATAAAAACGACAAAAAATGACCAAAAACGATAAAAACGACAAAAAATAATCAAAAAGGGACAAAAAAGACAAAAAAATGGGTAAAAGCGACAGAAAATCGCTTAAAATGACAAAAAATTGGTAAAACGACAAAAAATGACAAAAAACGATAAAAACGAAAAAAAGAAAAAAATGTTCAAAACTAATCAAAATTGATCAAAAAAGAAGAAAAAAAATTTAGACAATTTTTTTTTTCGGACAAAAAAAAAATACCCACCTATTCTCAAGGAATAGAATTCCCATGTTTTGTGGGTAAACTATTTACCCGGGTATTTATAATTCCAGGGAATAAATTTCTTATAAGCCAAACAAACGTGGTAATAGATTCCCATCTTAAATTTTTCCGGGAATAAAAAAAAAAAATACCGCGTACCAAACGCCCCCTAAGATATATCCGCTACAAATATATGAGAGTTACAGTGAACGATTCACACTTTGTTTGGCAAGACGAGGCAATGATGTCTGTGTAAAGATCGGTTAACAGATTATGACACCTAGAGAGCAAGTAATAAGCGAAGAAGCAAATTGCATTTCTTGAAGTCTATAGATCACATAAGTAAGAAACAGGTACTCAGTCCATGTCTCATTGAGATCCTGTAACTCCATTGCAAGACTGCCACCGAACTGGGTGCTCAATGACAGAAGGTTCACAGAGCATTCTTTCTGCAAGAATTCCTCACCCCCCAGGGCTGGCCCAGAGGTTGGGCGAATGTCTGAGGTCCCTCCCTTAATAAGTAGGCAATGCCTCCAAACATGACCCAATATTACTTACTAGTCTAGCCGGTCATTGCAAGGAATGCCCAAACGGGCTTAGACCCACTTAAGTAGTATGATTGTTAAACGTCACTACTCAACTTGTTACTTTTTTTTATCATCTTTTTATTTGTTATGTTTTTTGGAAAATTTCATTTGTTAAATTAAATTGATTGATAAAATTGGTATCCGAATTTTTTTTATAAAATTCGTTTAGGAAAACTGGGTGTTTTCTATTTACCCGTTCAAGAGGCTTCACTCTCTCCGCTAACAACTTTGATGCGCTATCCATTCAACCTCCCGCGAACCCCAAAGAGAACTTCCCTCTACCTCGGGCTTGATCTTTTCTTCCTTCTTTTTGTCCATTGAGAGCACCTGATATCTGCAAGGGTTCACCACGCTGGTGCCAACATTCCTTTCTGCTGCGGCTCAATCTCTATTCCTGGAAATATCTCATTTGGTTCCTGTGGAGGCATATTATTATTATTGTAAAAAAAAAAGGTCTTCTTTTAGCATCACATTTATTGGGTCTATGTATCCTGAAACAGTTTATACCAAAAGGAACATCAACAAGAAAGAAAAACAAATCTAAGTCAATAAAGAACCCATACAGAAGTTTTTTAAACTCAAATTGATAAGTTTACTCTCATGAATAAATACACAGTTCTGATTAAGGAGATACTGTGAAGCAGTAAAGTGATGCTTCTGCTTTTTTATTGTGATCAACTACGTAGTGGTCAGTGGGCACCTGCCATAGATTCCAAAACCCAAATTATGGTTCCTTATCACTCTTTACATCCTCTCAAGCATTTTTACTAAGGTTATATAATATGCACGCGCATCAAAATGAAAAAAAGGGTATTACTCACTATACAATATGTATGTATGCATTTATTTCTGTAGCATGTATACATGGATCTGAAATTTAAATTCGTTTTCAAATTTTAGTTTATTTATGGTGTGATGCAAGTGTGACGCAAGATGACAGCTAGTTAAAACAGTACAGTTACATGACTGACATAAACTGCAGAGCTACATAAATATTCCAGATTGATGCTACAATTGACAAAAGGAGAGATATTCCTACTAATCTTTTATTTTCTTTTCTTTTTTCTTGAAAGACAGATATTCTTTCAACCTTCTTTAGTTGGAGTTCTTTCGATTGGCAATACATTGTCGAACATATGCGGTGACCAACCATTGAAAGAGAGCAGGATATGAGAGGATCTGTCAACACGTGGACTTAATCTTGCATATTAAAGAATGCTGCTGCTGCTGCTAATATGCCCCCAAATAGCAAAAGATTAAGATAATAAAGCACAATTGAGCTAATTTGTATACCCTTATAAGTTGGAGAGAATCATATCGAGCCTAGCAATGCTAAAGATATCATGATACACAATAGAACAAGTTGGTGTCACTTGAATTGGTGAAACAGAGAATAGCATCTTAAGCTCGAAATTTTCTATTATTTGTTGATTGTGTGTTTTTCTACAGGACGCACAGTCTGCTTCCTGCAACAGAGATGCTTAATGATAAACAAGGCTATGAATGATCATGAGATTTGTTTGTGAGTGGGGGCATCTCATTCAGGTTTTTATAACGTAAATTAGGCATGCCGATTTAGATTTGGACCGAGTATTTGAATATTTTTCTTCTATTCAACTTTGTTAAAAGGTCATCTGTAGATATCATATTCTTTTTTATGGTCTGCGTCCCAAGTTCATTTAGGTCTACTTGTAGTTCTAGCGGCTTATTATGATCCAATCGGTACGCGAGACAATATATTCTCGTCTTATCCTCAACTAGAACCACCTCCAACCTCCCACAAACTCATTTCTCATAGTTTTCAATGTTTCATTATTGCCACAAGAAATAGGTCAATACACACGATGGTTTATTGTCTTATAGAACTTTCCTTTCTGCTTCAAATGTATCCTATGATCACATAGCACTCTATAAACACTCCAATTCAACCATTATGCTTTAATTCAATGAACTATAATTTTTTACAATCCCTTTATAGTGATCAGTGATGGATCCTTAATAGAGAAAACTATCACTGTTAGGTACTTCAACAACACGAATTACTCCCTTATTTTACAATTTTGTTGAAACTACATTTCATATGTTATGTTTTTATCCTAGTAATTTTACATCTTTGTATATTCCAAACCTTATCAACCTTATCTCCAAGGTTCTATTTTAGAAGCTAACTTATCTTCTATAATCTAATGAATTAACACAATGTCATTACCAGTAATTTGATCCATAACTTGGGCAAAATAGTACGCTTTAATCTAGATTCCTGACATAAGATTGGCAATAGGAAATTGATTGATATCTTCTCTGAGTTGTTTATATGTATCCATTATAATCCGAATATAGAACTAGAGACTTGTTTCTTCTAAGTACACTACTTGATCTCCTTAGGTACTCACTCTATCATACTTCATAAGCTTTTTTTGTGGATAATACCACCACATTTATATCCTTGTTCTTCCTAAATTTTCCCATTAATCTTCTTAGCCAGTAAAATGCTTCCATCGATCCATGGCATAAAACAAAATGATGCATTGAAATTCCACTTCTTTCCTTAATCTTTAGCTTAATTACTTTGCCAAAAGTTTCATAGTACTTAGTTCTTTAATAGTTACTAGTTAGTGTTACTCCCTTGTTTCCTATATGTAGGTACTAAAATACATCTTCTCCATACACCAGTGAGTCTTGATAAAGCAACAATTATGTTGCTAACATAGATGCATTGCCAAACTACTAACTTTTGTGTGGTCTCTGCCTTTCTTATCCTTTTTCATTATTTTCTACTTATGTGAAGTAACAGTCTAATACTAGATTTTCCGAGTTTCAACCCTATAGACAAAAGAGTTAAATACCAAAATATTTACATAACCAAGAAGAAATATATGTAGGAATCCCACACCCAAGACACATATTGTACATGTGGTTCATATGGAATGTAGAGATTCCAGAGTGAGCTGATCAAGGACAGTTTATGTGGTCCTAAAATCAAGCAGTACTCAAGTATGAAAGCAAGTACAGTCTTCCTAGTTCCTTCTGTTTTGTTTAGAAGGCCTTAAACTACCAGTGGGACTAACCAGCTTCGGACCAATCATAGATAGTCTATTGTTCCTATAGCCCGAGAATAACCTTTACTCCTTTTCTGCAGCTTGGTTGAATAAGTACCAAACTTGACAGGGGAGACAAATGAGCATTGCATGCTTATTCTCTATTCTATTCCATTCCTTCCTTTCAAGTATTCCCAGGGGAAAGAATCTACTCAAGAAAGATTTCTGGTTTTAAAAAATCATGCATCTTATTCTTCTTCTGGAAACCGCATACCATAAATTCCTGAAACCAAAAACCCAATGCTCATTGCATAAAACTTTTTCTCTTTGAAGGAACATCAATTAGGATCCTGAAAGCATCATCAAGCTAACACCAAATATGTCCATTCAAGTTTGAAAGGAAAACACTTATAGAATCATGGAACTGTGCAAGCTATGAAGACATCAGATGGGCAGCCTTTAGTTCAGGAAAAAAAAACTCTCTCATGGGCATAAGGTTCCTGCTTTTCCTACAGGGACCAATGCATAAAAAGAAGGGATTTCTATGAATTGATTCCTTCACATACATGACAAGTGAAAGCCGTTCTCCAAAAAAAAAAGTTTCTAGTGCAGAATAAGAATGGACGTGTTGGCCTCAGAATTGACAATAAAAATTGCAGAATAGGAGGGGTCAACAGATACCTGAAGCAAGAAGAAGAAGAACATTTCTTTTTTATGAAGTCACTGAGAAGATTGGATTGGGTAGAGTGTTTTGTTTCCAAGATACCATATTCTCTCCAAATTTGCCCTATATAAAGAGCCTAGGGGTCATCTTCCTTGCCAACATGATACAAAGACAGAAGCATGCAAGTAGTTGATCAAGGCTCGCGGCATTGAAGCAAACTAGTTGCGCAAGCACATTAGCCAAAAAGGAAAACAGAAAGAAAGGTAGGGCAAGATCATGCTATGTTATTTCATAGACCACTCGATCTTAAACTGGTTCTTACATGATGAGCTTCCTTGTGCAGAAGATGTACAATCATCAGCATCAAGGCAACAACTTAGTTACTTCGAGGACAACTTTCCCTTCAGACAGGCATTTGTTCTTGCAAGGAGGAAATCTACAGGGAGAATCGGGCCTAATTCTCTCAACTGATGCTAAACCTAGATTAAAATGGACCCCAGAGCTCCATGAGCGTTTCATAGAGGCTGTGCATCAACTTGGTGGAGCTGATAGTGAGTATATATAAGAAGTAAAATGATAAAAATTCTTACATTGTTTTGTCTGTGGAATTAACTTGGTATCCTCATTTTCGCAGAAGCTACTCCCAAAACTGTAATGAGGCTCATGGGGATTCCAGGGCTAACTCTGTATCACCTCAAAAGTCATCTTCAGGTACTAGTAACAATCGGTTTGGTTACAGGTTTATATTTTTACGCTTAGGACTGAAATTTATATTTTTTGCCTCCAGAAATACAGGCTTAGTAAGAACCTGCAAGCGCAAGTTAATACAGGGACACCAAAGAATGGTAAGTGAAGGCATCTTAATTGTATTATAGTTTGAAACTATTTGGCGGAAAGAGTACCCATCTTTTGCTGCAGTCGTAGGTTGTGCAGTAGCATCAGAGAGGCCATCTGCCAGCAATGGATCTGTAATCATCAACACGAATGTTGGGGTCCAGACGAATAAGTAAAACCTACAAACTTATTTTCTAGATTACTCCCATTGGATAAGAAATACGGAACTAAAATAACGTGTATTTGGGTTGCAGGACAATTCACATAAATGAAGCACTGCAGATGCAAATAGAAGTGCAGAGGCGGCTACACAAACAACTTGAGGTGAGGGCCAAAAGTCACTGAATTGTTATTATGTAAACAGCGAATTAAGTATAGAACAACAACAAAGCTTATACCATTTATGGGCTTGAGGACTCGTATCCATTACCTCTTAGCTGAGACTTGAGGCAAATAAAAAAAGGGCATATACAGATTTTATTGAAGTAAAACAAAAAGAATTTTGACACAAGCATAGGATCTCAAATGTACAACCTGTAAAGCTTGATAAAAGTTAACTTCAAGCTCATGGTACTAAGATTACCAAAACACTGCCAACTACTAATGAAGCAAAGTCGTCTTCTTTTTATTAGAAGATGCATAGGGCTTGAAAAATTACTGACTACCAAAATTCCTTCCAATAAACAAAATATGTATATGCATGACATATAGACGGGAATCTATTTTCACTTGGCCGATTGACATATCTTGTGCCTTCAGTATGGATGCAAATACCATTCTTGCTTGCATGAGCTTAAAGTGTGCATCCAATAAAGATGGTTTTGTGCCCGCTACAAATAGCCAAATTTTGTTTTTGAGACATAAATTAAAGTAGACTTTGGTTGATCCAACAATGAAGCCTTCAAACACAGATTTTGATGTAAGACTGATGAGAGATTGAATAGTAGAGAGATGCACCTATATAGAAAAATAGCAATATCTCTAAAGAATTGATGTATAGCAATATCCCTAAAGAATTGATGTTTTTAACCTTATATATGATTGTCGCAAACAGACATGAACTTAATATATAGACTAACCAACCAAAGGTTTGGACTATATATACAATACCTACAGCTGTCTTGATCTAAAATGATATTGAAACATATTTAAGAGGTTCAAGTAAATTAGATGTATGGGAAAAGCTGAGCAAGAATGAACTTTTTTTCAGTTTATGATTGTTTGACAACAAATAACCTAATAAGACTGATCAAGCTGTTGAACACAACATTGTCGTAGCTGAGTATCTTCTCTTCTTTACTCCACCGGAAGAGTAAATTCTATTTCATCTGACGTGAATCACTTTTGGAATAAATAGGTGCAAAGGCATTTACAAATGCGAATAGAGGCTCAAGGAAAGTATCTGCAGTCGGTGTTAGAAAAAGCCCAAGAGACCCTTGGAAAGCAGAGCTTGGAGTCTCCAGGGCTGGAAGCTGCTAAAGTGCAACTCTCTGGACTCGTCTCTAAAGTTTCACATGATTCTTTTAGTACTAGATTTCATGGTATGGAAGAAACTTCTAGCTTGCATACCCTGCATGGACACACGGTTCAACTTGCTGACTGTTCTATGGATAGTTGCTTGACCTCGTGTGAAGGATCACAAAAAGACCAAGAAATCCATGACACCAGTATAGGATTAAGAACTTATCATTCCAATTCACACTTATACACAAACCAAATAGGGGAGGAGACGAGGGCCGAACAGTATCAAGGAACATGGTTTGGCGACTTAAATGACCACAAACCATTTTCTTCATCCATGGTAAAAGAGTCAGGAAGAATATTCTTCCCCATCCAAAACGAAGCTAATGTTCTATCAACGAGCATTACAGCTCAAATAGAGAAAGAAAGCAGCACCTCTTCTGAGGCAAGGCGCAGAGAAAGACATGAAGAGTATTACTTTGAAGAACCAAATAGCAAAAAAACAGGAATCAAACAAGAGCAAGGAAAAGAATCAAATGGCTTCGGAGACCCATGTCTAACAGAACTGCTAGATCTGAATGTCCATGATGATGATAATGCTTCTCTAAATTGTAAAAAGTTTGACCTAAATGGTTTCAGCTGGAGCTAAGATACCTCCCTCATCTGAAATTCTTGGAACAGAGTCCAGGGGACAGCAACAGGTTATTGCCTAATCGATACTAACTTCTATCTTCTGTATTATAATGAACTGGAATCATAGAGCATCATAGCACAGGAAGCTCACAAACACCAGCATTGCACACTAATCTAGAATAAGTGCTGCTGTTGCATATGCGAGCGTTGGTTCAAGAAAGGTATTTTCTGGAGAGCAAGAAGCGGGCACTTGTATAATGAGGATGAGGGAGTATGTCTAGAGAACATCATGTACACCAAGCTTAGTCAATGGCATGATCTTAGTTGGACACATCCATATTCTTTGCCTATTGTGTCTCTGTTGATTTGTAGTGCACTCATAGTTGTGACGTATGGCATGGTGATAGCAATCTATCAACCAATTTAGGAATAACTAGTTTAGAAATCTATCATAATAAATGTTAATTGTTGATCTTTCCATGAATACATTAATTTAAGTATAAATCGCAATGCAAATGCAGTCTGTTAAGCTGATTAGATCTAGGGTTTATGACAAAGAAGAGGAAAGAAGGGGAAACATAGTCCCTTATTTCTTAACCAGGAACACTGGCAAAATGGGACGTGTAACAGACACTCGTGGATATTCTTCACATAAATTGATAGGTCAATTGGTTTGTGAGTACCTGAATGACCAGTTTAGTTGTCTATATAGCTGGTAGACCAATCGACACATTTCTCTTAGCAAAATGAACTTTCAAGACTCCTCCCACAATCAGGTGCATTTTTTGTGTGTGTATTATTAAGGGTCGGATTCACCTGACAATTCCCAACTATCTATCACACACTCATCTTAGTAATGTGTATCGTGTCTGACTCGGACACTCATTTTTACGTTTACTCGTATTTTTCGTTTGAAATTGGGCATGGACACTCTCCTAATAAGGACACGTGTCGTTAGGTGCCCTCGTATTTTCATTTGAAATCGGGCACAAATACTCTCCGAATAGGGATAAGCCACTTTTTATAGTGTTTTTGTTTTAAATAAGGATGAAAACCAAATATAAAAGGTAAAACTTAAAGCATTTTTTGTTGTGGCATTTTAATTTCATATAATCAAATACCTATATATATATATATATATATATATATATATTTCCTATATATATATATATATATATATATATATATATATATATATATATATATATATATATATATATGTTGCCCTTATTAGAAAAAAGCATGTTGCCGTGTCTATGTCGTGTCTATGCAACATAGGTTCCAAACAACCCTGCAAACGCCTTACAATCCAAAATAGAACGCTACTTAAGGCACAAAACATAGAAGCTACCCCTAACTGCTAACAAATATGTGCTACCACTCTCTCAAGATTATTACATAAAAGATTCCTACATTTCTTCCAGATTGACTAAAAAAATCTGTCTGTCAAGTGATTTTTGAGTAAAATAAGGAGAAAGTAGTGCTTAATCTTTGCACCATCAAACTGAAAATCCACCTCAATCAAGGTTTATGATATCATATACCAATCCCATACCTGTTGGGGGATCCCCATATCAGAAAACATATATTGGACGATAATCAAACATATTGGGAGATATAACCCCATTGACGTATAGGATAAAAATTTGTATCATATATGAGAGAGACAACAAGCATAAGAAAATTAAAATATATATATATATGGATGTGATTCTGGCAGGGAGATCGGAGACATCATCAATGGGATCCGGGACCGAAGAAGAAGAGGGCTGGTATGGTTCAAGACCGTCAGAGTACGACTGGCTGCTACTGTCTGGCATGTATGGAGGGAAAGAAATCGTCGCATCTTCGTGGGACTTACCACCCCTCCTGTAGGCATCCTCCATAATATTGATTTTGATTTAAAAGCTATGGAAACCTGATGAGTGGGAGTCCCACTCTGATTGTATGACTGTATAATTATGTGTTGAGTTTGGAATAAATTTTACCATTTTTCCAATATATATATATATATATATATATATATATATATATATATATAGAGAGAGAGAGAGAGAGAGAAAGGATCCATAAGCAATTCTAATAATTTAGCAACTAAAACGTCAAAATTCATGTATTTTACGAAGGAGAAGAGAAGAGAGAGGTAAGGGCTCGTTTGGATCAAGTTTTTGTATTCCTAGGAATAGATTTTCAATTCCTTTCCCATGGGAAAGGAATTCAACATTTCCATACCCATGTTTGGTTAGGTTGGAAATAGGTAGTTCAAAAGTTTTAAAAAAATTATCTCCATGTTTGATTTACAAAGGGATATGAATATTAATTTATTTAGTTTTTCTTTAATACCCTTTCATTAATTTCATGATGATTCACATGTTTGGTATAGAAGTTGAAAATTTGAAAATAAAGAGAGGGTATAACCGTCCAAAGAAAATAGCCAAACATCATTCCTAGGAAAGCAAATCTATTCCCAAAGAGGGACTTGGGAATAGTTTTCCCAAGTCAATGGGAATAGCTTTCCCACATAAGCCCCTCATATTCCCTCCTCATTCCCAATTCTAAACATACCAAACATGGGTAAGGAATTCAAAATCTATTCCCAAGCCTCAAAAACTTGAACCAAACGCTCCCTAAGTGTCACAATCGTTGCCAGTTCTTTCTATCTCTTGCAAGAGAAAAACTTTGACAATTAGATTTTTTTTTTTTTGGCTAAGGATTTAATGGAAGGTCAACCAATATATGCTTCAATTTAAGTCTTAAAACAGGATTTACAGACGAGTAATATGTCAAGTAATTATCTCTTTGATTATCGGGTAGCCAATTAATCAAAAGTTTCAAGTGGCCATGTAATTGTGATTAATTAACCAAATAATTACTATTGATATGTAAGCAACCATGTATCGTATGTATCATGTGCATAATGTAAATTGCTTAACATAATACAATACTTGATATGCTATGTACTTCCTATATATTGGCCGGTATATAGGCATGTATGGTTCAATTACCTTTTTTCAAACTGGTTTGGAAAATCGTATCGGTGTCTTGAAACCTTTATATTGGCCGATATTCCGACAATTTGGGAGATATGAGATATCTCAAAATCTACCTCAATATATTCAATTCTCACTGTTAGAATTTGACTCTTATTTGGACTGGGACAAGATTTAGATCCAGATTTGGGTTAGTAATATAATTTACTAATCCTAAAAGGAGTTGGATTGTATTGGATAGTTTTGTAGCTTCTATAAATAAGACTATTGTTTAATGTAGTTTTTGGGGTGTGAGGTTTTTTAGGATTTGGGCATAATGCGAGAAAATTTTGTGGGTTTGGGGTTTCAAAAAATTGGTTGTAATTCAAAATATTAGTTTAAAAAATTTATTCTTCATAAATTGATAAGTATTTGTATATCTTTATCTTTTTTTTTGAACAAGTGGTATTAGAGTAGGTTTGCAAGTGGCATCAGAGCGATGTTTGAAGAGCTGATCAAAATGTATACGAAACCAACGATTTTAAAGTTAGCCACGTTTGAAGAGAGTGATCAAGATGTATACGAAACCAACGATTTTGAAGTTCTAGGTGAAGAAATTCAATCGAAGAAATAACTTTGCTTTGTGGAAGTTGAAGGTGCAAGACCTACCGGTTCAACAAGGATTGTTGAAGGTGCTCTTGGAGAAGAAGCTGACATCTTTGTCGGAAGAAGACTGGATAGAACTTTATATGAAAGTGGTAAGCATGATTCGACTATACCTGGCAGATAAAGTTCTCTATAATGTTCTCGGTTATGATTTCACGAAAAAACTGTGGCGAAGGTTAAAAAACCTCTACATGACGAAGTCTTTGACAAATTGGTTGTTTATGAATGTTGATATGGAGAGATGGGAAGTATGGATTGATCCTTGGTTTTTGAGATTTGGGAGAGACTATACGAACTCCCCCTTATTTCTATGGCATAGGCCTCAACAAGGGGTAGGTGTTCCTAATTGGTGTATTACCCGAAGGCATAAACTAGGATAAGTGCTCGGAGTGTAGTCAGCTGACTCCTGGAAGGAGGTGTCACGAGTGCGCATCCTTCTCTACCTATGGATTGGTTTGGACAATAGTATTAGTAGAGTAGGCGATCATATGGATAAGCAAACCTCAAGTATATGTCTTATCGAGTTCGTGTTTGGGCGATGGCTTGTCAGCTAGCAAGACGGGACAAGTATGTGAGCTAGATGTGGTTTACTTGCCTTGGATAAACTCCAAGACCAACTCTTCCCCGACTAAAAGCCTCACCAAGTGTTAGTGCTCGGAAGCAAAAGTAGAGTCAAAGCCAATGTTCGGGATCAAAGTAGGAGTGGAAGTATGAATCAAAGAGTGTCCGAAAGACCAAGGCATAGCGCCTAGCAATCTAGTGAAAAGCAAAGAATGACGGATTAACGGGAAGCTCCTAAGGGGGTCGCTGAGGCCATGAGCTACAAATATTATGGCTCTAGATCTCGTATCTCAATGTTGGACTTTTTCTTTAAATCCGACATAAATTCCCAGCTTCTTGTTGAAATCTGCCATGAAAACCTACTCCATGACGGTCTTGACGACCTACTTACTCTCGCTCGCATTCTCAAAGGAACGCTTCTATTATCTCCAAGCACGGTCACTACGGAGTGGTGGTGGTGGTGGTGGTGGTGTGTGGGTGGGGGTGTGCGGAAGGGGGGGTGGGGACCTTCCCTCCTGGGCATCGAAAATTCCAAGGAGGGAAGGCCTACTAAGGCAGGAAACAAGGGCAAAGCACTATTATTAAATACATGTCAGCATTTATTTGGTAGGGGATAAGCTAGATGTTAAACTCTAGCAGCTTGCTGCAATTTGAAGAAAATATTCTCTAGCAGATTGCTGCAACTGAACAAAAATTATCCATCAAACACATCTTCCCAACAAATTTAGTATTTCCTAACAGATGTTGGAATGTAATCAATGTTTATAAATGGATCTCATAAACGGAATCTCATTTAGAGACTACTCCAATCCTCTCATAAGTAGTAGCAATCATTTCATGTCCGTTTACTATTAATCGGATCACTTGGCTGATTAATCGCAATTACGGGGTCTCATGGATTTTCCATTAACCAGACGACCTATTATCCCGATAATGGCAAACTATTCGGCTTATTAGTCTCCAATTAACCATTTTTTAGATCATTGAGTGATTCTGAGCCTAGCTGAGCTTCTTCCAAGCTTGATTGATATGGGTCACCTTTGAGCCCATTTTGACCATAAATTGACTTTGCGGAGGAATATCTATTCTCGTGCAAGTTAATCAAGCATCTAGATCTCAGCATTGACATGATTAAGTTTCATCTTGCAATAAAGCTCAACTCATTCTTTAGCAGATGAAGTAGGTCAATTGTATAGAGAAAAATTAAGTCCCCTGCAAATAAAAACTTGAACTTTCTAGAAGCCTTTAATCAATCCTTATCATAATGGTCTGTGGTTGTTGATACTTCAATAGCTTCATGCTCTTTTGTTTCAGAAAAATAAGCATAAAGTGAATAACCAAATATGCCTAAAAACAACCTACAATTTAAGAAAATAGAAACTAAATGCTCTAAGAGCAATAATATATTTAAAAATAATAATGAGACCAAACATATTCATCATTAGAGACATTTTCCTGTTCGAGCTTCAATCAGGAATGATGAAATGAGCTAGGTGTAACCTTGATTTGGCATGTTTATTGTTGGTGCTGGAAGTTTCCTGCCATGATAACTCAAACGAATGAGGCCGTTAGAGACCATAAAACCAAGTCATGATCAGTTTCTACAAAGTTGAAGCAGTGGTTAACTGGTATACAGATATGATTTAACACCGAGAAAACAGGTCTGGATGGCAATGAATAAATTCTGGCAAACAGATTTTATTATTGGTGCAGTCTTGAAATACTTAGACAGAAGAAGAAATTCTAGCAAAAAGGTACATATTCATTGACACAGTCTGGAAATACGTAGACAGAAAACCAAAATTTTAGACCTGGGATGTGGTAGGCAGTATTTAAGTACCTGATGAAAGAAGAACCAGTCGCCTCTTCCAACTGGTAAATGTTGCATTTCTGATAACCATCATGTCTTTAGTTGAAATCCACCCTGCAGTATACCATTAAATCTAGTAGAAGAAAGTTAACAGAAATCTTCATATGATGGAATAGTTTTCAGGCTAGTACACTAGTAAATTACACTAATCACTTCCTCCTCCTGACATACTCTTTCCATACACAAACACACTTTGGAACTTCCCAGCACAAATCCATCAAGCTCACAACAGAAGGAAGAACTCAGAAATCGGATGTGAAGTACACAAATCAGATTCAAATTGCAATAAATGGAGGAGAAAGCTTCAAAAACGGCAGAAATAGGTGTTATGGATGAGGTTACTGAATGTTTATGTCAACCACATCAGTCTAACATGCTCTAATAGGATTCTGAGGAAGGGAGAGGAACCATAACCCTTCTTGCTCAAAGTTCTAAGAGGTAACTAGTACCCTGTTTGGATCTCCATTAGTAAATGGGCACTGTTTCATGAATGAAAGACCATTCAACGGACCATGACTTCCCCTGGTTGCATCGATCTTTGTATAGAATTAGCAGAGTGCACGAAGAGATTTCAAGTCAGAACACCGGCAAGTTAAATAGCGTACCAACAATATCCCCATATGTCAAGAATCGTAACCTAGACGAAAATATGATATCACGCCAATAAAGCCACAATGGTGATAAGATCACTCCAAGCATGTAGATTCAATAGCAAAAACAGTGATAATTGCACTTTAGTTAAGTATTTGCAGGACAGGACAAAAGCCGCAATCCATATTCAGAGGCATAACATAACCACTCTAGGTATTAGCATCATTCTCCTGGTAAATGCTTTGAATCCTAGCCAACTACATTTTACTTATTAAAGAGAAAATATTGCTACAACAAATCGTTCTATGTTGTTTCTCCATCATCTCAGTGAGTTTCTTCTTATGGAAATAGCTTGACAAAAGCTAGAATAACTGATGATAGCACATCTGTCCCATCCTTAGAGAGCTACAGTATCATGAGTGAATCAAAACCTGAATGGAGTCTCACTTAGAAAGGTAAGAAACTATAGTAGTAGACAATAAGGTTGTTTTGTCTGACAAATTAAATCAGAGAAGGTTAGTAGAGAACATAGTAAGAAAATTGTGTTGTAGTGTGTTTGGATAATTTGTATATGCTTTAGGGATGCAAAATCGACAATTAAAGTGGTTTATATGCGATAAAGGTCACTAGTCTTATATCAGTATTGACCATCTGAATTTTTTATATTTTAGTAAAGGTTTATAAAAACAGTATTAGCATGGGAATCAGACCCTATATGAGTATCGATAGAGTGACACTTTTGGCATTTCGCATAAGAGCGTGTGTTTTTGAGTTTTGGCGCTTCAGGAGAAAACGTTAAACAATTTTATAATATAAGATGTGAGGCTCTGGTTCAAACATAACTTACATTAGTTATTTATGTAGTTTTATGTTGGCCGCGGTAGATAGATGCATAATTTCCATGAATATTTTAACATGATATTTGATTTGTTAATTGGCAACATACCTTATGTTTGCCTGAAAAAGTTTTAAAGCAAGCAAAATGAACCCATATATCAAATGACTTGAGTATGGAAACGACCCTAAACACTGATCAGGTCAGTACTGCCACCATATAATAAAGACTTCCTTTTTCTGAGATAAGGTCAGTCATTGATCACTGTCCCTGTCTTGGGCTACAAGCACCAAGACCCCCTCCCATTTAATTACTGCCCGGGCTGGGATTCAAGCCAACACCCACTCTTCCCCTTCCTTACTCGTGTTACCACTAGACACTACCTTACTAGTATAATAAGGACTTTTTGAAACTGGCGGTATTCATTTTTATGTCTAACTAAACTCCTAGGCATAGGGAAACGGAGACCAAAAGTTCTTCGTATATGTAGGGACCAGGTTAACATGGTCCATATGATACAATTCAGAAAGGTCAGTAATGTAACCTTTAGAAAGGCTATTGGTTGGCAATTCACTTCAGGTCAAACAAAGTAACACCTGAAATTGTGAGCAGCTCTGTTCAGATCTATCTTGCACGGACACTGGAAAATAGTCTCTATTTGTATTGTGTCCGTCCCGTATCCATATTCATGCAAAATAGGTGACTGGTTATTGTACCTATCTGAAAATATCCCTGTCGTGTCCTTATCCATATTCATATTCGTCAAAATATAGATTCAGACCTGGAAATGCTTCTACGTGAGAAGAACATTATAGATCTTTTACGGCACACTAGTTTAGTTAATGGCTTTTGGCAGTAAGAGAACTACCACTAGCACCTGAAATTGTTATAGGTGCTTCATTAAGGTCTACATTATTGAATTATGAATTGTGATTGACGACTTTGGCAACTTGGTGAAGTTTTTTAAATGAAGAAAGCAGAGGAGTGCTAACTTAGCCATGTTAAGAATTTATCTTTGGTATCCTCACATTTCTCTCTTACCAATACTAATGTCTCCACAGACCTTCATGCAGTTGAAATGTGCATGGTTATGTTTGTGATTGAACAATCACACTTAAATGGCATCTGTGATCCAGAAAGAGGTCTCTTATGAGTCACATCTACTGTCTTTAGGATGGTTTTAAAACTGTCTAGGAGATATAATGTCAACTATGAGACAGTCAGATTGATTGATATGGACATTGTTGCAATAAAAGTTGTTGCCTGTGCGCTAGTGCCATAAGGCACCCACTTATGTAAAGTATAGAAGGGCATCCTAATGCCATAAGGCACTCACTTGCGCAAGGTAAGGGGAGGACCAAGATGTAAGCAACCATATACCCCTTTATGGAGAGTCCATCTGTGTGACTTCAACCCACATCCTCCAAGATGCAAGAGTCGTTTGTTTCTTAAAGTAGTACCCAACGACACCATCGCATACCTAAATTGTGCAAGCTATTTGTATCCCAATCGGTGTCAACAACTTAGACCTAAGTTGGCATATCTGTCGAATAGAGTACAAGGGTGAGACTCACAAGCAGATATCCCCTAACTAACCAAAATTATGCAAGCTAGTGTATGTAAATAAATCTGAATGTGTCACATGCACTCTATATTATTTATTCACACAGAATATGCTTTGCCCGTCTTCATACTTCAAAAGTTATTCATGAAAATTCAAGTAAGAGGAACAAAAGTACCAATAAAGTCCAAGGAGTGGAAGTACGATAGACTAATAACAATCCAACCATCGAACATTTCCCTCAATGTTGAGAGCTATTTGAAATTACAATATATAAATATTTGATTACATTGATGAATGTTTCCCATCATATAGATACGTAAGAGTTAATTGGTTCACAATATCCTATTTGGCTTCACTTCGTATAACGGCAATCAGTTACCAGAGCTTAAGAAACAAAAGAAAACTAATGATAGCCTGCAAAATATTCTGAAAGTGAGAAGTCAATTAGGTTGACATGTAACTATAATCTTCTTTAGAGTAACAGAAGTGTTACAGAACATGTCACTTGTAAAAGGATATGAATACTTGAGAATCGAAATGGTGATGAATCCTTAGAGGTTATGTCGGTTCCTGAAGAACGAATTTTATCACAACGCCAAGCAAAAAATTATAACTGCCTTAAACAACCTTTATATTTGCCCATATGGAAAATAATTTACAGGACATTATTGAGAGTGTATTTCCAAAGAATAAAGACAATAGAACAGAAATTGACCAAAATTGAAGCTTAAGATATAACTATGAAGGACCTCACCAGTAATCTCCACAAGAACAAGCTCCATGTCTAAAATGGTGAAACCGATTTGCATCCCTCACGACAATGGCTCTCTTTGTCACCATTGTCATCATCTTTATTACACTGTGGCAATCATCACAAATCCGGTGGCCCTGCACAACTTGCAGGGGACTTGAGCTGGAAGTGCTAATGAGGCCAAAAGCAATGGCTAACTTCTCACTGTGACAACCCGAATCCCTTTGTTCTTCCACCCCAACATCAGGAAGCAAACATTTTCCACTGTGGGCATAGCCTAATATACTGATCTTCTTCATCACCTCGTCCAACTTCTTATAGATTTCTGCGCTCTTCGGATGAGATGTATCACCAAAAACAAATCTATGAGGTTGCTTCTTAATTTCAATCCAACTACATGCCGGAAGCAATCGCAAACCCCTTCTTTTCAATACTTCTAAGACATTGGCAGCATCAGCCACTCTCCCTGAACCATTATAGATGTTTAGAAGAACAACGTAGTTGCTTAACTTCTCAGGATCCATCCCAAAGAGTTTCTCAGCTGCAAACTTACCAAGCTCAAGGTTCTTGTGGACCCTACAAGCTGTGAGCAATGCTGCCCACATATTCTTTGTTGAGGGAAACGGTGCATTCTTGATAAGATCGAGAGCTTCATCCAAGAGCCCCTCTCGGCCTAACAAATCGATCATGCAAGCATAATGCATTGCTCTTGGCTTCATCTTAGGATCTTTTGCCATGGATTGGAAGATCTCCATACCTTTGGTCGACAACCCGGAAGAACTGCATGCATTCAGAACGGCAAGAAATGTCACATGGTTAGGGACCAACCCCTCCTTCATCACTAATCTATCAAACAAGGCAACAGCTTCATCCCCCATGCCATGGACGCCATAACCACCAATTAAAGCATTCCATGAAATCAAGTTCTTGTGAGGCATCCTATCGAAGACATTCCTTGCATCCTCCATCCTACCCCACTTGCAATACAAATCAACCAGTGCGGTGTTAGCCACTAAATCCGTCCCATATCCATTTCGAACCATGCCTGCATGGACTTGCTTCGCATGCTCCAAAGAGCCCAACCGAGCACAAATTCTAATAACCATAGAGTAGGTGAACTGATCCAACTTCACGCCCGATCTCTGCATCCCATAGTACAAATCAAGAGCCTCCTCGCTATAGCCGTGAAGAGCGTACCCGGCTATAATCGTATTCCATGCAACAACAGTCTTCTCCGGCATCTCATCAAAGACCCACCGAGCCTTGTCGATGCAATCACAGTTACTGTACATGTCAATCAAAGCACACGACACAAAAACATTCTCACCCATTCCAAATTTCAAGCCTAGGGACTGAAACTGGCTACCGAGAGAGCCAGAGCCCAGGCCGGCGGAAATCTGGACACCCATCACCAGCGACCGCGACCCCACTGATTCCGGGATCTCTTCCCACATCAGCAAAAACAGATCAAACGCCTCCTCGAAAGACCTTGATTCGATGAGACCCGAAATCATGGTATTCCAAGAAACGACATTTCGCTCGGGCATTTGGTCGAACAGCCTCCGGGCATCGGGAAGGAGCCCGCATCTGAGGTACATGAACAGAACCCGGTTCCGAATGTACTGATCGAACTCGAACCCGGTGTCGACCATGTGGCGGAATACCGCCCTGGCGGCGGCAGGCGAGCGGAGGCCGACGCAGGCGTTGACCAGCGCATCGTAGGTGGCGGAGGAGAGGCTGTCGAAACCGCCGGCGGAGGACTGGAGGATCTCGAAAAGCTCGAGGGCTTCTCTGGACTTCCCGAAGAAGGCCAGCTTCTCGATCTGGGTGGAGAAGGAGCTGGAGGAGGAGGAATCGACCGCGGCAGAGTGCCGGGGTTTCGGCTTCAGGGACGAGCAGTGGACTAGGAAAGTTGGGACCTTTCGCTTCGGGAAGGAGAAAGATCTGAACTTTTTGAGGCTCGAGGGGTTGGGATCGATGGAGAGAGAAGGGTTCTTCCATTGGAGAATGGTGGAGAAGTTGGCTTCCATTGGAGGAGAGAGATCGAAGCTATGTAGAAGTACAAGAAGAAGAAGGAGGAGGAGTAAGAAAACTGGAAATTTTCCTTCTTGTCATTTTGATTTGGACTTGTTTTTGCTTGGAGCATTGGGAGATCCGTCGGAGAGTGGATCTCTATTGTCAGATTTGGTGGGTAGTTGGCGTTGCTTCTTTCTTTTTTTTCCATTTTAAATGACAGTTGTTGGGAGTTGGCTATCTGGTTTTGTTGGACTTGAGATGTGCAAATTGGTTGGGCCTGGTTTGGTTGGAACAGGTTGGATCAGCTCAGAAGTGTTGACGAATGGTCAAACGGTGGTACCGGCCCGTCAAGGTCTTTAGTGGGCCGGGTGAGCCCAAGTCCGTCCTGGGTCGGTCCGATCAAAATCGGACCGGCTCGATCTCGGTGGGACGGTGCGGTTCGAGCCGACTCGGTCGGTGAGTTCGATCAGGCCCCGTCTCGTATATAATTTATATTTTTAAAAAAAGGGATTTTAGTTCAAACTACTTCCATCCTAAAAAGTCTATCGAGGTATTTTACTCCACTATTTAATCAGTTGGAGTCCAAAATCTCTTGAATATGACAGAGGAGTGAATAGGATTCAACTCATAATTAAACATAATTAAAAAGAAGAAGATAATATGTAATTTAAAATATGCGCTAGAAATGATTCAAGGATACTGACATCAGATGATGTATCATAATATCCTCCTTAAGACACCCTCGTTCCGGAACTCTCTTTAGCTTTAATCCACTATTACATAAAATAATTACACTTGTGAGCTTTGATCCGAAGGCCGCATCGACTTCTTACACATGAGCTTTGATTCGAATGGTCCGTCGACTTCTACACAGGATTTGATATGAAGGCTTGCGGACTTCAACCTATTACCAGAAATAATTTTAATCTTCTCACAACAATTTGAAGATCTCATTTTACAATTCAATAAAACTATATCTCAATTAGATTTGACAAAATGAAAGTCCTTGCACATGTGAAGAGATTTGTATATTGTATAAAATTTAAGGCCCAAATTAAAAAGTAGTGATAAATTTGGTCAGCTTTGGTACTCTGCAGGCGGTATATCGCATTCGTCACAGTAACGCTTATTAACAACTAAATTTCAGTCGTTGTAGTATTAAATATCGAACATAAATATATCCAGCCGATATACCGCTACATCAGGTTTATAAGATCCTAGATTTGCCAGATGCAAATGTTGTCCCTACATCCTACCGACGGTATACTACCGGTATATTTTTCTGATACAAAAATCAAGACTCGATTTCTTTTTGCTGTATTTTAGTTTAGCTTTCGCTTTGCCATACTCACTAATCTACAATCTTTTCTAGAAAATAAATATAAAGAAAATAATATATAGAACTGGAGGTTTTGATAGCTTGGTAGACTAGTGGCATGTCCTCATCCATGGACCAATTCATTCCCATTTATAGTGAGAGTGGAGCTATGGGCCTCCTCGACCACAATGGTGCAGGACTTCCGGACCGGGTGTGGGTGGTGCGGGACAAACCTGGCCTTGACGTGGGCGTCCCGAACTTGGTCTCGGCGTCCATCTTCGGAGTCCATATCAGCGACGTCCCCTCCTCGCGGCCTAGCCGCATAAACCGGCCCGAAGGCCTGCATCACGGGCCGGAAGGGCCACCCACATCTCGACGCCTAGCCGCATACCTGGCCCGGAGGTCCGCAGCACCAATTTAATTTTCTCCGAATTAAATTACTTTTCCCAAATTGATGGAATGAAATAATATTAGGAATATTTTTTAAATTATTTTATCTGCAACACATGTCCTTTTACTAGTATTGGTATAAACTTGCTAGACTCTTTCGACATTGAGTCCAATAATTTAAAAAATATAAATACAGACTCAATGTCGAAAGAGTCCAACAAGTTTATACAAATACTAGTAAAAGCACATGCATTGCAGGTAAAATAATTTTTCTTCTTTCTAATCTTATCAAAATATAATATAAATATGGGTAAATTGTAAAAAAATTCTCGTTAAATATACGTCTTTTGCGTAGAAAGACCTTTTAGAATTTTTTGGCAGTTTACCCCTCCTTAGATTACAAATCCGCTCGATTAGGTCCCTCCAGCCAAATTTAAAAAAAATTATACCTAAAATACCCCTGTCCCCCTCTAACCCCTCCCCTCCGGCGGCGCCGGCGCCGGTGAGCCCCCAGCCCCCCCGACCCCCCCTCCCTCGCCGGCGATCCCCCAGCCCCCCCCCCCGCCCCCCCCCCTTCGCCGGCGATCCCCAAGCCCTCCCGACCCCCCCGATCCGCCTCCCCCCGGCGGCGCCGGCGAGCCCCCAGCCCCCCCGACCCCCCCTTGCCGGCGATCCCCCAGCCCCCCCGACCCCCCTCGCCGGCGATCCCCCACACTACCAAAATTTGTCGATTTAGCGACGGCCAGATCCGTCGCCCGTCCGACGGAAATTTCTTTTAGCGACAGATCACTGACGGATTTTGGCCAAAAAAATTCGTCGGCAATCAGCTCGTCGCTAATAATGGTCCGTCGCTACGTAGTCGTCAAGCGACGGAATAGCGACGGCATTTCGACTTCAAAATACGAAGGATTAGCGACTACTTTCCGACGGACTTTCGTCTATTTCAAGTATTAAATACTGAACTGTGTAGACAATAGCGACGTAATGTCCGTCGGTAAGCCGTCGTAATAGCGTATCAGAGTGTATCGTTCCGTCGCTATTCCGTCGATCGCCGTCGATAACAAAGGACGGATTAGCGACGGCAAGCTGACGGATTATCCGTCGACAAGGTTCTGGAAATGCTTGGCATTTCCAGCGCCATGGCGACGGATCAGTAGTCGCTAATCCGTCGCTACACTGTCGACAGAGCGACTGATTAGTGGCTGATTATCCGTCGTCATGGTTCTGGAAATGTCAAGCATTTTCAGAACCTTGTCGACGGATTTTCCGTCGCTACGCCGTCGAGCGAGCGACGTATTAGTGGCTGATTATCCGTCGCCTTTGCGACGGATTTTTCGTCGCTATTCCGTCGAATTATATACCACCAGAACCATGCCGACGGATACTGCCGTCGACCACCCGTCGCTACCTGGAAACAGTTTCAAATCTCCAGTTAGCGACGAAAATTTCGTCGAAAATTAGTCGAAAACTGGAAATATCCGTCGCTAACCGGTCACTAGTCCGTCGCTAACTGGGATTTTTTAGAAAAAAAATTGCAGCACTTTTCCTGTTCACAAAAATATGCATAAACCAAACCAATATATAATGCACACCAATTATCCAACAATCACATAGACCAAATATATAATGCACACCAATTATCTAACAATCACATAGACCAAATATATAATGCACACCAATTATCCAAGAATCACATAGACCAATCCAAATTATTAGAAAATAGACATCAATTATCCTGAAGAGTAACATAATATCCGTCGCTATAATCCGATTATAGCACAATTAATCCAAAATTGCCACAAATATTCCAAATTTTCTTAATACAATATTTTAAGAAGAAGGAGGAGTTCGATTGTCCGGTGGTGGTAATCCCAGCTGCGACCGACGAATATACTCCTCCACTAGGTACGGCGGCAAGCCGTCGTAGACACTGCTCGGAAGTCGGCGTAGCTGCTCTGGCGACATGAGATCCAGGAGTGCCGTCACAGTCGGAGTCGGTATGAACGGGGCATCAGGGTTGAAAGAAAGATGACCCACGGAAGAAGGACAGACACCAGCAGTCGACGGACCAGTAGAAGAAGGACCGACACCAGCAGTCGACGGACCAGTAGAAGACGGATCGGCAGCAGCGTAAGCTGCGACCTAACATCATCGTCTGCCGAACGACACCGCCTCGTGCAGCTGCGTAAGCTGCGACCAAACATCATCGTCTGCCGGGGCCGCGGGAGGAGGCGGTGTCGGCAGAAATATCTGCGTCGCCATGTGCAACGGCCCTAGGGAGCCGACTCCGTACAGGAGCCCTTTCTTAAAGCCGTCGACGGTATCTACGAACAAGTCGTTGCGAGCGGCCAAAGAAGAGGGCGTCCGGGCGGGCGTCGTTTCACCGACATCCTCGGTGTCAGTTAACTGAGCCCGACTAAGGGCCTCACGATACGCAGCCTATCAAATGAATGTGTTTATATTATAAGATTTACCTAAGTTGTAATCTAAATCCTATGTTTCACTAAGTTAAGTGTGAATCCTAAGTTTACCTAAGTTATAGTCCGAATACTTTTAATTCTAACGTAAATCTCATAAACATAAGTACTTACATCAGTCTCCTTGGCCCTCTCGTCGACGAAGCTCCCGTCCTTCCGTCTTTTGTGCGTATGCTGGAACACGTCGTGCATGGTGACCGATTCTGGTGCCCTTCCCTCCTTCACCGCCCGTTGGGTCTGCATACGAAATTTTCGTAGAACTTAATTAACTCCGTATATTAATAATACCTAATTCGATAGTAAAATGAATTTACGGTATCTTACCAGATCTGCAAGCGTCGCTGTGTGGGGCCTTGATCCCCCCGTATGAAGTCCCGCGGCCTGTCGGTTCGTCTTTTCCTTCTCCGATTTCTCCTTGTACGCAGGAGTATCCATCATACCTAAGAGGTCCTCATAATACTCTTGCCGGATCCAATTCGGCCTCGTATGTCCCATTTTCAGGTCATGAATCATATCCCGTATCTTCTTCGAGGCAGCGCTTCTGTAGGTCCTGCGGATCGCGTCCTCGCGATGGGGGGGCCACCAGTACGTCGTCTAACATAGAAATTCAATTATCACGTAATTTAAAAATTGGTTGATTAAAGAGTAACTAATAATTAACCAGAATATATAGATATATACCCTCAACTCGTCGAGCCAGGCGTACTTCAAGTTTTGGGGCACCGACGAAAAGTTGAGGTAGGGACCATGAAAGTTAGCCCTGATAATTTCTCCAAGAGCCCTGGCAACATTAAACGAAAAAAACCTACAAAGAAGAAACGACTGGATTATTAACTTGAATAAATGAAAGAAATTTAATAAATTATCTTAAAATTACTTACGAGGTCCCCGCGGGCCATAGCTCTCGTCGGAACTCGCCTCTCGGCCTCTCTGGTGCCGTCGGAGGATCCGTGGGTCTGAGCATGTACTCCCCAGTAACCGGATGGAACCGAGTATGGGGGTACTCCGGGGCCCACTGTGTAGTAACTGGGGGATCCACTGGTGGATCCGCTGCTGGTGGGTCCGATAGCGGAACGGATCCGCTAGCAGATCCGGACTCATGCCTCGATGAAGTGGTCGATCCTCGACGGCGGAATGCGTCTGTGCCCGGGGTACTCTCCGGGTCGGGGTCGCTGGATGGGGTCACATCTCGGGAAGATTGAATGCGACCACGACCACCAGCACCAGTACGACCACGACCACGACCACCACCACCACCACCACGACCACCACCAGCACCACGACCACGGCCAGCAATCATGACCTGTAAATAGAACACATAAACATAATTAACAATATAAAAGTGTAAATGAATATAAATTTCTAAACTAAAATATACATACCACCAGTAGGGAGACGAGTGTCGCCGCGACGAAAAAGACTAGGAGTGCTATCTGCAATAAGTAAATAATCGACTGAAAAAAAACATGAATTCACGTAATTGCTTTTATGAGGTCAAACTTAATTCACGTAATTGGAAGTGTTTTTAATATACAATAATATTTAACCTAATCATCGTCTTCGTTCTCATCCTCGGCCTCGTCTTCATTATCATCCTCCTCATCCTCATCCTCATCCTTATCTTCATCGTCGATTTCATCTGTATCCTCATCCCCATCAAATTATTCTTCTTCTTCTTCTTCTTCTTCTTCTTCTTCTTCTTCTTCTTCTTCTTCGTCTTCTTCTTCTTCTTCTTCTTCTTCTGCCTCAATATTTGGGACAAGATGCCTCTTTCTCCTCTGGTTGACAGCTAAGTCTTGTGTATCAACCTCTTCCTTCCCTCTATTTTTCTTAACAATATCTTCAACATCCATTGTATCTGAGTGTTGTCCCAAGTATTGGAACTTTTCGATCTGGTCCTCTTGGTATGCTGGGTCTCCAACATTGAATGTATTTCTAGATTTAATCTTGCATACTGTCCACCAGTCAAATCGATCTCTACGACGCCTTGGGTAGCTTGTATAGTAGACTTGAACAGCCTGATTTGCTATCGTAAATGTATCGGACCCTCTATACCTCCTGCGATGATTTATATCGACAAATCCAAATTGTTTATCGATTCTCCAACCGATATTTGGTGTCGTATCGAACCACTCACATTTGAACATCACAATATGCATATCATATGGGCCAGTATATTGTAAATCTACAATATCCCGAAGCACTCCATAATAGTCAAAGTCTGGCTCGTCGTCATAGATGGTGCCTCTTATGCAAACACCAAAATCCTTGGTACTGATGCCGTCATTGATAAATTCGACATTTATAGCATTCTAAGTTGACTTAAACCTGAAGCCATTAAAGACATAGCCTGGCCAAGTCTTTATTTGCTTCTTCGGTCCTAATGCCAGATAACGAACACTCTCGTGAGTGAGTGTTGTTTCAGGCAATAAAACCTGTAAACAAATATTTATAATTTAAATGTTTTAGATTACATATTTATAATCTCAATTATAATCACAGTTACTTATGTATTTGTGAAACCATGACGAAAATGTACAATCAATCTCTCTTTGAAGTCCCTCATCGGTAATATCGGGTGTCCTCATTTTGACTTCATCTCTAAATACACTATTAGAGAAAATAAGAATATATAAGTGTAGTCACTTACTTCATCAAATTCGAGATTATAACGAGTGCAAGTGTACTGACTTGCTTCTCCAAATCTCTCACTTCTTGAATGTCACAGTTTAACAAGACATATCGGTGAGCGGCATCATACTCGTCGTCTGTCAACCACCGTCTTTTACTAGCCCCAACAGGCTTGCCCCTTACATTGAATATTCCTCCATCCTCAACGTTCTCGTCATTCCTTTGAGGTCTATTTCGATTTGTCTTAACATGAGTATCGAAATAAATGGAGCAGAAGTTTGACACCTCTTCGATAAGATATGCTTCGCATATCGAAGGCTCTATATGAGCCTTGTTGCCAACTTTCTTCTTTAGATGGTGTAGGTATCTAGAGAGACAAATTATATTGAGAATTAAGAAAGAATTTTAAAACCCACTAAAATTCAACTTAAATTATATTGATTTTTATGTACCTTTCAAATGGGTACATCCATCGATAATGAATAGATGCACCGACACGGGCTTCGTATGCTAGATGAATCGGTAGATGCTCCATGCTGTCGAAGAAGCCAGGAGAAAATATTTTCTCCAACTTGCAAATTGTTAAGATAATCTTCTCCTCAAGTTTAACCATGTGTTGCACAGTCAACTTAGTTGAACAAATATCCCTAAAGAATATTGATAGTTCGGCCAACGGAACCCATACAGCAGAAGGCAACAACTCTTTCAAAGCAATGGGCAGTAATCTTTCCATAAACACGTGGCAGTCATGACTCTTCATTCCCGTTAGCTTGCGTTCATTGAGATCAACGCATCTAGACAAATTTGACACATAGCCGTCGGGAAATCTTAAAGTAGATACCCACTTGCAGATTATTAATCTATCTTCCTTGCTCAATGTGTATTGTGCTATCGGCTTACCTAATTGTCCAGCAGCTCCCCTTTGTATCAAGTTCAGATAAGGACGCTTGCATATCTCGACAATGTCCTGTCTTGCTTTTGGATTGTCCTTCGTCTTTCCTTTAATGTCCATGACGGTATTGAAGACATTATCGAACACATTCTTTTCGATATGCATAACATCAAGATTATGCCTTATAAGATTATCTTTCCAATAAGGCAAGTCCCAGAAGATACTCCGTTTGGTCCAGTTATGGGTTTGTCCGAACCCATCGACACGATTGTTCGATGGATCTTCCATTACAGTGGACAAGTCCTTTACATCTTCCCAAATATCGTATCCCGACAATCTGGCAGGCGGATGAGAAAATTCTTGTTTTCCAGCTCTGAACGCGTCCTTGTTCTTTCTCCAAGGATGACTCGCGGGCAGAAATTGACGATGACAATCAAAGAAAGAAGTTTTTCCTTCATGCTTAAGGCGGAACGTCTTACTATTTTGCATGCATATCGGACAAGATAGGGTGCCGTGAGTACTCCATCCCGACAGCATACCGTATGCGGGAAAATCATTGATTGTCCACATCAGTGAAGCTCTCATCTGAAAGTTCTATTTCCTGGAAATATCATAGGTCGTGACGCCGATCTCCCACAGCTGTTTCAGCTCATCCACCAACGGCTGTAAATATATATCGATATTCTTCGTCGGATTTTTGGGACCCGGTATGATAGCTGTCAAGAACATATAAGGAGTCTTCATACACATCCATGGTGGCAGATTGTAAGGGGTCAGAATGACCGGCCAGCAGGAGTATTGAGATCCCGACTGTCCGAAAGGGGCGAAGCCATCAGAACATAGCCCCATGCGTACATTTCTAGGCTCTGCAGCAAAATCTGGATGGCGAAAATCAAAATATTTCCACGCCTCTCCATCCGAAGGATGTGACAATTCTCCATCGTCCTTTGTGCTTTCTTCGTTGTGCCACGTCATATGTTCTGCTGTATTCTGAGACATATATATCCTCTGCAAGCGCTTCGTGATCGACAAGTAATGCATATACTTGTAAGGACGTCGTTTTCTAGTTGACTTTCTTTTTTCCCTGACTGGCTTGTAACGATCCGCATTACAGAAGCTACAACTTTCTACATCCTCGTTCTTCTTGTAGTACAACATGCATCCGTTGCGACAACAATCTATCTTGTCGTACCCCAGTCCCAGTTGTCGGACCATCATTTTCGACTTGTAGAAGTTTTTTGGAAGCTCTTTTGATTCCTTCGGTAACACCTCCTTCATTAGTTGTGTAATCCGATCATAGCAAGTTTGTGGCAAGTTAAAATCGGACTTTATGTTCAACAACCGCATCGTCACTGACAGTACGGAATGTGGCTCACAACCAGGATATAAAGAAGTTTCAGCATCCTGAAACATATCATAGAACTCCTTCGCCTCGGGATTAGGATCCTCCGGATCAAAATTAGGCCCTGCCGCGTCGTACACCATATCTCGTGCAAGGTTCTGCACGTCTCCATAATCAACGGAGCATTCGTCGTCATCGACGACAAAATCCGCTGCAGCATTATCATCAAAAGCATAAGTAGCAGCATTCGCAACCTGTCTTTCCGCATATAGTTCACCTTGCGATGACCACAGGCCGTAATCACGTACGAAACCCTTACGGGTCAAATGATCTCTTACACTCACCACTTCTTCGTAACGTCTATTGCGACAATTACGACATGGACACTTGATTTTGTTACCGTCCATAAACTGAGCTTTGCTCATGGCATACTTAAGAAACACTTCCACGCCTGCCTGAAAATCGTCACTCACACCTATTCTGCTCTCGTGTTATCGTTTGTACATCCATGTACGATCAACGAAATAATGATCCATCACAGATTGGATATAAAAATCTGTATAGTAAGACAAACTAAACAGAATTAGTATATAATCATGTAACTGGTGGATCCGCTGATATTCTAGCTCGAGAAAAGAAAAATCTAAGTACAGTTGTTACTAATAGTTCGATACCGATAGTTCGATATCGATACCGATATATACCGATAGTTCGATACCGATACTGATAGTGCGATACCGATACTGATAGTCCGATACCGATAGTGCGATACCGATACCGATAGTGCGATACCGATAGTTCGATACCGATACCGATAGTCCGATAGTCTGATAGTCCGCTAGCGATACCTTTAGTTCGATACCGATACCGATACCGATAGTCCGATAGTTCGATACCGATACCGAGCATGTTATACACGTTCAACTTGACGAGTCAGTAAATATTTTTGTGGTGTTGTATGCTTGCAGCAGCAAATCAAGTCTTAGAGTCATTATAGGTCAATTAATCAAATTGAGTCAATTTATCTATTTGTAAATTACAAGAGTCCACTTCTAGGATATGGGAGCTATATCCTAAATATCTAGGCTAAAATTAACTTGGTTAGGATACTAGAGTGTCCTTACTATCTAGCAAGCAGTACCTTAGTCTAGTTACACTAGCATTAATTACCTATAATTCCTACCATGTCTACACTCACACATTACACCCCAAGCCGTCGTGCATGCTAATAGGCATGGTAGGCCTGCCTTCATTCCTCACTCTCTAAAGCACACATACACATATATATGTATATCACAGTTAGATGTATAGATATATACATCTATATAGAAGCACACAACTGATGCACTCTAAGGGTCGGTTTTTCAGGAAAAACTTTACTTATTCAGTGACTTATGCAGATGAAGAACTCGCACTGTACTTCACACAGTGAACGGGAACGGTTGAATTAAGATCCATTCCTCGTTATGGAATGTCTTCTTCGGAACCAAGTCCCATATTCAGCGGGTTGTGCCTCGAGGATTGACTCTGCGGCTGAGTCGGGAGAGACCTCCCGTTGCTCTGCTTTTCACGCCGCTTGCGTTGGTTTTGGCTTTATTTTCTGAATGCATTTCGTGGATGTCTTCGATGGTTTTCATGGCTTGCATTTCGAACTCGCATTTTCTATCGAACTCTTTGAATAATGCAGTGTTCTAATCGGTTGCTTGTGCGATTTCAGGTAATCGCGTAGGCGACGTCTAGCGCGACCAACAAGTTCGCTCGCCAAGATAAACTCAAGGTGAGTGGCTGACCCTTCTCTTCTCGACCCCCTTCCTAAGCAAAATCGATAGTGTTGATACGAATAAAAAGATAAATGCAAAGGCACGAAAGGCACAAAAGGCACGAAAGGCACGAACACGGGAAAATAAAATGAGTTTTCAAAAAGAATGGTAGGCTATGTCTTAATAACTAAAAAGAAGAAAAAAAATGGTCTTTACACGGTCATTGGACAACTTGTCGACAAGGTAGAGTTTTCTCGAACGACAACCCGGGGCCACGGGACCGTTGCGGCCAAGAAAGGAAACAAATACAAAAGCTGTGCTGGGCACAACGTTAGGCGAGGACTTGCAGCGGGGCTCGCTACTCGCGCTGAAAGGGCCTCGTCTAATCAAAGCAAAAAAGGAGTCCACAATGGCTCTGGGAGCCAGTGACCAACACACAAAGTATAGCACTTAATATGCAAAAGATAACTATTGAAAGGAAAGAACATGGTAAGTTTCATAAGGCGCGACGCGGTCCGCCGGGGTAAGTTCCAACGTAAAGTTCACTATGCTTGTCATTACTTGTTTGAAAATTCATTAGGATGGCTAGAAACATTCATACTCTAATGTCATATAAACTCTTCAACCAAATGAGAGCTTGAAATTTAAATAGCCACGCACCAGTACAAAGTGTAATGTACTGATCCTCGCTCTCCACGCAGGTACCCCGAACCACGAAGGGCGTGCCAACTAGAGCTCAAGGCGGCGTGAACTCTTTTGAAGCCTCGTCCGTGCGAAGGCTTGTTTTCTGGATTTCCTTTTTGAAGAAGACCGCACATCAGTCCAAAGAAAAATGACGACTCGACTTCCCGCCATAGCAGGTGGAAATATGTATTGGTTTTTTTTACTTGTATAAAAGGGTGTAATGTATGGAACGACTATCTCATCAGCGTTCATTTTTGTAAGTCGAAGTCATGTTGTAGCTCGCGCGGCAATGATTGTAAAAAGAAGTCTATGTAAAGTTTATATTATCAATGAAAAGTCTATTTCCATTTCAAATGTGTTATTCAATTTCTCTGCGTACTCTAATTTGATGTTGTGTTTCGGATAACCTTATGACTATGCCTTGTGCGAACGCAACTTAGGTTCGCACGGCATCACGCCCGGGGGACGACTATCGATTCGACGGAATCGGGGCGTGACATAATGGTATCAGAGCACGGCTTTACATCCTTTGGCCTCACGTCTAGAGTTTCAAACCTTTGACCACGCAACGATGAGATAAGTTATTCCATACAATGAGTCCGTAATAATTTGAGACTGATGCGTTGCCTTCGTATCGCAGAAGTGGCGGAACCCACGGCCGAGCAAGAACAGAGCGCTTCCAGCGGCTCTAGTAGCTCGCATCGTCCGCAGGCCGGACCTTCTAACGATACCATCGAAAGGATGCTGCGCATGATGGAGGCGCAGCGAAACCAGTCCGAGAACCGACATCAACGAATAGAGGAACGACAGGCCTAGTTCGAAGCTCGCTTCGACGCGCACATCAAACTTCAACAAAAGCAGATGGATACCCTGCAGCAGATCGTCCAGACGTTTGCGGCCAACGGAAATTCTGCGACGGCACCTACCGTCACCGTGCCTACTACCACCGTGCCGACGATTCCACCCATTGAAGTCGACACGGCGGAGCTCGAGCTTCAACCAGCGGCACCGAAAAAGTACAACTTTGAAGTGTCAGAATTCAAGAAGGCGTGCCGCACTTCCTTCAGCGGCATCGAGGGCCCTTCCATTGCGATCGACTGGCTGGAAGAACTAGAAGACCACTTCGAGCTTCTCGGCATCGAAGAATCAAAGCAAGTCGCCTGCGCACAACTTCAACTACGGTTGAACGCGCACGACTGGTGGGCCGTGCGCAAGCGAGCGATTCGACCGGACAACACTACCGCGCCGATCTCTTGGGCCACGTTCCGCAAGGCTTTCGAACTCGAGTACCTTCCGTCCACCGTTCGCCAAGCAAAAGAAAATGAATTCATGTCATTGAAGCAGGGGAGCAGGACGGTGCAACAGTACGCCGCAGAGTTCAATAAATTGTCCAAGTTCGCTGGTGCGTTTCTGCCTACTGAAGAGTGCCGAGTGCAACGGTTCGAAGTGGGACTGCGACAATCTATTGGTGCACATGTCGGCGTCCCGGAGTACAAGACCACGGGCGAGGCTCTGAATCACGCTCTCCGTCTTGAGAGCCTGCTTCCTTCCGGTGCTGAAGACGTTGTGCGTCACTCCAATCACAAACGTCCTAGCTATACGGGAGGCAACAATCACGCGTCAAAGCGTCCACACACTAGCGGCTACCAAGGCAAGAACCCGTTACCATGATGCAAGAGTTGCAATCGGCTTGGGCATACCGCCGACCACTGCTTTGCCAAGGCAGAGTGCTATGCTTGTGGACGGAGGGGTCACTATGCCCGAGACTGCCAGAATCCCCGACTGAATCATAATGTCCCTCCCCAACAAAACCGTCAGGAGAATCGAGTGCAAGCGCCCCGACCTGCTCCGCCTGCCCAACCAAACCATCAAGACAGGCGTCCGAATGCACAAGGACGCGTCTACGCCTTGACTCGAGATGAAGCGCTTGCCTCAGACACGGTCGTGACAGGTATACTTAGTTTTAATAATATGCCTGCTCGCGTACTATTTGATTCAGGTGCTTCGCATAGTTTTATAGCGACGGACTTTGTCGCCGAGCACAAATTTCTGTTAGTATCATTAGACCTCGACCTTAGCGTGAGCACACCTTCGGGCACACCAATACTCACTAATTCAGCCTGCATCGACGGGATTATCTGTATCGGCGGTCAAAAGATCGGTCTGGACGTGATGGTCCTAGACATGAATGACTTCGATATCATTCTGGGGATGGATTGGCTCGGGCCGTGCAACGCAACCATAGACTGTGCCAGGAAGACGGTCACTTTCCGCATACCAGGAGTGCCTGAATTCTGCTTTTCGTGTGGTGAGGCGTCGTCGACTTGCATGTTGATCTCGGCAATCTCTGCTCGAAGGATGCTGCATTCTGGGTGCGAAGGCTACTTGGCGTCCGTCCGAGACATGCGACAGGAGGGTGCAAACGTAGGTCAGACCGACGTTGTGGCAGAATTCCTCGATGTGTTCCCGGACGAGCTACCCGGCATGCCTCCCGACCGAGAGATCGAGTTCAGCATCGATACATTCCCCGATACTCGACCGATTTCAAAGGCCCCGTACAGAATGGCCCCCGCCGAGCTGAAGGAGCTCAAGACCCAGTTACAAGAATTACTCGACAGGGGATTTATTCGGCCTAGTGTTTCACCGTAGGGAGCGCCCGTGTTGTTCGTGAAGAAAAAGGATGGGTCCATGCGTCTGTACGTCGATTACCGAGAGCTGAACAAGGCCACCATCCGGAACAAGTATCCTTTGCCCCGCATAGATGACTTATTCGATCAACTGCAAGGCGCCTCGGTATTTTCGAAGATTGATCTCCGCTCGGGCTATCATCAACTCAAGATCAAGTCGGACGACGTGCAAAAGTCAGCCTTTCGCACTCGGTACAGCCACTACGAGTTCCTGGTGATGCCATTCGGCCTGACGAACGCCCCTGCCGCCTTCATGGACCTAATGAATCGGGTGTTTCGACCCTTCCTTGATAAATTTGTGGTAGTCTTTATTGACGACATTCTCGTCTACTCGAAAGACAGGGCGCAGCATGCAGAACATCCGCGGACCGTGCTCCAGACACTTCGAGAGAACCAGCTATTTACGAAGCGGAGTAAGTGCGAATTTTGGCTCAGCAGCGTATCCTTTCTTGGTCACATCATTTCGTCCGAAGGCATTGCAGTCGACCCGAAGAAAGTGGAAGCCGTTGCTGATTGGAAGAGGCCTGCGTCTGCTAGCGAGATTAGAAGCTTTCTTGGTTTGGCGGAATACTATCGACGCTTCGTGAAAGACTTCGCGAAGATTGCATCGCCACTGACTCGCCTCACTCAAAAGGGAGTCATGTATGAGTGGTCGGATGACTGTGAAGCTTCATTCCAGGAGCTAAAACAGCGGCTGATTTTGGCACCCATACTCGCACTTCCGGATGGGCCAGAGGGTTTTCAGATATTCAGCGATGCTTCAGGCCAGGGCTTGGGATGTGTGCTCATGCAGCGGAATAAGGTGATATCATTCGCCTCCAGACAGTTGAAGCCGTACGAGAAGAACTATCCTACGCACGACTTGGAGTTAGCGGCGATTGTGTTCGCGTTGAAATTGTGGCGTCACTATCTATATGGCGTGGTGTGCGCGATCTATACCGATCACAAGAGCCTCAAGTATCTCTTCACCCAGAAGGAACTGAACTTACGACAGCGGCGCTGGCTCGAACTAATCAAGGACTATGACTTGACGATCGACTACACTCCGGGCAAGGAAAATATGGTGGCGGACGCTCTGAGTCGGAAATACCTTACCTCGCTATCCATCGATCGCAGACTACTACAAGATCTCGAAGAAATGGGCATCGATCTCCGGGTTCGATTCAGGGATATACGGTTGGCGCAGCTGCAGTTAGAGCCGAGTTTGCTGAAAAAGATCATGGCCGCTCAGAAAGATGATCCGTACCTGAAGAAAATGTGCGAGCGAATTTCAACAGGTAGTGTGACCGACTTTACGGAAGACAAGACCGGCGCGCTGCGATTGAATGGCCGACTATGTGTTCCGGATGATTCTGAACTACGAAAGAAGATTATGTCGGAGGCACATCACGCAAAATATACCTTGCATCCAGGCAGTACCAAGATGTACAAGGACCTCCGCACGACTTTTTGGTGGCACGGGATGAAGAGAGATGTGGCGCTCTTCGTGTCACAATGCATGGCCTGTCAGCAGGTGAAAGCTGAGCATCAGCGACCGGGCGGGGAGATGCAGAACCTTGCCATTCCAGAGTGGAAATAGGATCATGTCACGATGGACTTTATTGTTGGCCTGCCGAAGACACCACGGGGGAGCGACGCCATCTGGGTCATCGTCGATCGATTAACCAAGTCGGCGCACTTCATTGCCATTAAAGTTACTTGGAGCGTTGATCGGCTGGCGCAGATTTATCTTGACGAGATCGTACGGCTGCACGGAGTTCCAGTATCCATCGTCTCTGATCGGGATTCACGGTTCATGTCGCGATTCTGGAGTAGCCTTCAGTCGGCGCTGGGTACCAAGTTGTAGTTCAGTTCAGCTTACCATCCACAGACCGACGGCCAAACGGAGCACGTTAATCAGATTCTCGAAGACATGCTACGGCTCTGCGCAATCGACTTCAAATCAAGCTGGGACGTCCACTTACCGTTGGCGGAATTTGCATATAACAATAGCTACCAGTCAAGCATCCAAATGGCACCGTATGAAGCCTTGTACGGTCGGAAGTGCAGATCGCCCATTTGCTGGAATGAAGTCGGGGAACGGCAGATACTCGGCCCGGAGCTGGTAGAACAGACGGTGCAGAAGGTCAAGCTAATTCGGGAAAGACTAAAGATTGCACAGAGTCGGCAGAAGAGCTATGCCGACACCCATCGAAGACCGCTTGAGTTTTGTGTAGGCGATCACGTGTTCCTGAAGGTGTCACCCATGCGTGGAGTTACTCGGTTCGGCGTGAAGGGGAAGCTGAGTCCGAGATTCGTTGGGCCGTTCGAAATACTCGAGCGGGTCGCCCCCGTAGCCTATAAGATTGCCCTACCACCGGCGCTTGAAGGTGTACACAATGTCTTCCACGTCTCCCAACTGCGGAAGTACGTGCACGACCCTAGCCACGTGGTGGATTTTGGCCAGCTAGAGCTGAAGTCTGACTTATCCTACGTCGAAGCGCCAGTTCAACTTTTAGAATGCAAGGATAAGTTACTTCGAAATCGGGCGATCCCTCTCGTCCGCGTACTCTGGAGGAACCATGCGGCAGAGGAGTCGACATGGGAACTCGAGTCAGAGATGAGGGAAAAGTTCCCTTCATTATTTTTATAGAGGTAGGTTCTATTCTTAAGTTTCGAGGACGAAACTTTTTCTTAGTTGGTTATGGTGTAGTGCCCCGTCCCTACATCGTGCCCCGTACTCTGTCCACAGGGTGCGCGAGAAAGGAACACTGTCGCTATCGATTCGGCCGGGACCGATAGGTCGGGATCGACCGAGTCGATCGAACGGGAACGGTTGAATTAAGATCCATTCCTCGTTATGGAATGTCTTCTTCGGAACCAAGTCCCATATTCAGCGGGTTGCGCCTCGAGGATTGACTCTGCGGCTGAGTCGGGAGAGACCTCCCGTTGCTCTGCTTTTCACGCCGCTTGCGTTGGTTTTGGCTTTGTTTTCTGAATGCGTTTCGTGGATGTCTTCGATGGTTTTCATGGCTTGCATTTCGAACTCGCATTTCCTATCGAACTCTTTGAATAATGCAGTATTCTAATCGGTTGCTTGTGCGATTTCAGGTAATCGCGTAGGCGACGTCTAGCGCGACCAACAAGTTCGCTCGCCAAGGTAAACTCAAGGTGAGTGGCTGACCCTTCTCTTCTCGACCCCCTTCCTAAGCAAAATCGATAGTGTTGATACGAATAAAAAGATAAATGCAAAGGCACGAAAGGCACAAAAGGCACGAAAGGCACGAACACGGGAAAATGAAATAAGTTTTCAAAAAGAATGGTAGGCTATGTCTTAATAACTAAAAAGAAGAAAAAAATGGTCTTTGCACGGTCATTGGACAACTTGTCGACAAGGTAGAGTTTTCCCGAACGGCAACCCGGGGCCACGGGACCGTTGCGGCCAAGAAAGGAAACAAATACAAAAGCTGTGCTGGGCACAACGTTAGGCGAGGACTTGCAGCGGGGCTCGCTACTCGCGCTGAAAGGGCCTCGTCTAATCAAAGCAAAAAAGGAGTCCACAATGGCTCTGGGAGCCAGTGACCAACACACGAAGTATAGCACTTAATATGCAAAAGATAACTATTGAAAGGAAAGAACATGGTAAGTTTCATAAGGCGCGACGCGGTCCGCCGGGGTAAGTTCCAACGTAAAGTTCACTATGCTTGTCATTACTTGTTTGGAAATTCATTAGGATGGCTAGAAACATTCATACTCTAATGTCATATAAACTCTTCAACCAAATGAGAGCTTGGAATTTAAATAGCCACGCACCAGTACAAAGTGTAATGTACTGATCCTCGCTCTCCACGCAGGTACCCCGAACCACGAAGGGCGTGCCAACTAGAGCTCAAGGCGGCGTGAACTCTTTTGAAGCCTCGTCCGTGTGAAGGCTTGTTTTCTGGATTTCCTTTTTGAATAAGACCGCACATCAGTCCAAAGAAAAATGACGACTCGACTTCCCGCCATAGCAGGTGAAAATATGTATTGGTTTTTTTTACTTGTATAAAAGGGTGTAATGTATGGAACGACTATCTCATCGGCGTTCATTTTTGTAAGTCGAAGTCATGTTGTAGCTCGCGCGGCAATGATTGTAAAAAGAAGTCTATGTAAAGTTCATATTATCAATGAAAAGTCTATTTCCATTTCAAATGTGTTATTCAATTTCTCTGCGTACTCTAATTTGATGTTGTGTTTCGGATAACCTTATGACTATGCCTTGTGCGAACGCAACTTAGGTTCGCACGGCATCACGCCCGGGGGACGACTATCGATTCGACGGAATCGGGGCGTGACACCCAGCCCCCGACGCCCCCGCCCCAAGTCCGCCGCCCAGCCCCCGACGCCCCCGCCCCAAGCCCACCGCCCAACCCCCGACGGCCCCGTCCCAAGCCATCCGCCCAGCCCACGACGCCCCCGCCCCAAGCCCGTCGTCCAGCCCCCGACGCCCCCGCCCCAAGCCCGCAGCCCAGCCCACGCCGCCCCCGCCCCAAGCCCGCCGCCCCCGCTGCCCTACGACACCGCGAGAGAGAGAGAGAGAGAGAGATCGAGAGAAAGAGAGAGAGAGAGAGAGAGAGAGAGAGGGAGAGAGAGAGAGAGAGGAGAGGACGCCGACCCCGATCCCCGAAGCCGCGGGAGAGAGAGAGAGAGAGAGAGAGAGAGGAAAGGGAGTGAATTTGGGAGAAATGCAAAAAGTTCTTCCCGCCGTTTCAATTTGAGTCTGGAATGTATATTTAGCGACGGAATAGCGACAGCTTATAATCCGTCGCCCGTTAGTTGCTATTTTTGATACTTGCCGACTGAATATCCGTCGCTACGTAGTCGAAGAAATATACCGCCAATTCTCCACACAATTCCCGCCAAATAATCGACTGCATAGCGACGACTGGCTATCTGTCGCTATATTTTCGACACCCTAGCGACGTATGTGCGACTTTCCTCTCCCTAAAATTAAAATAAAAAATGTAACGGCTTGTCGTCGGTAATCAGTCGGCGAGTTGCCACAAATCCGTCGCTAACGCCGACTGAATATTTCCGTCGCTAATTTTCGGTATTTTGGTAGTGCCAGTCCCTCCGACACCTCCGATCCCTCCCTCGCCGGCGAGCCCCCAGCCCCACCCTCCTCGCCGGCGAGCGCCCCCCCCGACCCACCCCCCATCCTCCTACCTCGCCGGCCCCGACCCCCCTGCTCCTCCTCGCCGGCGAGCGACCCCCCTCCCCCCTCCCCCCCCCCCCACCCGCCCGACCCCCCACCCCCACCCTCCGCCTCCCTCGCCGGCGAGCGCACCCCCCTCCTCCTCCTCGCCGGCGAACACAGCCCAAACAGCCGAAGAAGGAGGGGGGGAGGGGTAAAATTGTCATTTGGGGAAAAAATGAGCATATTTCATACTTTTGAAAATTTTAAGAGCATGGGATCTTTTAGTGCAAAAAGTGAAAATCTAACGAGAGGTTTTTTGCAATTTACCCTATAAATATTTAAATTTAAAGTAAGATTTGTTATATATATATTTTTAAGATTCATATAAATTTAATTTAAATTTGTTATGGATATATGTGAAAAAAATATAGTATTCGGTTATGCGGAAAAAAAAAAGTTTAAAATTATACAT